>JAOCZO010000019.1:0-151881 GCA_026413255.1 Fereydounia khargensis | reverse complement strand
TGTGCCACCACCAGCAGCTGCTGAAGAACAAGCGGTCCTCACTGAAGCAGACGCGGTCCCGAGCCAAGCTGAGGATGGCGTGTCACCACCAGCAGCTGCTGAAGAACAAGCGGTCCTCACTGAAGCAGGGACAGTCTCGAGCCAAGCTGAGGATGATGTGCCACCACCAGCAGCTGCTGAAGAACAAGCGGTCCTCACTGAAGCAGACGCGGTCCCGAGCCAAGCTGAGGATGATGTGCCACCACCAGCAGCTGCTGAAGAACAAGCGGTCCTCACTGAAGCAGGGACAGTCTCGAGCCAAGCTGAGGATGACGTGCCACCACCAGCAGCTGCTGAAAAACAAGCGGTCCTCACTGAAGCAGACGCGCTCCTCCTCCCCGCCACCCTGAGCGACGGCACGCGCTCGCTCGTCCTCGTCGAGCGCAGGCGCCTCGCCGCCCTCGCGGCACGCATGGCCCGTCTCGAGACCCAGCTCGACTCGCTCGAATTCACACCCAACCCCCACCCCCAACCAGAGGCGGAGGCGGAGGCGAGCTGGATCTCGAAAGCCATGGCACTCGGCGCTGTGCCAGCCTACATGCTCGGCCTCGGCGCCGGCGTCGGCTTCGTCATTGTCCGCCAAGTGCTCACGCGCGCTCGTCGTATGTAATACAGTATCAAATTGGAATTCAAACGGGTTACAGTGCCTACGTAACAGACCAGGGGTGGGGTGCGGGTTAGTTGGCGATACGTTCGTACGACCAGATGCGGGCGTTAAAGTCGCCGCTGCCGGTGGCGAGGAGGCCGCCGGCGGGGGAGAGGTTGATGGCGATGACCGAGTTCTTGTGGCCCTGGAGGACAAACTGGGTCTGTGCGGTCTTCGGGTCCCAGAACTGGACGCCGCGGTCTTTGGAGCCCGAGGCGACCCACTGGCCGTCTGGGGAGCACGAGACGCTCAGCACATAGTCCTTGTGGCCCAGGAAGGTGGTCGCGCACGTCGCGGGCTCGCTCTCCCCCCCCGCACCCGTGTTGGACAGGTCCCACATCTTGAGCGTCTTGTCCAGCGAACCAGAGATGAGCGACTTGCCGTCCGGCGCAAAGGCGACAGAGTAGATCGAGTCCTTGTGCGACTTGAGCCGCTCCAGCTGCTGCCCCGTCTGCGTGTCCCACACGCGCACCAGCGTATCCAGCGCCCCCGCAGCCACCAGTCGGTTGTCCGAACTAATGCTCACGGACGTCACTCCAGCCTCCGAAGGCCCGTGCTCAAGCCCAGGAGACGTGTACAGCGTGTGCAGCAACGCCCCGCTCTCCACGTCCCAAATGCGCACCGTCTTGTCCCCCGACCCAGACGCAATGATCCGTCCGTCCTTCGAGTAGTCGAGCGAGTAGATCTCCTGCTTGTGCCCCGAAAAGACATTCTTCACCTTCTTCTTGGCAATGTCCCAGATGCGGATCTGGCGGTCCTCCGCACCCGTCGCAAGACACTTGCCGTCCGGACTGAAACAGACACTGCGGATGTACAGGTCCCCCTTCGAGTTGGCGTTCTGGTCAGACAGCACGCACGTCTTGGCGCCCGTCTTGGTGTCGTAGATCTGCGCGCTCTTGTTGCAGCCCGTCGCGAGGTACTTGCCGTCAGCCGAGAAGCGGACGCAGCAGACCACACTCTCGTGCAGGAACGTGTGCACCAGATTGACGTCCAGCACACGCTTGACCTTGGGGTTGAAGATGGCAAGCCAGTCGCTGCCCTCCTTCTTGAGCTCACGCGGCACGTCGTCCGGGTCCATGTCGCTCAGGTTGGCAAGGCTCACGTTGCCTGCAGCAGCAGCACTGCCGCCTCCAGGTGAGGCATTGCCGCTGCCCACAGCATCGCCACCGCGCTCAGGACCACGCTCGCGGTCGCGTCCGTCGCCGCGGACGTAAGAGTTGGAGGGTGGCAGCGGCGGTGCACCATGCGGTGACTGCCCTGGTCCACCAGGAGGACCTCCGCGCTCACGCTCTCGGTCCCCCCACTTTTCGTCGCGGCCAAGCGCCGAGCGGTCGCGATCGCGGTCGCGCTCCTCCTTCTTGATCCAGCCGTCGCGCTCACGCTCGCGCTCATAGCCAGGGCTGGGCGGGCCGCCGTGGTAGGATCCGGGACCGACCTCGCTTCGCATCCGCTTGTTATCCTTTGGCCCGGGACCAGCGCCGCCGCGTTCTCGGTCAAACCCATTCTGACCACCACGGGCATACGAGTCGCCGCCGTTACCGTTGGGGCCGCCAAAGATGCCGGCGCTCGAGCCAGCTCCAGCGCCAGCCGCGGAGGGGGGTGCGCCAGCCGAGGCAATCGGCGGGGGCCCGGATGCGCTGGAGGAGGGCAGGTGCGGGGCAGGTCCGCTAGACGCTGCTGTAGGAGCGCCTGCGTGGTCGACGTTTACGCCTCGAGACTCGAGAATGCTCCGCAGTCGCTTGACCTCCTCCTCATACTGTTGAATAATCTGGGTGTGCCGCTTTTCAAGGTCATAGATGTGAGTCTGCATGAGGACGACCTCGTTCATCTGCTGTGCAACTGTAGAGACAAGATCAGGTGTTAGTGAAAAAGCGCAGTCTGGGAATGGAAAGGGCAAAGCTTACTCCTGTGCTCCATCTCGTCTCTTTGCCCCTTGAGCTGAGCAGCGTCGTTGCCCAAGAGATCGAACTCGTGCTTGACAAAGTCGAGAAGGTCGGCGAGACGAGCCGAGCTTGCACTTTGTGCGGCAGCAGCAGCGGAACCGGGAGGGCCGCCTTGGCTGCCGGGAGGTGCGGCCGAGGAAGGCGCACCGGGACCGCCAGCGCTGGGCTGACCAGGGTGTCCACCGGCAGCGGCAGCAGCAGCAGCAGCAGCAGCAGCGGCAGCAGCCTGTGATGATGGACCAGAGGCACCAGGTGGTGGGCCGCCGGGGCCACCACCTTGAGACGCCGAGCTGGGAACGATGGATCGATGGTTGTACATGCCAGACATTCCGTTCTGTTGGACCGACTGGGGAGAGGGTCCAAGAGAAGAGGGGGCCACCTAGTTAGGCTAAGCGAATGAGTGGATGGATGGATTGGAGTTGAGGGTGGTGACGGTGGTGATATTAATAGTGCCGTGACCGTTCGGAGCGGCAGGTGGATGGATGGACGTCAGCCGGCTGGTGACTGTTGTGGGCCGACACTGCACGTCGTAGCCCGAATGAAGCGATAGAAGTGGGTGATGAACCTAGAGGGAAAAAAAAAAAGAAAGGTCGGTGGAGACGAATGAAGGATCGGTTGCCGACTGATGGGAAGTGTGGCTGTCGTTAGGGAAGAGAGGCCGCGCAAGTTGCAAAGACGTGGTGGATGCGGATGCCGGATGTCCAGGGCGGGAGACGGATGATCCGACCGGTGGGCTGGGAGGGGTTTCACTGGCGGCTCTGCTGGTACTGCTCCTCAGATGCCAAGCCCGCCTTTTCTTCTGTTGGATGGGATGTTGCCGAGCTGGACGAAAACAGGCTCGAAAACAGAACAACCCAGCCAACGATTGAGGGTGCGAAAGGAGGAAGAGGAAAGAGAGAGGCGAGCTAAATCTCTTGGGAGCCAGAAAGTGTGGGTTTGTGATAGTAGGGTGGGAAGGTGACGGGCGGGGAGAGGGGCGTGATATGGGAGAAAAATAGAAAGGCAAGGCGAGACGAGAGCCTACAGTACGTGCAGTAAGTACAGTAGTTGCAAGTGAGATTGATTGGAGATGGAGATGGAAGCGCGTGCGGCTGATGCGTCTGCGTCTGCGTCTTGGACTTGCGGAGACGGGAAGGGCGCGAGAGCGTGTGCAAACGCAGCAGGGGCTCGCTGGCCGGCTGGTAGGTAGGCTGGCTGGCTGGCTGGCTGGCTGGCTAGCTGCGTTACGTGGAGAGCAGTGTAAGAGAGGATTGGCCGAAGAAGGAATCCCAGCAGCGAGTCAAGAAGCGGCGCGTCGACAGTCTGGATTCTACCGCTCTCTCTCTTCTCTCTATTACCGTACCGCCTGGGTAGCGGGAATCAAAGAAGGGCTAGGAAGCTGGGCTGAGGCCGTGCGGGACGGCTACAGCACCGGACGCGCGTGGGATGCAAGAGCAGCGGCCGCTGGACGGCGGTCTGACGACAGGCAAAGTAGACGATGCGGCAGAAGAGCCCACACGCCTGGCTGGCTGGCAGCCGGGCGGTCGGGCCTTTTTTTTCCTTCCCTTTTTTTTTCCCTCTCGTCACGAAGGCGCGGGGCGCACGCACTTGCAAAAGGGGCGGCGCACACGCGTGGGAGTCGTTAGATGCACGGCCAACTGCAAAAGCCTACAGTAGTCAGTCACCTCACCGGCCAGGCATCGGATCGGGTTGGATTCGACTCGCGCCGGCCGCCAGCAAGCAAGCCAGGGAGGCGCACTGTGGATCCTTTCCTTCTTCGCCCAAGATTACTCCCCAAGTCACAACGGCGAGGGGCCAACCAGCCTGCCAGATCGCTCTCACCGCAACTGCTCCAGAGCAGGCAGGCTACGCAAGCATCTCGCGTGAGATCGTGACGCTGCAGCCCGTCCCGTACCAGCCAACCAGTCACCGATGGGCTGCCACTTTCAACTCTGACACGACAGATCGAGAGCACCGTTTCTGCATCGGGTCTCTCCCTTTCCCGATGCCCGATCAGCTGCCTCCTCCATCTCATTTCTGTATCAAGTACCTTACTGCTCTTGATCTTGTTTGTTGATTGCCTGCCAAGTTATAGATATAGTACAATGCAATTCTGTTCAGCCCCGCTCCCCGCTCCCCGCTACTCGCCGTCGTGCGCCCAGTAGACTGGAACACCATACACAACGCATGCCGCACCCGTCAGGAATGGCAGCTTGCATTCGTCTCTCGACTCTGCAACCGCCCGCATGATCGACATGTCCCTCGACGCCCGGCTCGCCTCCTTCCTGCTAGCTTGAGCCTTTCCGCTCCTGGCTCCAGACTCGCGCTCACGCTCGCTCATCAGTCCGAGCTTGCCCAGCACGCCTTCACAGACCGAGTCCAGCTCTCGGTCCGTTGTGTCCCACAGATTGCCCACCATGGCAGGTGATCCTGCGCACATGTAGTTGAGCGGCGTGCCCGTTCGGTCGAAATCACCATTGTTGCGCAGGATCGCCGACGAACAGCCCCATAGCATGGTCACTGCACATCGCTCCAGCTCCCGAATCTTGGCTTGCCGAATGTACTGCTCGGCACCCGAGTGTCCGAAATAGAGCATCAAGTCGGATCTTTCCAGCGCCTTTGGAAGCTCATCCACGATGGGCTCGCGACCCACGATGCCCGACCAGCCAGAGCTGCTTCGCCCCTTGAGCCAGGGTTCAAAGCGCTCCTGGCTGCGCACCAGATCACCGCCAGGGTTGAGCAGGTAGAAGGTACGCCGTTTTGACAAGTTGAATAGCTTGCCGCTCCGAAGTGCCGATCGCCAGGCTTCTTCTTGCTCTTGCTGTGCACGCTCACTCGCTCGCTGGGCTTGGGCTGACTTACGCTTACCAAGACCACCGTCCGAGTCTCCGCCGATCTGCTCGCCAGGAAGACAGTAGTAGACTTTCGCCAGCTCGATCCTGTCTTGGAGGAAAGCCATTGAGGGGATTCGACTGACCGCGCGACCGCGCAGGATCGGCATCGACTCCCATGGGAACATGCTCGTGTCCTTGTCGAGGATCAGGAAGATGTGGTGATCTGACTCGCGCTCTGCGACCGCACTGGTGGCCCCAAAGCCCTCGTTGAAAACGGGCGAGCTAGAGGACGAGACACCCGCATTCTTGGCTTGCTTTCCTCGGAACTCTTCGAGAGCGTTGCGAAGGTCGAGAGCAACCTCGTCCAAATCCACCTCATCGACAGCAACTTGCAATCCACTGAACTGCAGCGCATCCATCACGTAGTGCAGAAGGTCCTCGATGTCTTCATCGGTGCAGTCCTCAGGCAGACCGGCAAAGCATTCGAAGACGGCGTCGTCTAGCTTGAGCTTTGAGGGTTTCTTTCCCGACGATGCCGCGGGGAAGCAGGAGCGACGAATAATCTTGTCGAAACGGCTGCGAAGAGCGGCTAGCGCATGTTCATCTTTGGTCGGCTCGGCAAAGACCCCCTTGAAGGCACCGAGCCAGGTGCTCTCCATCGCCGCCAAAAGCTCTTCGAGCTCCTTGTCCAACGCCCGTCTCGCCGACCACCAGCGCTTGCGCGCATCCATTCCGTCGACGTCCTTTGCACCGTGCACGCCATCGTTGCTCATCCTCACGATCTCGTCCAGCTTTTCCTGGGCTGCGCGCAGCGTCAGCTCGCCCTCCTCTCCCTCGCGACGACTCTGCCGATCAAGAGGCAGGCTGTAGATCGCTGGGTCGTTGGCCAAGCATTCGTCAGGTCCGCCGCCGCCAGTCTGCCTCGTGACCAACAGAGTCTCGCGGTCCTTCAAGAATGACATAGAGATGACTGTCCAATTTCCAGGCAGAAGGTCCTTGTCTGCCTTTGAGGTAGCGCGTTGAGAAACATCGTGGCGACTTCGGACCACCTCCCAGAAGTCAGACAGTCCTTTCAGCCGTTGGGTGCCGGCATCTTGCTGCTCCACGTTCTCTTCGTGTGCTGATGCTGCCTTGCTCAGCGTCATTCGGGACATTTTCCGACCCAAGAGTTCGGTTTCTTCATCTGCATCTTCGTCGTCCACAGATTCGAACCTGTTGAAAGTCGGCCAGGAATTCGGGGCGATCGGGACATCCCTACTGCGAAGCTTTTGCTGCACGGCGTGTAGCAGATCGCGGCGCACTGTGACACTGATGGCCGAGTCAACCAGCGATGCTGCCGTCGATGCGGCTTCTCGAATTCCCTTTCCGAGGGTCGCCTGCGTCGTATGAACCTGGGCTAGTGAGATAAAGGCTTCTCGGACAGACAGGGCATGCGACGAGGCCCCACCCTGAGCCAGTGCCTCGCGGAATGCAGCGTCGGCCGGTGTCAGTAGGCTCATCGCACTCTTGATGGCCGCGGCAGATGCGGGATTGGCTGAGCCGGTCATTGAGAGCGCCTTTGTACTGGTGGAAGGAACCATGGGCACCGAGATGGCTGCGTCAGGCAGCATGCTCAAGAGCTGGTCTGACTCGAGCTGCTGCAACGCACGGCGGAGCGCCACGCGTCCCTGGAGGAGTTGATGCTCCACCTTGGCATCCGTGCTGGCTTGGCTGTCACCGTTCACTGCGATGGCGCGCTCGATCAGATCCTCACTTTCGTCCGTGCGACCTAGGAGCTGGTGGATCCAGGCCTGTCTGCGTAGCAGTCGTCCCTGAACTTCGGGCAAAAGCCCCTCGACCGAGAGGCTTGACCTTCGCGAGCCTGGCGTAAAGTTGTTTGATGTTGACCGCCTTGGTCCAGCCACCTGCTGAGGCTTGGGTGAAGGGAGGATGGCGTCGAGCTCCGAAAAGGCTGCCGTCAGCGTCCGAAGTGTCGTCTCGCCGGCAACGTACGCCTTTAGTGCCTCAGGGAATTGCTCGATTTTAGCGAGCGAGTCACCCTGAATGCACGAGAGGACGATCGCCTCGGGGATCCACCGTTCCTGCAACAGCGCCATACACTGCGACAGGTCTTCCTGGCCCGTCGCCACCTGGCCAAGCTGCAGTCGCACCTCACCACGCTGGATCAGCGCTTTGGTCAGCGACAGGGACAGGTTGAGTGCTTTGGCGACCTCGATGCTCTCGCCGGCAAATGCCTCAGCATCGCACCCGCATCCTCGAATACTGTAGAGCTGGCTGGCGCGCAAGAAAGATCGAATTAGATGCCTGGTCAGGCGCCAGTGCAGGGCTGCCAGTCCGGCCGACGTCAGTTTGGGCAGGAGTCTTGGAGACTCATCCGGTTGTGTGACGGTCTTGGCGCTCGATCCAATCGCAGGCCCGGATTCGGGCTGGTTGTCAGAGCTTGGAGGCGCAGAGAAGAGGGTCGTGTCGGTCTTGCTCTTGCGCTGGCAGACGGCTGGCGAGGAGGTCAGCTTCCCCAGGAACGAAGTCATTCGGACGCTGAGGCGAACAGCCTCAATCGCAGAGTGCACCGCGCCTGCCAGATCCCCACGGGCGCACTGAATCGTGGCGTGAACCTCCCACGCCAGACTCTTGCGCTCCATGGACATGCACTTTTCCATGGCTTGCTGCAGCCCAGATCCACGGGGTGGCGGTCGCATCCCTTCGGCCTGAGCGAGTGTCATGGCCTCTTCGAAGCGTTGAACGCTCTTGTCGGAATGTCCAGTCCGGCTCAAAAGGTCGGCGCTCACAAGCAGGCACCGGATCTTGGTGTCGTCCGATACCATAGCAGCGCCAGGAGTTGCCTTGGCGAAGGAGCCCAGCGCTTGGTTGAGCACTGTTGAGGCACGGCTGTTGCGCCCGAGTTGGATGTACTGGGCTGCAAGGAATGCCGAAGAGCGAATGTGGATCTCCTTGCCGACTGCCAAATCTGACACGCTCTGCGATACTCGTCGGAGGATCTTGACGACTTCGATGCTTGCATGCGTGAGACCGTACGTCGCCAAGGCCTCGTGTACCTGCTCCAGCCGCTGGCAGAGCTGCTCGGGGTTATCGAATTGGGAAACGCCCACTGTCGGAGCTGAAGCGGCTGAGGGCCGAGAGGTGCGTGAACGTGATGCTGTCGGCGTCACTGGGGCGACTTTTCGTTTCTGTCTTGGTGGAGTCGATGGCTCGGTCGTCTTCACCTGTGGTGGCGCAGGGATGCTGCGAAGCTCGCGGGATGCGGGTGCTCGTCCAGACCGGGGCGCAGTTGGCGCTTTGGTGGAAGGAGAGGGTACAACCTTGGTGACCAACATGCTACGGAGCTCCTTGCAGGCCTCTTGAACGTGCTCAATGATGTCGTCGCTCGAGCTGGTCGATGCTTGCCTCTGGTCAAGCTCGACCTGAAGGAAGAGGAGCAGGGCACGGTACTGGGGAAGGAAGCCTACCAGTCCAGCATCACCACCAGTGCCTGGCAGGTCAATCTGCAAGAATAAGGCTCGGGCTTCTTCGATCAGCTTTCGAATCTCATCGTCCGGCAGAGCGGCAGATCCGGAGAGGAGCTCAAGTTCTACTCTTTTCAGGAGCGCTCGCCCTTGTCGCATGGCGCAACGATTCTTGCTGTAGATCGTGACTGCTGCGTCGAGAAAGCAGCGAGACGCGTCTAGGGCCTCGTCGCGATGTGCCTTTGCCTCAAGAATGGACGCACAGTACTCCAGCATGACGCCAGCCGCCTTGGGAGCTTTGTCCATGTTCAGCATCCAAGACGCCATGCATGTGTCGGACTGCGAAGGGTCTTGAGACTCGAGCAAATCGAATACAGATAGGTCAATCGCCGAGCGCAAGACCGAGGTGATGGTAGCGAGTTCCTTGCGCTGGAAGATGGTGGAAGGACCAGCCTCCAATGAAAGCGATTCCATCAGAGCAAGTGTTGGTCGTTGAATCGTCATGACTGCTTGCCTGTAAGCGTTCATGCTCCCCGCTCGGTGAGAGCCCAAACGGCATGAGACGGCCAGATGCTCCCACTTTCGCGTCAAAGTCTCGCTCCGCTTGTCCGACTGCTCATCTTTGGCGGCCCACTCTGACGAATTGCCGTCTTCGTCCTTACGGTCTTGCTTCCACTGCTCGTAGATCTGCACTGATTCAGTCGCAAGCTCGCAGGCGGGAGTCAGGAAGCGCACAGCCGCATCGTATTGCCGGTCGGAATAGAGCTTGCCTCCAAGGTTGTAGAAGCTGCTGCTCACAAAGCCGATTGATTCGCTGCACACTTCTGGCGGCAGAGAGTGTCGAACCGGATGTTGAAGCAGTTGGGTACAGCGCGAGAGGTAACGTTCACACTCTACCTGCCTGGCGCTCGAGCTCATGTCGAAACGGTTGTTTGCCAACAGCCGAAGGGTGTAGACCAGATCAGCAACGTGATCGCTACGGGATGGGAGTTGAGACGAGTCCTTTGCCCTGCATTTGGGCAGGTGGTCCAGCGCTGGCTCAAGGACATTCAGAACAGCCGTGATAAGGTCGATGTAAGCGGTCGCCTCCTGGCACTGCGGTGCGACGTCTTTTGGACTGATATCCAAGGTCTTGAGGCACCTGCGGCGAATCTGGTCAAGCACCCGGTAGAGCTTGAGCTGGGTGGCCTGGCTTGCTGATGCTGGCCATGCAAGGATGGACTTGAGCGTCGACGCACAGTCATTGAGGGTTTCCAGCATGTGCGCAGTGATAATCTCGCCCTTGATAAGCTTGTCGAGTGTCACGACAGCCTTGGCCGAGCTGGCCGCGATTCTTGCTATTTCTGACTCGGTCAGCTCAACAGCCTGCGCAGCCGGAGGCTGCTGGTCAGCGTTTTTCTGCACTTCATCTTTGGACGAACGATCCAGCTCGGGCTCCCCGTCCGCAGTCAGATCCATGGGTGAGGGCGACAGGGGTTGAGATATTGACAGACGTGAGGAACGTCGGTCTAGTGCTCGGGTTGCGCGGTCGATGCTGTCCGTGCTACCAACCTGTTGCGTCGACAAAAGGAGACGAATCAGTTTAATGGGTACCGTACCATGTCAAACGCTAGACCAAGTAGCCGCAACTCACCTTTGTGGCGAGGCTGATCCAGTTCTCGCAAAACTTGGTGAATCCGTCACCCGATCGAATGTCGCGACTCAGACCCTCTGCAGAGGAGACAAGCGTCTGGAACAGGTTGTCTGCAGCAGCAAAGGCGGCGCGAACGTCTCCCTTGTCGTTGGCTACAGTGCGCACGCAGCTGGTGCCAGTGCGCGCAGCTCGGTCCCAGAAGGCGTCGGCATCGAGCTCAGTGACCCGCACGAGCAGCTGGAGACCTGCTGAGCGGAGCGGCAAGCTCGGGAGGCCGGTTGGGCTGCCGAGTCGCTGAAGGTACTTTGTGATGGCGCGCTCTGAAGCATAGGCCGCGCGATCAGCAGTCTTGACGTCGGCTGCTTCCCGTCTGCTTTCTGCCTCCTGCCATTTGATGGGCCCTTTTTCGTGACAAAGGAGACCAACGATGTGAGACAGATCTTGCTCTTCTGATCCGAGCGTTTGGATTCGGCAATATACCGCATGGCTTTGCAGCTCAAGGATGAACTCTCGCTCTGCTCCCGACCATTCACAGCTGCCCGCACCATCATCGATCTGCTTCGTGAACGGAATCAAGATACAGTCCTCGAGGCTTCTGGTGCCATCGGTGGCGTCAATCCCGATTCCAAGAACAGTTCTCGCAAGGTAGACGAGGTCCTGGATCGCCACATCGTTCTGGTAAGGGTCAAGAATGAGAAGATCAGAGACAATGTGTCAGACAGTCTGTCCAGGGTGAGAATGTTCTTTGTTCTCCAGCACATGGACTCACAAGCTCGAGAGAAGCAACCTTGTGCACAAAACGGATGGCCACAGTTGGGACCTCGAGCTCATTGCCTTTGGCGGGTGACGGTGCTTTCTGGCAGAGGAACCGGGCAGCGATCCGGAAGCTATCGATCAAGTTTCGTACAGATGCATCTGAAGGGCCCTGCTTGGAAGGTGATTGGGCCATTCCCGCAGCAGGAACAGACCTGCTACTGCTTGCTGCTCGCCCTGCGCTCAGACTGGTGGTACTCGTTTTGGCAGACAGCCTGCTGGTGCCAGTCCTTGAGACTGAGGATGAAGGAGCAGACGAGGCTTGAGCACCAGTCTTGGGAGTGGGTGCTGATGAAGGCTTCCAACCTTGAGCGATGAGCTCCGAGGAGGATGACAAGACAGCGTTGACCACTTGCTTGGCAAAGTAGACAGCCCTGGCAGGTGCTAGCTTGGACGTGGATGATTCAGGCGTTGCTGTCCCTTGCCCACTGATGTTGAGACTGAGACCAAGTTGGTCTCCATCCGTTCCAAGAAGCTCGAGAAGAGAGAGGATCAGGTTAGAGTCGCAGGCAGCTGGGTCCTTCAGACGATTCAGTACGCCATCCTCGTCGAGGGGCTCGCGTGGCGGTCGAGCCTTCTGGGAAGCTGGAGTAGATGCGGCTCTGCTAGACGCCGCCGCGGAGATCGATGCCTTGGCTGCGGGTGCCTTGCGCGTCGTTGCTGAGGCTGTGGCTGTGGCTGTAGCGCGAGTTTTGGATGCAGCCGCGGGGGTAGAAGCAGAGGAGCGAGAGGCAGTGGTGGTTCTTGCTTTCGTCGCTGACGCGGATGTCGTGGCTGCAGGTGTTGGCTTTGCTGCGCTCCGCTGGTCTGCAGTCGATAAGGACGAGGATGAGGATGCTGCTGTGGCGCGTGTGGCCCTGGTCACCCTGTCACTGGAAGGCGGCACTGTGCTAGAGGAGCGGGTTGAGGCGACCGTCTTCCTGACGGCTGTAGCTGAAGTGGTGGGCTCAGCCGCCGCACGGCTGGCAACCCTAGCTGGCATGATGCTTCGCCCCTGGTAGGTGGCGTACTGTGCTGAGTTCGAGACGTGTGATATAGTTTCTTGTGAGTGTCGGAATGAAGTTCGTCTCGGTTGACCCGACAAAGAAGGTTTACTGAGCGTATAATGTCGTTAGAGCATGTCCACTATGCGAAGCTGAGGAACCGATGTGATGCCGATTGAGAGATGGATGGATGCTGGAGTTTCGTTGGTTGGAAGTGAGAGTGCGTGACTGTTGAGCGTGTAAGGTAAAGAATAGACATAGGATATGATGCATTCCCCTCAACTGAGTCTGTCTCGGCCTAGCTCGACTTTTGCTTGTCAGTCAGTCTCCACAGCCAGCCCAGGCTAGTTGTGCCGTGGAGGTTTTGGCTGTTCTTCCTTCCTCTTTCGTGTTGAGGTCTGCTTGCGTGTGTGTGTGTGACTTTGACCTGCGCGGGAACGCGAGTCGTGTTGACGGGGCTCACGTGATATTTCCCAGCACAGCCAAGCCAAGCCATGCAAGCCGAATTTGAGCCAGACAAGAGTGCCGAACGGACGGACGGGTTTCGCGACTCGGCATGAATTGCATGCAGCCCGGAAACAAGCACACGCAGAAAGCGACAGCCCAGCGGGGGAAAGACACAAGGCAAGGTCAGGCAGCAAGCAGCGGAGCGGAATAAGGGGCGGCAGCAAGGAGAGCGAGCGGAAGCGAAGAGGGGAGGGGGCTCGAGCGCGGGAAACAGCAAATACCAATCAATCACTCAGTCACTCTCACTGCATCAATCACGCAGGCAGAGAAGCAAGCAAGCGAGCAAGCACTTTCGGTCGGTCACTGCTTTGACGAGCTTCTTTTTGGGTCTGGACAGCAAGAGTGAGGAGTGAGACCGGCAAAGCTACTCGCTGTAACGTACTTTCGATTCGCCTTGCTGGCCTGCCTGCCTTGCCTGTCTCAGAAGTGTTACACTCTTGGTTGAGTTGCAACCCAACCCTACCACATCCGCGCACGATTCCGACAACCTCGAGCCCCAACTCTTGTTCCCGAAAGCAACGTTACCTCACATCGTATCACAACGGCCCGGGCCGCTCGTCAGCAGTCCCTCGACCCCGCATCTAGTCTTGCGTGGACCAGCGGGAGAGCTGAAGCTGAAACCACCAAGCGGCAGGAGAGGGGCCTCGTCGGATGCGCGGTAACCTGGTTCACCCCGTGCTCGTCACCATCGTCTTCGTCGTCGCCGTTGTCGTTCCCACGCTGACCCAACGGGCAAAGTTTTGACGGCTGTAACCGATGCGCTTGCAACCGCGATAGTGCGGAAACCCACCCTGCCGACTGCTTTACTTCGTCTCTGCAAACTCCTTTCTTTCGGCTCACGACAGGCACTTGACCTAGCTTCTCGAGATGAACCTGGAAGGGCCGCCCGCCGCGCCTGCCGCTCCCGTTGGCGGAGAGCTGCTCTCCTCTGCTGCAAGACCAACACTAGCATCAGCCCCCACGCCAGCTTCAGCTTCATCCTCGGCAGTTCCGTCATCTGCTCCGCCTCATGCTTCTAATGCGCCTGCTCCAGCATCTGCCTCAGCCCAAGCGTCCACCCTAGCCTCGACCTCTGCCGCAACTCCGGCTGGGGCCGGACCGATGTCCTCTTCGCCAAGTGCCGCCGCCTCAGCCTTCCAGACCACCACAGCGTCTCAAGATCGAGGGAACGGCTTGCCAGCCACCAACGGTAATCGTGCACCTTCTGGCGGGCCATCCTCAGATCCGAACGAGGCAGACACCTCGCGCGCTACTCTAGCCTCAGGATCGGTGGGTCACGACAGCAGCAATCGCATCGTGACGCGCAATTGTGAGTTCTGCCTCTTGGCCGAGTTTGATATCGACAAGGGCTCCACCCTCTCCCACCAGTACCCAGAGCCAACCGGCTATGACGAGCACATGCTTGCGGAGCTCATGTTACCCGATGGCGCACACGCACGCACTGAGGACTGGACTATCTTCTTCCTCAAGTCACCGCCCAAGTCAAAACCTTCCTCGGGCCAGAACGAGCAGGAGCGTGCATCGGACGACCTCACTCATGTCATCAACCTCGTTCGCACCAAGCACGACAATTCGGTCCGCCGTGGTGCACTGGTCAAGTCACTGGCGATCGGCACACGGCATCCGTTCATCGACATCTTCAAGCCTGTATTGCTCCTGGCACTGGACGACTACTTCCGCGAGCCCAAGATAGAGTGTCTGGCTCGCCTATACGACGCAGTCAACCAGCTTGACCTCTCGGCTGCGCCTGTCTTTTCTCGGAGCGAAAAGCTCATTCTTCGCGCCACTGACCGGCGCGATCTCTTCCAAGAGCGGTTCGCACCAGTCGATGTGGTCGAGCTACCAGGATCTGCAACAGAAGACGCAAAGATGCAGGCTCTCCGCCTGGATGATCCAGTGACACCCGGGACCGCCACGACGAGCACTACGACCGCCACCTCGGCGACAGACTCGACAGGCATTGTCCATAATCGCACCGACAGCAGCAGCACTGCTTCCCAGGAAGAGTCGAAATCACTCAAAAAGAAACAGAGCAGCGCCTCCCTTCGTCCCGGTCTTGGCACGCGGCGAGGCTCGTCAGCAGCCACTTTGGCTACAGACCGCCGACCGAGCCAGCCACTGATCAACCAGTCGACAGGGAACGGCGGGCCACGCGATACCCACTTTTACGACGCCACCCTCGACTATCGCCAAGTACCCATTCCCATCCGGATTCCACTCAGTCTCTTTCCAGAGGAAGTGGGAGAATACTCTCTCATCAAGCTGATTCAAACCTTCTCTGGACCACAGTCAACGCCGATCGGACCGCTTCATCCACATTTGCATTCGAACGGGACAATGACGCACCCGATCATCCTGCTCTTCAATGCGCTTGTGACGCAGAAGCGCGTCATCTTCCTCGGCCACGGCCAGCCTGCCAACCTGGTGGCTAGCTTTGTACTGGCTGCATGTGCGCTTGGCAGCGGCTGTGGCGTCGTCTTCCGGGGCTTTGCCGCACGTGCGTTCCCATATACGAATCTGATGAACCTGGACGAGCTGGAGAAGGTACCTGGGTACATCGCGGGTGTAACCAACCCGCGTTTCGAGGACCTGCATGCCTGGGATGTACTTTTGAATGTGGAAACTGGCAAGGTACAAGTTGCAAAAGACATTGCAGCGCCCGCGCCTTTACCGTCCAACCCGAGGCCAGCGATCACACGCGAGACGTTCTCTAACGGCAGCATCAGCTCGATGGCCGGCACCTCTGGCCTGAGCCATGACGCGGCTGGCAAGACCTCGACGGAGATTGATGTGACGCAGTTTGGGGCCTTGCCCTCGTCGACCAAGGGCGGCAGCCGCCTGAACGCAATGTACGACCAGCGCATCGACTCGCCCAACAACCTGTTCATGGAAGATCTCAACAATGCGATCCAGGCGCACTACGGCGAGCGCTACGTTCGTGCGCGGATCACAGACTTTGTCGCTGGATTTGCCAAGGCGGTAGCGCGGCATGAGGAGCACTTTTACGGGCACACATCGATTGCGGTTACGAGCCAGCCGTTCCTGAATGGGCAGTTGGGGAGTGGGCCGGTGTATGCGGACCGGGACACGGAGCTGCGCGAGATCACGGCCAACCAGATGCGCGCAGAGGGATTCCGGGGTACGGTGGCATACCGACTGTATCGCAAGGATGAGGCCGAGTGGGAGCGCACGCGTACGATCAGGTCGTTTGACCCATCGCACCAGATCGCGCGGTTGCGCCGGGCGCGGAGTCTGGCACAGGGCGAGGCGGAGCTCATCTTTGACACGATCTCACGTGCGGTGGTGAGCAACGAGCAGATCAGCGAGCTGCTTGCGCTGCTGCCTCTGCACTCGGGTGGACTGCTCCCGCTCGGCTTTGGACTGCTCCACCCGCAGGCAGAAATACGGAGTGCGATGGTCGACTTTTTCCTGCGCCTGTGTGGGCATCCTGTCGGGCGTGTGTTTGTACAGAGCCTCAATACGTTCCAGCGGCTGGCGTTTGCGCGGCTGGCGTTTGCCTTTGACCTCAACTAAAGGAAGTGTCGATACAGTACAGTGCGGCGCCTATGTAGGGTAATTGAATACTGTAATACAGTAGGTGGGTCTCTCTGCACTGTACCAGACTGCAGACCCCTTTCGAGATTTTCTCCACACTGAGACGCGATTTGAAAGTGCAGTGTATTGTACCGTAATTCTGCAGTAACTTTTTGTAAATTCAATTTAATGGCAGAGTGCGAAAGAGGAGGCTTGTCCTCGCGCGACGACCACCATCACGGGCGCCGGGCTACTATAGGATGGACTCGACGCTATACGATGCGCTATCACGAGCCAAGACGATAGCGGAGGTGGGGCCTCTGCTTGCGGAGCTGAAAGCGAGTAACCGGGCGCTGTGGGGATCCGTGGGGGAGGCCAAGGGGGGAGTTGGGGAGCTTCGGGCTCAGGTGGACGAGGCGTTGCTGGATCTGCAGAATGCCGAGTACGAAGCAGCCATGCTGCGCGACGAGATTCGGCGGTGCGAGCAGTTCCAGTCCATCTACCAGGACGTCGAGGTCGCCGACCTGCCGCGCGAGGAGGGAACGGATGCCCACACACACATGCTCCAGCGCCTCCAGTTTGAACTCGACGAACGGAAACGGTAAGTTTTGCGGCCCTGAGCTGTGCTGAGCTGTGAGCTGCGCTGACGCGACGCAATTTGCCGCACGGTAGATTGGAGCAAGAGAAACAGCAACTCCAGGCTGAACGGGCCGCCGTCGCAAAGGACATCAAGGAGAAACGAGTCACGCTAGAGGCCGCGGAGACCGAGCTTGCCAAGCTAGTAACAGTGCGTTTCCCACACATTGCCCCCCCGCGCGTCGACACATGAAACCTAACGCACACTCACGCACACACGGACGTTGCTCTGCTCTGCAGCTGGCGCGAACACTAGAAGACAAGTTTAGCTAACTCAGGCCATTTCGAATCCAACAAGTTGACGCACACGCTGCATGTTGGCCTGGGCCACCTGTTCCGCCTTGTCTCGGCCGCTGCGCTCCACCTGGTCTAGGTAGGCCGGGTCCTGGGCGATGCGGTGCAGGTTGTCTTGTATCGGCCGGAGGGTTTCTACGACGGCCTCGGTGACCTGGTTCTTGAGTGCCAGTGCGGAGGGTATGCTCTGCGCGAGGGCGTGCATGTCCCCCTGCCCTGGGTGGAGGGCGTGGAGGATAGAGAGGAGGTTCGACACGCCGGGTCGTGTGGCCGGGTCGTAGGAGATGGGAACGTCCGAGTCGGTGACAGCGCGGCGGACCTTGCGGTGAACGTCGGCGGGCGTGTCGGTGAGCAGGATGCGCGAGTTGGCGTCTGGCGCCGACTTGCTCATCTTGCTCGCCGGGTCGCGGAGGGAGAGGACGCGCTTGGTTGGTGTGATGAGGTGCTGTGGGAGCGGGAAGAAGCGGCTCTTGTACGTGCGATTGAAGAGGTCGGCCAGGTCGCGGGAGAGTTCGAGGTGCTGTACCTGGTCTTCGCCGACAGGGACATGGGTTGCGCGGTAGAGGAGGATATCGGCAGCCTGGAGGACGGGGTAGGCAAACAGGCCGAGTGCGAGGTGAGACTCGTCCGTCTGTGCGGTGGTCAGCTTGGCCTTCCACGTCGTCATGCGCTGCAGCCGACCGAAGGGTGCCAGGCAGTTGAGCACCCACCCCAGCTCGGCATGCTGGTGCACCTGCTCCTGGTGGAAAAGGGTCGAGCGCTCCGGATCCAACCCGATTGCCAGCAGCGTGGCCATCATATCGCGCCGCTCGACCCACAGCTGCCGTGGCGACTGCGGCATGGTAATCGCGTGCAGTCCCACGATCGAAAAGAACAGCCGGTCCTGAGGCCCAGCGGTCGTCTGCAGATCCAGCCAGTTGCGCAGCGCACCCAGGTAGTTGCCCAGGTGCGGAATACCCGTCGGCTGGATGCCTGAGAATATCACCTTCCCTTTATCCTGCGCTTGACCCTTGGCCGTGGCCGTGGCTGCGGCTGAGGCTGAGGCTGAGGCTGAGGCTGAGGCAAAGCGTCGACTGCAACACCCGACGAGACCCGCCGCCCAGGTGCCGCCGCAGCAGCTGCTGCTGAGGTGTCGGAACATGCTGCGTGTGGTGAGAAGAAAGTGTGCGTGCGTAATGCACAGACACGCCAAGTTGGAAAGAGTATTAAAAAAAAAAGCCAAGTGGAGCACGGCACCCGCCTCTGACGCAACACTCACACGCACAAGTACGCTACGCCTCAGTCGGCCGGGAGAGACAGCCCGGCTCAGTCCGACCGGCATCTTGGTCGTGTCCGGACCGGACGCACTCACTCCTATCCATATCTTGCTCACCGACCACCACCACACGCCACGCTACGATGCAGATCAAAGACACGGTGTTCTATGTGACCGGTAGGTGCCTCCCTTCTCTCCCTTCAGCTCACCTAGCCTAGCTGACATGAGGCTGCCTTACCCATACAGGCGGGGCGTCTGGCCTTGGTGCCGCAACCGTTCGATACCTGCACCAGCGGGGCGCGTACGTAGCCATCATGGATCTGAACCTCGACGCAGCCAAAGCGCTTGCGAGCGAGCTGGGCGGGGACCGTGCACTTCCGCTAGAAGTGGACGTCACGTCCGAGGACGACGTGGTATCCGCCATCGCGGCGTGCGACAAGGCCTGGCCCGCTGTTCGCGTGGGCGGCTGCGTCAACTGCGGCGGCGTCGGCATGGCCGGCAAGACGATCAACGCTGACGGCGAGCCGTTCGACCTCAGCACCTTCCAGCGCGTCATTGACATCAACCTCGTCGGCACCTTCAACGTCTCACGCCTCACCGCAGCACGTCTGGTCCGCGATGATCCCAAGCCCATCAAGAAGGCCGACGCCAGCACCCCAGAGCGCGGAGTCATCATTAACACCGCAAGCGCTGCCGCTCTCGAGGGCCAGGCAGGTCAGGCCAGCTACGCCGCAAGCAAGGGCGGCGTTCTCTCACTAGCCCTACCCATGGCCCGCGACCTGGCGTGGTACGGCATCCGCGTCATGACCCTCGCTCCCGCCCTCTTCAGCACACCCATGATGGAGAGCCTCCCCGAGCGTGCAAAGGCACAGATCCTCCGCAGCTCAGAGTTCCCCGTGCGCTTTGGCCATCCCGACGAGTTCGCCCACGCCGTCGCCGCGATCATCGAAAACCCCATGCTGGTGAGATGCAATCCCGCACAGTATCCCACTCGTTTCACGGCACGGACTGACTCGGCTTTGGCCACTGCTCTTTCATTTTCTTTCTCAGAACGGCTCATACATCCGACTGGATGGCGCTACACGTCTTGGAAAGCTGTAACTTAACAGATGTCGGGCGACTGTACTCTACAGTACAGTACTGGACGGAGAATCCGAAGGTTCAACTCAACGACGCTGGCCAAAAGGAACGGCACGCTTCTTGATCTGCGTCTGTGTCTTGCTGTCTTGCAGGAGATCCGCCTGGCCCTGGCTCTGGCCCTGCGACTGTTGCTGCAGGTGCTGCTGCTCGAGCCACTCGAGGGCGAGGAGCGAGCCCGGGTGGGTCTGGAGGAACGAGATGAGTTCGCTCATCTGCGCGTCTGTGGGCGTGGGGATCGAGCTGCCGCCTGGGTAGTCACTAGCCCCAGAACCGGAGCCAGTAGCGTAGCCCGAGTAGTCGGTGCCACCGCTACCAAATCCGGAGTCGGTGCCGTAGCCCTGGTATGCCGAGTAGTCGCTTCCACTGCCGGTCTGAGGCCAGTAGTCGCTGCCCTGCTGCCAGTCGTCGTGGTGCTTGTGCTTGTGGTGCACAGGCCCGCCCTGACCCTGACCCTGGTCTTGGGTCGGGTAGATCTCGGGTCCGGGTCCGGTCGACCAGACATCGTTCTGCGAGGAACCACTGTTGCCCCAGCCATTGTGGTCGGATCCGCCACCAGGAGTGCCGTAAGCAGAACCCGGGTACCCGCTCGCACTGCCATAGCCCAAGCCAGCGCTGTTACCGAACCCGTACGAGCTGAGGTCAGGGTACTCATCCTTGGACGAAGGCACGCCGTAGACATAGGCATCCTGGCCCTGGCCCTGGTCCTTGTCCTTGTTCTCGTCGCAGTCTTCATCCTTGTCCTTCTTGTCCTTCCCGCCCCACGGCTTGTGGTCGTGGTGAGGCTGCTCCTTCTTGTCGTCCTCGTCGTCGCAGTCCTCGTCATCACCCTTGCCTCCCCAGCCATAGTCGGTGGTGTCCTTGCCTCCCCAGGCATCCAGGTTGCCCTGGACTCCCCAAGCATCCGAGTTGTCCTTGCCTCCCGGTCCGCTGAGTAGATCAGGAGTGTCATTGTCGTACCTCGACGCACTGGAAGACTGGTAAGGGCTTCCCTGTCCGTAGCCATAGCCGTACGAGCTCAGGTCAGGGTAGTCGCCATCTCCGCTGCTGCCACCGTTCGGGTTGCCGTAGACGTACGAGCCGTAGTCAGGCTGGCCCTGGCCCTGGCCGCGGCCAGGCTTCTCCTTGAGCCACGCGGGCCCGTCCTCCTTCTCCTTGTTCTCGTCGCAGTCAGGGTCTTCCTGGCCCCGGCCTTGACCCCAACCCTGACCCTGACCCGAGCCACCGTTGTCCTGGGGCCAGGCAGCCTCAGCTTCCTTTTCCTTCTCCTTCTCGTCGCACTCAGGATCCTCCTGTCCCTGGCCCCAGCCCTGACCCTGAGCCTGGCCTTGCTCTTCACCCTGAGCCTGGCCGGCACCAGTGGGCGAAAAGACGATCAGCGTCTCAGTGTGCGTGTAGTGCGGGCACCCAGCGTTCTCGAGACCCGTGATACCTGCAGCAAACAAAAAGATCAGACACCGCCCTGCCCTGTCCCGACCAAACCGGAATGCAAATGCAGTATCCCGGCGCGCAGCTACGTACCAGCGTTGTGCCAGTGGTCACAAGTCTTGTGACACTCCTCCGTCGAGGGGATGTCGTTGAAGTCATCAGTCTCGTCGCACCCGAACTCGGCGGGAGACTGGACGCCAAGCTGACGCAGAACAGCACAGGCCAGCTGCTTATCTGTCATGTAGCACCTTGCAGTCAGTACCTACTGCGTCATCGCGCAAGAGAGGAGAGACACGTGACACGTACTAGCGTCAGCAGGTAGACACGGCGAGGCCGTGGCGCCCGGGAACGAAGGGCACTGGGCTCCACCGTCAAACGTGTTGTCGTCGTCGTGGTGGTGAGCAGAAGCCAGGCTGATCGCGAGAGCGACGAAAAGAATTAGCGAGCGGTTCATGGTTCTTAGTAAAGACTGGAATGAGATTATTGTAAGTGAGGTGTAGTTGGTAAAGACTGTGAGTGGGAGTGGAGAGTGTTTAGTGATGCAGAAAGAGGCGGAGAGCAGAATTGGGGGAACATGTTTTATACCTTGCAGAGCCCCGCCTCTCCTCATAGGGAGTGGATGGATGAGGATCGCCGACATCACTCGCATCGCAGAGCAACCATGCGGTACGAACGCCACCGTCCGAGGTCCGAGACTACTGCACTGCACTGCCGAGCTGGGTCGACCCCGTCTCTCGGGTCGGAAGAAGAAACAATGATTCGATTTTCCAGCCCTTGCCTCCGAGGGATCCGTCTCGCACTGCCAAGCCGAAATCGATGTGATGGGGATGAAAGGAGTGTGTATTGCATTTTTCAGCACGGAGGGGACGGGGCGTAGGGAATGTTCACAAGGTAGCACTGGGCGAGGGGGAGGTGTCGCTATGTGGCTCGAATGAGAAGCAAGCCACTTCTGTGAGAAGGGTTTAGGGCAGAGGAGAGGAGAGAAAGGGTTTATCTCATCTCATCTCATCTCGGGTCGGACGCAGGTCGGACGTCAAGCCTGAAAGCCATTGGCTGCCGCTCCACTTAGAGGATAGCAGAGAGCAGGTTGAGGGTGACGTTCGAGCAGTCGAGCAGGCCGAGGTTGAGCAGGCCACCTAGAGTAAACAGTAGTTCAGAAGAGTGGTTAGTCGGAGCCGAGGAAAAGACGGAGCCAGACATCGGGTGCTGTAAACTCACCGGACTGCGAAGTGGAGCAGGACTTGACCGTTCCGCTGGGGCACGACTCGCCGGGACCGGCGACAGCCGGGGCCTGAACGATCGACAGGATGTTGAGGTCGAGGTTCGTGCAGTCTAGAGAGCGGCCAAGTAGTTAGCAGACTTGTTAAACCTTCCGATCGCGAAGTATGCTTACCAAGGAGGCTGACGTTGATGAGACCAGTCTGCTGAGCCTTGCAGGTCTGCTTGGTGACTGCAGTGCGAGGCCAACACAATCCAATGTTCAGCAGTCAGAAATGATACGCATACCTTAGTCCAGTCCAGGATAACGCTGTACTCACTCTGGTCGGAGTCGGTGTCAGGACTGAAGCAAGGAACGGTGCAGCTGGGCTCGGCAGCCTGACCGTGGCCGCCAAGGAGGCCAAGGAGGGGCGAAGGGGAGGGGGTAGGGGCAGCCGAGACAGCAACGACGGCAGCGACGAAGAGGGTGGAGAAGGTGTTGATGGCAACCATTTTGAGATGAGATAAAAAGTGAATGTTCTGGGGATTGAGAGTAGTAGTAGGAGATTAGGTATTAGTGAGTGAGTGGGAGAGAATTGATGGGGATGAATGGATGGAAGAGGGAGCGGTGAGCAGGGCCCTTTTTATGCCTTTCTCGTCGCCATACATCCGTTGCTACCCAGCACAGCACGGCGCTGCGGTCACCCACTTGACAGCGACACACAGCGTCTGAGCTGGCAATAATGCTGCACGGGCAGAGCGGAAGACCAGACCACATCGATGCTGGCTGCCCTTGCCGCAAGCTCATTCCCTTGGAGCGACGAGACCAGATACAGAACTGTAAGCTGAGTCGAGCCAAGCTGGGCAGGCGATTCGCCTCGCCAAGATTAGACTGCGCATCCGTTACGTTTGGTTGGGTTGCTACGCAACACAATCGCACCGATTTCATCTCGCTCTACCTTTGTCTTAGCCTGCCCCTGCCCCTGCCCCTGCCCCTGCCCCTGCCCCTGCCCCTTCCCACCGACCATCCGTGCTCAGGCCACGCAGTTCCGTCGACGGCGCAGCGCTCATGCCGCTTCATATCCAGGGATGCGGGTGTGTTGCGCTGGCACAAGCAAGCTCGATTGGACAGATTACGTCGCACAGCAGCTTTGTACAGACTAACGAGGATGAGGTGAGATTCATATCGCTCGCATCGGGATTGGCGCAGCGTGCTTGCTCTTGCTTTTGGCCGGAATGTTCTTCGTGCCGAAGCAAAACCTGCGCCCGTCACCATACGGCGCTTCGCTAGGAATGCGCAAACCGAAGCGCGGCCGCACAGGCTCTGGGCTCGCTCATTTGCGCTTGGGCGAAAAACACACACGGCCCGCGGCTGGATTGATGAAAGTGACCTCCATTATAGCAACACTGGTGAACTAAAGGGAAAGGGGGAAAAGAGCCTGTCGATCTCAATGTGATCATTCGTCGTCAAGCTGCGTGGGTAAGACAAGGCGTAGGGGACGGCGAAGGAACAAAGACGAGTTGGTCAGCGAGCCATTATTTTACAGCATACACACTCGTCACGGCTAACGAGATGAGGTTGAGCACGGGCCGCGCAAGAACCAGATGTAAGAGGGGTGGGAGCAGGAGGAGAGAAGAACAGACTCACATCCACGCTGAAGCTTGTGATTTGAGGAAGATAGGCGCAGGCGGCCAGGTCGAGGAAGTGCAAATCGTCGAAAATTTCCTTTCCGTCGAAACCGCCGTGGATGAACAGCCTCGAGTCACGCAGCCAAGCCTGGTGGTATCCGCGCCCAGGCGGCTTTTTGCCGCAGACACGGCGCGGCTCCCATTGCAAGTTGACCAGGTTGAGCGTGAGCAACTCGGACGTGTACGTCTTGCTGTCGTGGCCCCCAAAGATGAAGAGGTAGCTCCCCACCTGTGTGGCAGTGTGACCGAGCCGATTGTGGATCTCGTCCGTCTTGACTTGGTACCAAGTGCGTGTGTCGAGCCTGAGGATGTGAATGTCGTTGAAAGACATGTGCCCGTCACTTCCGCCGATCACAATCAGCTTGCCGTCAACCAGGTTGGCAGTGTGATAGCCGCGGCCGATCGGGATCTTGCCCCGGCAGTCCATCCGTCGCCATTCGAGCTTGGACAGGTCAGAAATGTCAAGCGTGTGAACATCGTTCAGTGCGCCAACTCCGTTACCTCCACCAAACACGATGAGCTGGCCCTCATGATAGTTGCAAGTATGCGCACGGCGCGGACTCGGTGGAGTGCCCCAGACTTCAGGCTGAGACCATCGCAGGGAAACGGTGTCAAAAATGTAGAGATCGTTAAAGTAGTTGGGACCATCTCCACCTGCAAACACAAAGAGCCGCTTGTTGACCATAGTAGCACTGTGTGCACGGCGGGCGGGCGGCGTATCGCCCGTGACCCTGGGTTTGGACCAGCACATTGTCTCCGTGTCAAAGCACCACAAGTCGCGGAAGCAGCCCTTGTTGTCACATCCTCCAAACATCCAGAGTACCTCGTCACACAGGTTGGCAGTGTGGGCACGGAAACTTCGGCGCGGCACGCTTCCGTGCACCGGAGCACGAGACCAGTACATTGCCGGCGGAGGAGCAGGCTTCATGTTTGGCGCAGAGGGGAGTTGCGGCAAAGTGCGGGCAGACGTTCGGAGGCTTCTAGAAGAGGAGGGCACCTGAGACGTGGAATCCTTGCTGCTTGAGCCCGTCTCGCCGGCGTTGCGGGCTGCGCGGTCTCGCTCCCTGTCCTTGTCTCGGTCGCGTCCTGATCGATCCTTAGAGCTGGATGACATCTTGCTGTCTGCTGTGCCAGATGCTCCAGAGGCTCCCCGCGAGACTTCGACTCGGATCGATTTAGAGCGGCTGGATGCGACATCGAACGAGCTCGGCTGGGGAGCCCGAGAGCTGGTCGAAGACGTGGCGCCGGGTGTCGGATTGGAAGGCACGTTGACGAAGGTTGATGATGACTGGGAGGGACGCAGCTGTGCACCCGATACATTGGATCGAACTTGGATGACGGTTGAGGAATCCTGCATGGAGTCGGAGGAAGGGCCTGAGGAGACCAGGTCGGATCGGGACGGGATCGGCAATGCCGAAGGGGGCTCTGGACTGGTTGGCACCGCGGACACAGATGTGGGTGCCGAGAAATTGTCACCGGTGGATGATGCACCCTCGACAGCAGCAGCGGCAGCGATTGGGGACGGCCGCCCTGCTTCAGTTGAGCGGGCGTCGAGCGATTGCGGTACGCTGCTGTCCGAGATGAAGGAGCCAGGCATGGCGTGTCGAGCTGAGTCGCGAGCTAGCTCGCGAGATGAAGACTGAGCCCTCTGGTACGGAACGTCGACAGACACCTCGTCGCCTGTCAAGGTGGCAGCTGCTACTGCGGCTGATAGGGATGACATCTTCTCGCTGCTCTGATTGCGGTTGTAAGCAGCCTCAGAGTTGGAGATGGCTTGGTGACGGCCGAGTGTCTTGCCGAGAACCTCGATGGGCTCCGTGGGGGACGAGTGGTTCAGGTCGCTCAGATGAGTGCTGCCAGAGCGGTAGTCAACTGTGCCGGTCTCTGCGTCCTCATACGCAGAGTGAGAGCCAGCAGTGCGGAGTTCGTCATCCGACTCTCGCTCGGTGTATGCGCTATAGGAGCGGGAAGGCTCGTGGCGACGGATAGGGTTGTTATTACTGCTACTGCTGTTACTGTTGCTGGCGCCGGCGCCGACGCCGCCTTGGTTGTATGGAGAATCGTCGGAAAAGTCATGGGTATAGGTGGTCCGACCCACACCCTGTGTGCCGCCAAATGAGTCCTTGTGGGCAAGCATGCGATTGCTCATGCTGGGACTGTTGTTGTTGTTGGTGCTCGCGCTGTAGCCGAGACTGCTGCTGCTGCTGCTCTGTGCAAGATGGGTCTTGCGTGTCGAGGTGGAACCTGCCGGAGTGAAACGAGCGTTGAGGGAAGCAGCGTCAAGATTCTGGCCAAAGGAGGAGGAAGGGGCCATCTCCTCGTAGTCGCTGTCTATGGGACTCGGACTGGTGCCAGAGAAGCTGGACTGGTGGATGACGGAACGGGTGGTGGCGAAGGGAGAGGCGGTGTAGCGGGCGAGAGGATTATCGGGAACGTAATAAGAAGGAGTGGAAGAGGGGGAAGGAGACGAGCTCGAGCTTGGGATGGAGGCCTTTCTTGCGAGGGAGGGAGCATGAGGCGGCGGTGCGGACATGCCGATCACTTGGACCCCACCAATGTTGGCTTGTTGGATGTTGCGTGTCGCTGCTTGTTGCGTCGCTTGCTGCTGCTGCTGCTGCTGCTGCGGTTGGGGTGGCTGCAAGGGCTGATTAGGGCGCAACGGACTACCCGCGTATGCTGTATGAGGTACCGCGGTCTGCGCATATCCATCACGATCACGCGGTTGAGGGTCGACAGAGTATCCAAGCTCGCGGGCACCAGATCCTGTCAAGCTGGACATGATGATGAGGGAGCGGCGGCGCTCAGCCAGAGAGCGGGATGTCGAAACTAGGGTCTCAGACGCAGCGTTGCAACGGTACCGTAGAGCAATGTGCCGAAACAAGGTTGGAGGGAGAGAGGATAAGCGTCAGGGGCCGACGGATCTGCTCCGAGATGAAGGAGCAAGCAAGGGGAGCGCGGAAACTGTTGAGTGAGGTCGAGGTGGAATGCGAGGTGGAATGCAAATGCAGAATGCGATGGGGCGGAATGAGTTGTAACTGCTGGCTGTCTGCGCTCGGATCGTCTGGTCGGGACCACCAGTGGCTTGGCAGATAGGCTGCACGGCGCTGTCTCTGTCGCTCAAAGTCTAAATAAAAGGGATCGGCTCTGGTTGTCAGGTTGTCAAGGTGATGGGAGAAGGAAAGAGACCAGCTAGGAGGGTTGAGATGTGTATGCTTTCTCTCGATGCGAAACTGCGACAGTGTGGGAATGTATGTTTAACTGTGTTGGGGACAGCTACGGCCAGGCTGGCGCGTCAGTTGGCAAGGCGAGGCGTTGGCCGAAGCGTGAGCGTGAGCGGCGAGGCAGAGGATGGTGCAGTAAGTAAGGGTGCGGCCGGTCAAAGTCCGTACTGGTACCTGCCTGTCGGGTGAATTTGAACCACAAGCTGGGGCCCTCTCACCTCACTCACCTCAGGCTGCCCAACTTTACCGTGCGTGGGCTCGAGGGCTTGCTCGGCTCACGCTCACAGCTCACAGCTCTGGCAGCTCTTAGCTTCCTGTCGTTTGGCGAGTTGCGTTTCCTGTGAGATCCGAGTCTGCGGCTGCCACGCTTTAAAATCACTGTTTCGGCCATTTTCACACCGCTGGCTCCCCCCTTTGATAGCCTACAGTCATCGTTGCTGAGCTGGCGCCATGGTGAGCTCGGCCCTCGAGGCCTCTCATGGATGTAGCTCGTCACATCTCTTCTCGTCCGTTCGAGATTGACTATGCTCCATCGTCAGACGAAAAAGATAAAAAATGGAAAAAGGAGGAAAGGTTGACAAGATGACGGGCACCACAACGCACTTTAGCTGCTGTCTTGGATCCTTCGACTCATCCCAAGAGCCAATGACCTCGCCCCAAGAAGCCGTCTTCTAATGGTAGAATGTGATCCTCTGTAATCGACACTACAGACTTGTTATGCCCCATGCCGGCTAGCCGAATCGGAAATGCCGAACCACTGTTGCAGTGTGGCAGCAGTTGATCCTTTCGGACCCGCCGACTGAAGGGAATCACGTCGACATGGCGTCAGCCTCACTCAGCCTCAGCCTCAGCCTCAGCCTCAACCTCAGCAAGCCAAGCGAAAGTGGAAACCAACACTTTTCGCAAACGCGTTCAAGCCTGGCTTGTGCAGGAAGAGAGAAGAGCCGCGACGCAACTCCATTCGACTCAGCCTTCTTGCCTCCCTACCTTCATCTTGAGAACAGCCTTGCTCGCATTCGTGCTGAGCCAAGCCAAGCCCAGCTCAGCCCAGCCCAGCCATGGCATACTCCAACTCGTCAAGGGCGCTCGCCTTTCTCACCGAGACGTCCGAGGATGCCATCGCCGCGCTCAAGGGCATCATCGGTGGTGCCGGCTCAGCCAAGTACCTCGACACGTCCGAGGACAAGGTCTCGCTCATCACCACCCAGATCGACTCCAGCCGCGATGAGGACCGCATCGTGGGCCTCACCCGCATCGTTGCTATGATCTCCAAGGGCCGCGATGCATCCAACTTTCTCCCCGGCGTGCTCAAGCTCACCTCCTCTTCCAACATGGAGGTCCGCAAGCTTGTCTACATCATTCTCCTCCGCTACGCAAACGCCAACCCGGACCTCACCCTGCTCAGCATCAACAGCTTTCAACGCGATCTCTCTGATCCTAGTCCACTTATCCGCGCCATGGCCCTCCGAGTCCTCAGTGCCATCAGGGTCAAGATGGTCTCCGAGATCGTACTCATGTCCGTCTCCAAGGCTACTCGCGACCCAAATCTCTACGTTCGCAAGGTTGCCGCACTGGCCATTCCAGAATGCTACCGCCTCGACAAGACTCAGCTACCCGCACTAATCACCAGTCTCTCCACCTTACTCAATGATCGTTCCCCCCTCGTCCTCGGCGCTGCCATCAATGCGTTCCACGAGCTCTGTCCCGAGCGCTGGGACTTGCTTCACACCCACTATCGCAAGATCTGCCATGCACTTTCAGACATTGACGAGTGGTCTCAGGTTACTTGTCTCCACGTCCTCTCCCGTTACGCTCGCGCGAATCTCGCCCAGTCTTCGATCAAGTCTCCCGCCAAACCTGCCAAGTCGGACGAGGCACTGGAGACAGAGCAGAGCAAGCTCGCAAGCGATACTACTAAGCCGACGGCGGAGACGGGTCACCAGACCCAATCTCAAGGTGAAGGCAGCTCCGCTCTTGACAAGTTCCTCTCTGGCGACAACGAGACGCCCCCGGCAGCGCCGATTGCCTCCTCTTCGGCATTGACAGGTTCGCGCGATGGTCTCGACCGAGACCTCGACTTGCTGCTCTCCAAGTCAGACCCCCTCCTCCACAGTCGCAATCCTGCCGTAGTAATGGCCGCTGTCCGAGTGATCTACTACCTCGCACCGCCATCGCGTCATTCCGCCATCGCTCGTCCCCTGATTCGTCTCTTGCGATCCCCGCCCGAGGTAGTCTACGTGGTTCTCCTCAACGCGCACAGCATCGCCCACACCTCTCCAAAGCTTTTTGCTTCTCACGCCACGTCTTTCTCCCTCGGCGCGTCCCACATCGAGCCTACGCACACGTCGCTCCTCAAGCTCGACATGCTCATCACGATCTGTACGCCAAACAACGTTTCCCGCATCCTGCCGGAAGTGATCACCCACGTCAGCTCGCCTTCAGATGCGATTGCCAAGCATGCAGTTGAATGCCTGGGCCGTCTCGCCGTGCAGATGGATTCGGAGCGCCGCGAGCAGTGCCTCGATGCGCTGCTCGATCTTCTCCGCCAGCGGGGCAAGAAGAGCTCCTACCGCAGCATTCGAGACTCTGTCGTGGCCAAAGCGGTAATGGTCATCAAGGACTTGATCCAGCGCGGCGATGCCAAGCTTGACGATCAGATCGCAGCCACTATTGTCAGGCTCTCTGCGTTACTGTTCGGAGCGCAACCGTCCAAGACGTCAACTCAAGCTGCAGGGAAAGCAGCCTCCGGTTCGGGCACGGCTACACCCACAGCTGCTGATCCCGCCTCGACAGAAACCACTGCACCTGCACCAGCGCCGGTGGTCAAGAAGAAAAAGACCAAGGTGGTTGGCAAGGGAGCGATCCTGGACGGCAGCGCACGAGCGAGTATTCTCTGGCTGCTTGGCCAGTACTGTCGGGTGCCACTGTCGAACGGTAAGACGATAGCGGAGGTGATACTGCCGGACGTCTTGCGTCGATGCGCGCTCAACTTTACGCACGAGCCGCGCGAGTCAAAGCTTGCGATCCTGACCACATCTACAAAGGCGGTCACCTTCCTCCCCACGGAGGCGAGCATAGCGCCCGCTGTGACGCGCATCCACGACTACCTGCATCGACTGGCGCGCTACGATTCGGACTATGATGTGCGCGACCGTGCCCGCCTGTGCCAGGGGCTCACGGCTGAGCCGGCACTCAAGGGCGTGCGACTACGACGGGAGCAGGTGCTTCTCGTCCTTTTCGAGGGACAGGGTCGGGGCGAGAGAGAGCCTACGGGATCCACGGCCAGCGCACACGCCAAGGCCAGGTTGGGTAGTCTGGCCCTTGCGCTGGACGGCAAGCTCATTCGCGGCTGGAACGACGCGACTCTCCCAGCGTGGACCGAGGACCCGACTGATGCAGAGTGCAGAGAACCGCCCGCGACCACAGCGATACCAGCGGCGCCTTCGCTGGCAGCCAGCGCGCTCGGAGGCGCCAAGTCGCTGTCGAGCGCCGACTTTACCGCGCCACCCTCTGCGCCTGTCGTACTCGTTCCCTCTGTCACGGAGACCGCGGCTCCGTCACCGTCGCTGTCACCGTCTGCTGCTACGAGCGGGCGGTACCGCGACCTGGATGCGTTCCTGGACGAGAGCTCGGACGAAGAGCCCGAGGAGGAAGAGGAAGAGGAGGAGATGGACGCGTCCGCCCCGGAGGACGAGGACTACGCAGAGAGCGAGGAGGAGAGCGAGGAAGATGATGACGAGGAGGAGGAGGAGACCGACGAAGAGTAGCGCCACACTGTGAAAATCAAAGAAGATATACTGTACTGTATCATTTCAGACGAGTTATACAACAGAAAGTGAGTGGTGTGTGCGAGGAGGACTAGAGGTTGGCCTTGGCCACGCCGACGGCAGCGAGGACGGCGGCCGTGCGCTCGGCGACGAGGTCGGCCTCGTCTGCAGGTTCCTGTGCGAGTTGGTCCCAGGAGCGGGCGGGCACGGCGGCTTTTGAGGGTGTCATGGACGCCTTGAACGTGACGGGGTCTTTGATGTGGGTGGTGTGCGTGCTCGCGGGCTGGTCTGCGTCGCGGGTCTTGCGGGGGAACTGAGCGGCGAGCGAGTCGATGAGGTCGAGCATCTGCTTCAGGTTGTCCTGGGGCACCTGGGACTGGGCGAGCGCCTGCTGCGCGAGGTCCTTGACGCTCTCCACGGCCGGCTGCTGCGCCTTGAGCGCCTCAAACGCCTCCGCGGGCACCGGGACACCCTGCGCCTCCACGGCCGCCTGCAGCCTCTCGCTCGCCTCGGCACTAAACCGCACCGCCTCCCCACTCGCCGCCACATGCACCGACACCTTAGACCTCTCCCGCGCCGAGGGATGCACCTTGGCATTAAACAGCTCCACCACCTCCCCCTTGGTCAGCCGCGCAATCGCCTCCACATCCGCGTACTTGACGAGAAAGTCAAACTTGCCGCTAAACATCTGGTTCCAGTACGCATGCGACTCGTCCGACAGGTTCTTCGCCTTCTGCAGCTTCTTGTGGATCACACTCTTCTTGTGCGCCGCGAATTCGTCGTCCGTCATCGAGGTGAGCAGAGACTGCAGCTGGTCCAGGAATGCCTCGATACGCGACTCGAGGTATGGCGCGGAACGCTCGGACTGCACCAGGATACGGAAACCCATCGTGCCCGCTGACCGACGGGCGCCACTGAACACCAGGTAGCCCAGCTGCTCCTTGGTCCGCAGCTGGTCGAACGCGGGCTCGTGAGCAATCTGCGCTAGAAGCGAGAGCCGCGCACGCAGTGCGACATCCGTCGGGTCGCCAACCTGGCAGTAGTACTCGATCGCCGAGTTGATATTCGCCGGGTTGCCTACGGGTACGGTCCACGTGTAGTTGCAGCTGGGAGGGAGGATGAGCGAGCGCTGCGAGACCAGCTCGGCCGCATGCACGGGTCGCGAGTTGAGCACAGTGAGCGCAGTATCGGCGACGCGCTGCACCTCCGCCTTGTCCATGTTTCCGTGGCCGAGCACCTCGACGTGCATACGCTGCAGCAGCTCAGCCTGGAACGACTGGATGTCCGCAGCCCGCACGTGCTCGAGCTCTGCCAGCTTCTCACGCGGCGTCCACATGGTCTCCTGCAGCAGGTAGGTGAGGTAGTAGTGTGCGTGGCGGAACGGCTCTTCGTGGTCAAAGTTGGTGTACTGGCGGCGCACCCGGTCCTTGAGAATCTCAAAGCGACGCGGATCCACCTTGAACTCGACGAGCTCGTGCAGGATCTTTTGCAGCAACACATCCAGCTTGTCGTTGTACCCGCCAAGCGTGAGGGCAAGGCTGTTGTCCTGCGAGTCGAGCTGGTACCCAAGACCCGCGAGACTGGCGTCGTACGAGTACTCGGTGAGAATGTCGTTGATCAGCTCAACCAGCAGACGCGCGCGCACGGCGGTGGCGGGCGAGGCGTTGATGAGCGGGTTGCGCAACACGAGGAACAGGTTGGCCTTGGGCATGCCAAACTGGTCGTCGCGCTTGTGCCACACGCGAACGGCAGGCGAGTGCGAGATGAGCTGGGGTCGCGGCGCTGGGCTCTTGCCGACCTCCGAGGCGAGAGGACCCTTGAGGTCAAAATTGGTCGGAATGAACGAGTTTGGCTTGGGCAACGCCAGGTCCTCAAAGTCAACCTTGGCCGCCTCGAGCTGGAGCAGGCGCTGAGGCAGGGGACGCATCGTGTATTCGGTGCCATACCACTTTTCGCGCTCCTCCCACTCGGTGGTGCCGTCTGGCAGCGTCTTGGCTGAAAGCGTGACACGGCAGTTGTTGGGGTCGAGCTTGTCGAGAGTGTGCTGAATGGTAGCCAGGTCAAAGTCGCGCGTGAGGTAGGCACCCGACACGATCCACTCGCGTGGATAGGGCATCTGCATCTCTGTGGCCATGGCCGAGGCGTAGTCGGCGGGATCAGCCTTGTCGCGGAAACGGAAGGCAAGCTCGCTGAGCTGGGCCACCTCACGGTGAGCCCACTCCTCCAGACGGTTTGACTTGAGCAACAAAATGTACTTGAACACGGCCTCGAGCACCTTCTCGTGGTTGGCGAAACCCTCATCGGTGAGCTCAATGGAGAGCTTGAAGAACTGGAAGCCATTGGCACCGTCAGTAGCTCCAGCGCTTAGAGCCTGGCACCAGCCCTTCTTCTTGAGGTGCGACAAGATGGAACCCTCGCCCTCATGGCCGATAAAGTGGGCAAGGAAGTGGCTCGGCTTGGATCGGAACAAGGGTCCTTGGTCCGGGATGGGGAAGGCGATGCGGAGTACACGCACGTCGCGGACGGACCGGAAGAAGATCTGCTTCTGGAGCTGCTCGGGTCCGAGTGGCGAGGAGGGGAACGAAGGCGGCTCGCGACCCGTGTTGCGGACACCCGAGAACTTGTCCACGACCCAGGAGGTGAGCGTGTCGAGCGAGTCACGGCCGAGTACTACGAGCTTCATCACATTGGCCGAGTAGTACCGATCGTGGAACTTGAGCAGCTCGTCACGGACGTCGAGCCCCTTGCCCTTGGGGTTTTCCCACAATGTCTGGTAGTTGCCCGTGCCAAAGTGAGAGAAGGGATGCTTGGGATCACTGAGTGTCTTTTCGAGCTGGAAGGAGCGCCACATGTCCGACTGGAGGTTCTTCTTGTGTTCCGAGTCGACGGCGCGAATCTCACGCTCCGAGCAACTTGGGTCGAAGAGAGGCTCGAGGAAGAACTGGGCGAATCGGTCGAGGGCGCCCTCGAGGTGGTCCGGGCCAACGTCGAAGAAGTAGTTGGTGTTGTCCATGCCAGTGTAGGCGTTGGAGCCACCAGAGTGGTTGGAGAGGAACTCGCTGTACTCGTTCTCGCGGGGGTACTTGCGGGTGCCCATGAAGAGGAGATGCTCGCAGAAGTGAGCCAGACCCTGGAGCTCGGCAGGATCAGACAGATGACCGACGCGAATGTCCATGGCGGCACTGGCCTTGTCCGCCTTCTCGTCCTGAATGACAAGAGCCTCGAGACCATTGGCAAGCTTGATGAGGCGGTACTTCATGTCGTCGCGCGAGGGGATTTCGAGATCGCGGGTAAAGACGGCGTAAGGAGCGGGCGCCTTGACACCAGCAAGGTCGTCCCTAAGCTCGTAGCCGGGAGGCAAGAGCTCGGGAGCGAGGGCGGAGGGTGGAGCGGCAGTAGCACCGCCAGAATGAACGGCGGTGGCCAGCTGGCGGGACGAGCTGGGTGATCTTGAGTGGCTGTCGGCAGTCATCCTAGTCGTGGAAGCAGGCAGACGTGAGAACGCTTGGGAGTTGCTGGACGAAGACGAGTGGCTGAGGCGCGCCAAGGCAGGGGAGGAAGCGGCACGGTTGGACGGGAGGATAGGACGGGGAAGGTGCTGAGAAGCTGAGAGAGAGCGTCTGGTGGCTGTGGCCGTGGAGGAGCTGCGTACAGCGGAGCGCGTGATGCTTTTGTTGAGGGCCAGCATACACGATGAGCTGCAGCTGCTGCTAGTGATGGAGGGGCGAGGGGAGAGGGGGCGGCGGAGGGGGGGAACAAGACCGAGGAATGGGGCTAGAAGGCAAACAAAGGAGAGTGCCGCGGCAAAGGGAAGCAGTCTAGCGCGAATGGCTGTTGAAGGCTATATGAAAGGTACAGAAGAATAGAGAGAAGACAAGCAAGTCAGTCACAAGCAAACAGACGAGCACTACTAGTCTGAGAGCAGAGTAGAGTGCCTTCCGCATGCCAACGGAGGGGCTTGCGACATGCGCAAATGATGCAAGCTCATACAGCTTGAGTCTAGAGCAAACAAAGGCTGTCGCTTGGCTTTCGAGGGCAAAAGGGAAGGGTGGAATTGGAATCGGAATCGGGAAACGTACCCTCTTTATAAGTGTCCCTGAAGAGACTGACCGGCAGGCAGAAGGGAGAGAGTCTGCAACGGCGGCAAGGATCCGACGGGGTGTCTATGCTGTCTAGTCCGAGTCTAAGAAGGTGATATCCCAGCAAGAAGTGCTGTGAGTCTGTCTGACTGGTGAAAGAAGGTTAAGGTGGAGAGAGAGGGACAGAGACAAAGGAAAGGGTCGAAGACGTCAGTCAGTCACTCACTCACTCACTCGCCGCCACATGCAGACAAGACGCACGCGCAGACCGCAGACCCGGTTGCCGGCGTAAGAAGCGTGCTGAGCCAAGACGACGCACCGCGCACTCGCACCCGCACCGCACCCTCCCAGTCAAGTCAGGAGTGGACACGCGTTTAAAGCACGCAAGCTAAACAAAGGGAACAGGGAGAAAAAAATGTCACAGCCAAACACTAACTCCGAAACCCGACAAGATCACCCACCTTTTTCTCACTCTCACTGCCACGCGTCACCACACAACACAGCAATCGTCCGGTGCAGCAACAGCATTCTCTTTCTCAGACTCAGAGTTGACATAGGCAAGGAAAAAGAGATAAAGGCGAAAGAGTGTGTTGTGTCTATATTTCAATATGACGAGCTAAACGAGGGTGGTGCGCTAACAAACAAAGACAGCCACAAAGAGAAGAACAAGCTACAGGGCTTGGCCAACGAGCATTCTTGGCATGCTAACGCTCGTGTCTCCTGCAAACTGCTCTTCGTCGTCACATGACGGCCTCAGGCTGGGGAATGAAATCGTCGATACCTCCTGCTGCTGCTGCCGAGCTATGTGCATCATTCCTGCCCCGTGTGTCGTGTTCTCTCCAAAAGTCGAGCTTCGCTTCAGGCTCACCCTTCCTGCTCCAGGTGGAGCTGTACCGGACTGCTGCGGCCATGCTGCCTGTCCCTGGAACTGCAATTGCGATTGCGCTTGGCAGGGATGGATTCGATTGCCGAGTGGATGTGGCAGTGGCCGTGAGATCACCACTCGCTTGCCGTCCAGCTTGGGGCTCTGGTCCGCCCGGACCGCCACGCCATCAGGAGGTTGCGCCGCTCTGTAGCTGGTCCTAGCCGAGTCTGAAGATCTCGAACGAGTATCAGTGGAGATTCGGCGGCCCAAGCCGTCCATGCTTTCGCCAGGGTCTTGGGCAGCGTCCCTGCTGCTGAGGATGCGCTTGAGCAGCTTGTTCTGCTTGTGCGTCTCTTGACCAGCTGTCGCATGCGACGTGGCAAGCCTTTGACCCGCGTGCAAGCCGGGACTTGGGCGTGAGGTCAACGCCTTTCGGATCGCCTGACCTGTCCCCACCGATTGGCCCGTCTTCTTCATCGGGCTTGGGGACGGCGACCGGCCAATCGCTCGCACCGCTTCTTCGCCCGTCCAATTCGCTCGCCGCTGCATAACGACACTCGGTAGCTCAACGGTCGGCCTGAACCGGTTCACATTTGGAGGAGTGAGATGAGCCCCATTCGCAAAGCTTTCTTCCGTGCTAGCACGCATTGTCCCGACTATAGGCGGCTGGGGCAGCGGACGGTGCGGCTGTATCATGATGGGAGCAACGCTGCTGGCACCGGGATCAGCGAGATCACCACGAGCTTGGAGGCCAGGGAGCTCAGGAACGGCGGGAGCCGACACTTGTGCCCGCTTGCGTGCCTCAACTTGGTCGGTTGGTGTCGCAGTGAAACGCAGCTGACGCTTATGATCCGGAGCTGTCGATTTGGTCGGATTCGAGTCGACGCTCGGCAAAGACTCTTGAGCCATGTTCGGTGAAGCCTTGATGTGGGCCGACTTGTCATCCTCCCTCGACTCGGAGCTTGAGCTTGTGCTGTACCAGCCAGAGGTGGCATTCAGAAGGGCTTCCTTGGTGCGACTGAGAATGCTCCCTTTTCGAGTGATGCCAGGCGTCCCATGCCTCTCACTTGACTGCATGTCGGAATGACCGGCACTTTCAGCGTGGAAATTATCATAGCCCTTATCTTGCTGATGACCGCTAGCCTCTCGATTTGATCCGATGATGGAACCCCTTTCGTTCGTACCACGTTCGCTGACGGTTCCAGAGAGACTAGGTGTGAATCGGTGACGCAGAGGAGAAGGGTTTGTATCGATTGAGCTGGCAATAGACGCCGTCTCGTTGCCTTGAATAGGTACGTTGCCGTTCAAGAACATGTGGCCAATCTTGGAAACGCCTGAGCGGGCAGAGGTGGCACGAGACAAGTCGGCGCCAGTCGCTGTCGAGTAGACTGATTTCGTGCCGTCCGTTGGAGAGATAGGCTGCTGTGAGGCCGAGGGAGGGCGTCCAAAAGGCCGCTGAAAGCGCTCAGTCGAATCCTCGGGCTCTTCGGCTTCGGATTGACGTCCTGCCGAGCCAGCAGCATCCAGGAACGAGAGCCAGCTCGAACGCTGTACAGGTTCCGCCAAGGCCTCTGCAGTCTCTATGACCGGAGCCGTATTTTGGCAGCTAACAGACGGAAAGGGAGCATGATGAGGAACGGCCAAGCTGCGGAACTGGGCCTGCGGGTACGAAATATTCTGTTTGCTCAATCGATGTTGCGCCGAGTTGATCGAGCCACGATGCGACCCAATGGAGGAGCGATGAAACATGCTTGGAGCAAGTGAACGGAAAGGTGTCACTTTGGCATTGATCCAGGGCGTCTTGGAAAGCTTCCACCTTTCAAATTTGTGCTCGGTGGCAGCCCAAAACGTGATGATGATGCCCAACAGCAAAATGAGCCCATAAATGAGTAGGAGCACGTAGAACATGGTTCTCTCACCCTCCAGCTGGCGAATGTAGCCGTTCACAATGCGCGGAATGATACCAACATCTTGATCACTACCGTCACTGTTGTCTCCGATAACAGCGGCTTTGATGGGAGACACCAGCTGCTGTTGACGTTCGCCACCAAGCAGCAGCACGTCGTCATCAACCAGAGTGAAATTGACGTGCGCGTTGTCGTGGATCCAGGTCAGGGCGCGTTCAATGCCCGCCACCTTTCGACCCAGGAAACAGTCGATGAACGTCTGCAGAGGCTGTCGAAGAGGCGTCGATCCGAGCGTATCGTTGAGGGTCTCGGCGATGCCGTCCATAAATTCGTTGAGGGTGTTGTTCATGGTGACGGTGGTGGTGTTGACCCAAGCAAAGAGATGATCATTTAGAGCGGCTTGAGCTTTGAGGATGGCAATGTTGCTCTTGTTGGCGAAATCATGCGAGGCGGCGAGCATCTCGCTGTTGACACTGGCAAGAATGCCATCGCCAATCTGGTCGAACGAGTTGCCGACTTTGCCCTCATAGACGCGCTGGGTCGCCCTGATTGCCACGATCTGAAGTTCGACCGTGACGAGTCCTACGAGTCCAGCAGCAAGAGCTGCGACTGCTGCCGGGTGACTGACCCAAGACAGCAGCCAGCGAAGATGAGTGCGAGACCTAGGATTGCTGATGCCGATCATTTTCCCGAGCCGGAATGCGACCATGGCTAGGAGCGGGTGACTGGAAAGCTGCATGAGACTCATGATTCGGTCGTTGCTGAGTGAGTTCCTGGGCATGTCGGACTCCGACGGAAGCCCTTTTTGACTGCTATCGGGAGCCTTCTCCTTGCCCAAGGCATCTGTTCCGTCGATGACGATCCATGCCTCGCGGGTTGCATCAATGTGACGCTGAAGGGAGCGCCAGCTCCACCACTCTTTCGCGACGCAAAAGAGGACAAGGACAAGCATGAGAAGGCCAAGGAGACCAGCTCCAATGTAGGCAAGCTTCTGCAGGTCATTTCCGAGATCGTCGAGAGGACGCGTGTCGATCTGGTTGCAAAAGCGGACCGTGTTCATCTCGGGAACGGGGAGGGCCTGATGATCAAACTGGAAGGAGGTGATGGTGCGATTGATGTCAACCTTCATTTCCTCGAAAGGCCCACGAATTAGAGTGTCCATGCGCTGTCGAAGATCATCAAGGGTCGGAAGGCTCGAGTTTAGCTGTATCAGGCTGTCTCCGATGACCGAGGGCAGCGTGACGTTGTCGAGCGCATCGAGTGAAGGAACATCGATGGTGGGTGCATCCACATGCTGACCAAAGAGACGGGCGACCTCATTGATTCCAGCAACGGCACCGGAAAGAACCGAGTTGGCACCTTGGACACTCGCTTGGATGGCGCTGCGGATCCCCTGAGCAGCATCATGCACGGCCGAGGAGATGACCTGGACGGCGCTGATGAGGACAGATAGTGTTCCGCGGACAATGAGCTCGATAAAACAGACAAAAAGGGAGCGGTACGAGTCGACCAGCCAAGTGAGTGTCTCCTCGATGGCTGTGATGGCGAGCATTAGCACCCTGCCTGCACCCTCCACGGAAGCCTGTACGGCCTTGACCGTGTTGGCATTGATCGAATCAGCCATGTAGTGAGGCATGCTAGCAGCGATCGTGGCGGCTCCCTCGGCACCGGCACATGTTGCGAGCAGGTTAGTCTTAGCATCTTGAATCTTGTCGTGTATACCTGAGGCGCTGAGGAGGAGACGAGTGAGAACAAAAATGAGGGATACCAAGACGAGGGAAAGCGGTGAGAGGGCGAGACGTGCCTTGGGTCCCAGCCATGGCTTGAGCTTGCCATCGGTGGCTGGAAGTGACTGAGAAGGACGGGGACTTTGGGGCATTTGGGCAGAGTGGCCATCGAAGAGTGGACTGTTGGTATGTTCAGGATAGGTTGGCGGGGGTGTCCATTGGTCGGCCGGGGATGGCACCCACGGGAACATGATTTGAATACCAGAGGCTTAGGATTGGTGGTGAGGGGCTCTATCGAGTCAGTGATAGATGTGAGTGAATGTTGAACAAGGATGGACCTTGAAGCTGAAGATGAAAGGAAAGGTGACAGACAGTCATGTCGATCCTGCCGACCGGATGGTTGAGGCTGAGCTCCGTCCGTCCGCTTGACGTCTTGCGGGACCGTGTGCTAGTGACATTCTGACAACAAAGGGAAGAACGAGGACAAGAGATGGGCAATAGTCAGTATGGTAGAAGCGAGAAAGAGAGAGAGAGAGACAGATACAGAGAGAAAGACCGCCTGGCTGCGCAAATGTGTTTACTGCGCCAACGTCTCTCTCCGCTAGTCGATGGAGCCTTTGTTGCCGAGCCAGACACGGCAGAACAAAGGGACCGTCTGGCGACTTTTTCTCTTTCCTTTGTCCCATTTCACAGTCGTCTGATGCATGCCAGGCAGATCTCCAATTCCGCAGCAGCCAATCGACACTGAGCTCCATCGAAAAGTCTCCGCCTACGACCGCGTGATCGTAGCGTGCTGTGTGACCGGTAGAGTAAGAGACGGTCCGGTGATGGAGCGGAAAGAGGGGTGCTGTCTCACGCGTGTCACATCGGGCTGGACCCTGAATCGCATCAGTCACACACACGCGTCGAGTACTGTACACTACCGTACGCAGCCTCCACTTTTTGTTGGGGTCCCTCTCTCCTACACAACGGGGGCGTAAGCTGAGCAGGCGAGTGAGGTTGGCGCGTTCCCCTTTCACTTTCATGCCACATCCTGCCTCCCATCACCATGACGACGCCGTCAATAGAGTCGTTCAGCTTTGATCTAGTGAGCCTTGACCTTCTCGCCTGCTACCTGTGTCGCTCGCAACACTGAAACAACTCCAACAGACAGTTGAGCAGCGCAACCTCCGTGATGTAGTCAAGGTCGTGCTCCATGCCATTTGCTTCCACCGCGTCTTTGGCACAATCCGCCCTCGCACGATCCAGATATTTGGAATGACCTTTGTACGTTGCAGCTCCATCCAAGCATGTGCTGGCCCTCCCATCCTGACCCTAACCCCGTGCACATCAATCGGCCCTCATTCCAGCCGGCAATAGACGAAGCAGAGATCGAAGCCATGGTCGAGGAAAAGACGGCCAACCTGTGTCGCCAGATCGAATCCAAGGCATGCAAGCGGGCCGAACTGCTGCTCTACCTGCTTCATCCATCGACCAGCTCTGCACCGCCCAAATCTGGCTCGCCACGTCCAGACAGCGGCGCCTTTGCCTCCTCCTCTTCCACATCTCCATCAGTAGGCGGTGCTAGCAGCTCGCTCAAGTCTTGGGCTTCGTCAAAGACGGTAGGAAGCTATCCATACGCCTGGATCGCACACGCCTTTTCGGGAGGCGTGGGCCAGGCCGGAGGATCCCTTCCTCCCTCGAGCGATGAGCAGGGTGAGGTCATGGCGCGCGAGCTTGAGAAGGAGCGAGCACGAATCGAGCGGCAAGCGTTCGAGGTTTGGACGGTCCGCTTTCAAGTAGTCCAGGCACGCAGTGAGCGAGGTGAGCGCTGCGCGTTACATGAAAGGCTTTGGAAGTGACACGCTGAACGATTGCTTACTTGTTTCCTGCCTACGCATAGAGCGATTACGGCTGCATTCAGCGACGGCAACCGAGATGGCCCGGTTCCTAGGTAAGAGCAAAATACCCTTCCATGCTTTTACACCATTCATCTTCTCACCGTATCCCTCGTGATCAGATGCGGTGCTCCGATTTGTGGACGAGAAGAAGACACACATCCCAGCGATCATCAGTGCCGACCTGTGTCCGTTCCCGATCGAGATCCAGGGTGTTGCTTTACCCTGAGCAGTTCCACACCTTTTTTCCCTTTATTTTTATTTCCAAGCATATCTCGTCAACTATACCTGTACTTTAGCATCTTCCTCCATCCTGCAGCACCAGCAACAAACAATGCGGTCATCAGCGTCAAGTGTCTGTCGCTGGTGGTGTGGTGTGGTGTGGTGTGGGGTGGGGGGTGGTCCGTGGGCACGCACGCGTCCGGGTCTGGCGAAGTGTGCAATAAAAAAAAGGTGTTGGTTGGCCCCACTCGCTCGCTGGCTGAGCCGTGTCTGTTCATTTCACCTCACCACCACCATCGTCATCGTCATCACCATGCCGCTACCCGTGCAGCTTCGGCGCTGTCTCTGGCTGGTAGTCTACCTCGCTGTCGGGTACCAGGTGTACACGTTTACGCGGGGCTACATTAGTTCTGGGCCCCTGCTGGACTTTTCCAAGGACGTTGCGATTGGATCTGGCACGGAAGCGTGGACGAGCGCGAGCAGTGGGAGTCTGGGCGCGGGGGTCGAGACAGCGGATGGGCGGCGGAGTGTGTCTCGGCGCACGGTGGCGGTTGCCGACTTGCACGGGGACTTTGAGCACGCGCTGAACGTGCTGCGTATGGCGTCGCTGATTTCGGGGCGGGACAGCTCGTGGGTTGCGGGGCACGATGTGCTCGTGTCGACGGGGGACATTGTGGACCGGGGAGACGATACGATCCGTCTGTACCGGCTGTTTGGGGCGCTGCGTAGCGAGGCCGAGGCGCAGGGCGGGGCTGTACACAACCTGCTGGGCAACCACGAGATGATGAACGCACTCGGGGACTGGCGGTACGTGACGCCGGGCGACGTGGAGTCGTTCGGCGGACCCGTGGCGCGCCGCAAAGCCATGAGCGACAAGGGGTGGATCGGACAGGACTGGATCCAGGCGTTCAACGTGACCGCCTCGGTTCCGCTGGTGCCTGTGGACCACCCACACCTTCCGCGCGGGTACCGCCCGCCCCACGTCTCGTTCGTACACGGCGGCATCACGCCAGAGTATGCGAAGCGCGGCACAGACGCAATCAACACGATCGGCAAGTCGCTCCTCACCAAGGCGCTCCAGGCCGAGCGCCCCAACGGGTGGCTGCCAGACAACACGACCGAGGAGGAGCAGCACCTCTGGGGCCAGCACGGGCCCCTCTGGTACCGCGGGTACGCTACGGAGCCAGACGACGTGGCGTGCAGCCTGGCAGAGGAGGCGACGCGGGCGCTGGGCGTCGAACACCTCGTCATGGGACAGTGAGTTGCACCCCACCCAACCCCACACGACACAGTGTTTGCATCGGCGTTGGCTGACCGGACGTGGTTACGGGTGGCAGCACACCGCACTTTGACGGGTTCGTCGTCCGCTGTCCGGGCTCGAGGATCCTGCTCATCGATACCGGCATCTCGCGCGCGTATGGCGGCGAGCAGAGTGCGCTCGTGATTGACTACGAATTCGTGCCGCTCGAGCGTGGACCCAACGTGTGGCGAGAGAGGCAGACGCTCACCGCCCTCTACCGTGGCCGCATGCCGCGTGTGATTGACCGGAGCGAGACCGATGTCGTTCTCTAATGCAGCCCAGCCCAGCAGCAATAGAAGCCAAGCCAATGTGATTTTACAGTACAACGCGTGTGTATGTGTGTGTGACGCCAACGCAACGCAACGCAACGCAGGGTGAGGCGTTGCATTCTTGCTTTGCTTCCCCACCCAAACCAACACGAACGCTAACTCAGCCATCAGTGAGCTATGGCCGTATCCTCAGCAGCAGTCTCAGTCTCAGTCTCAGTTGGGGAGCTATCGTCGCTCGTTGCGCGCCAGTACGCGCGCGCGCTCTCCTCGTCCACGCTCGTCTTCTACCCCTCCTCGACCGTCCGCACCCTTGTGGCCCTCGACGTGCGCTGGCAGCTCCGCGTCGTTCCCTCGCTCCTCGCCAAGTCCAGAGCCCAGCCCCACCCCGCCTCCGCCTCCGCCCCCGCTCCGGCGCCGGCCCCGGCGGACGTCTTCGCACCCCCCTACAACGCAGACCTGCTGGTCGGCACGCTGCCCAGCCACGCCGTGCTGCTCAACAAGTTTTGCGTCGTCCCCGAACACTTTCTGCTCGTCACGCAACAATTTGAGTCCCAAGACCGCCCGCCTGCCCCAGACACTATCGCCCTCGCCTACTCAATCATCAAGCACGCACGCACCGACACCCTCGCCTTCTACAACTGCGGCAAAGACAGCGGCGCCAGCCAGCCCCATCGTCATGTCCAGTTCATCCCGCTAGACGCAGACGGCATCCCTGTCGAAAAGATGCTCGACCGCATCGAGAAGGATGGCCGTGAAATGGGTGAGTCCACCATGCACTTTGACCCACATCAAGAGCGAACCGCATGCAGGCTGACAATGCGATACGCGGACGCGGACGGGGCGGGATCAAGAACATGTACATGCGCTCCCCGTACCGTGGCAGCACTTTACCGTCCTCCTGAATGGGAGCGAGGACGAGGCGTACCTCGCGCATCGCTTCACCGTGCTCCTGGACTGCATGTTCCGCGCCCGTATGGTCGCCAACAACCCTGTCGGTGCGGGCGGAGGTCCGCCGTCGTTCAACATTCTCATCTCTCGCAGGGCGATGCACCTCATCCCGCGCAGCAAGGAGAACTACACGCTCAACCTCGCAGGCGGTGGCGAAACCGAGATCAGTGTCAATTCACTAGGTACGTCTGCGTGTTTCCCACATCGCAACAGGCGAGGCGATGCAGCGTTCGCTGACAACGAGCGGGGATACAGGATACGCTGGGTTCCTGCTGGCAAAGTCGGAGGAGGAGGAAAACGCGCTTGCCAACCTGGATGGTGGTGTGCTTGCGGTTCTGGCGGCGACAGGTGTGCCTCCGCTAGAGGATGCGAGTGTGGCTCACGGCCTGCCTACGTCCAACTAAGGCGTCTCCCCATGTACGCTCTTGTATTCGTTGTTGAAAGAAAGCGGAAGCGGAACAGGTGCGCCAACAGGTTCCGCACCACCTCTGTCTGTCTCTCGTGCGTGTGCATCCAACGCCACTGTTTCTCAAAGTCAACGTCCACCATGATGCCAGAGGCACATCTCATCGCCCGTGCGCTCTTCCTCACTCTACAGCACGATACTGTTCTCGGAGCGCTGCTCTTTGTCGTGCTCAGCAGCGTCATGATACGTGTGAGCGTGCGCGAGACACCGCTGGACGAGCTGATGCGCTACGTCGTGCCCGCCCGCTCCATCTGGCCGACGTACTACATTGTTGCCGCTCGCAACGCCGAGGCCCTCGCAGGAACCGACGGCGGCGCGATCTACATATCCCCGCGGATCCTGCTGCACGACCTCAAGAGCGGCCGTCTGGTCGCCACGGTCCCTGGAACGCGCCACTCGGTCCTGTTGGCGCAGATCATGGTGGAAAACAAACTCGAGCGAAGGAGATGGTTCATTAAGCTCCAGATGTGACACAAAGACGAGGGGTCTACTTTTCAGCAATGGCCGCCTGTACGGGGTTCTTACGTCGGTAACTGAGACAGGCGAGAGAGGGCGGGGGCGGGGTCAGTCGCTGGAGAAAGCAGAAAGGAAGAGCAAGTGAGCTGGACCGGGACCGAAACTTACTCCCAAACACGGTAGAGCTGGGCGATGCCACTCATGCCGACGAAAAAGTTGACAGCGGCCAGCGAGTAGTTGACGGGCGTAATGACGAGCGAGTATCGGACCCAGATGAGACCAGTGCTGGCGAGTGCTACGTTCTGCGAGACAGAGAGCTTGTCCGCTGGTCGCTGGAGGTCCTTGAGTCCCGCGGCGACGAGGCACCACTTCATCAGTGGCGCCCAGAAGAAGACTGTGAGCCCAAGCGAGGCCAAGCCACAAACAGGAAGAAACGAAACAAGGCGAGTCAGTGCTGCAAAGTGAAGAGTCGAGAGGCATGGGCAAGGAGGCACGCACCGGTCTTGGGCCCCGCTGGGTGGTTGATGAAGGAGGAAAACTTGGATCCTGTCGCCGACGCCATTGTAATATCGAGTCCTCGGTGTTGGTGGTGTGAAGGTGCGTGAGTTTGTGCGGTGCAGTGCGGTACTCTGCTTCTCTCCACTCAGAAGGCAAGAGTCACCGAGCAGACGCGATAAGTAGGGTTCCAGTACAGGGCTGTACTGTACTGTACTGTACTTTACTGCGCAGTACCGTACGTTACCAGTACCAGTCTGCCTGCTGCACTTCACGGAACAAAAAGGCCGTCGGCCAGAAATCCAAAATTTTGGAAAGCAACTGAACCGTCTTGTTGCCTGGAGTCTACGAACGCGTGCTCGACTCGTTGTTGGGGGGACGCATGGCAGAGAGCGGCACTGCATTTGGGGGAAGACGAAACGAGACAGACACGACATGCTCTACTGCACACTGCCCACAGGGACCAAGTCTTCCATCGCTGGTATCAAAGTGGTATCAAGTAGGGTGCGTATGAGACAGCGTCATTGGTGAGGTAGTATACAAGGGGCAGGGGGAAGGCCGGTGCGGTCATCGTCGAGCAGTGGAGGAAGAGGAGGAAGAGGAGGAAGAGGGGGCTTGGACACCCTGGATGATCTTGAGCTTGTGCTGCTTGGCAATGGCTGGATGGTGATGGTCATGCGAGTCGGTTCAGCACGTGTACATGGGAACAGAAGGCTTCTACGATACTCACAGTCACGGAGGTATTCGAGATGTTTGGCGTGCAGCGCAGCCTGCTGACGTACGCCCTCTCCGCTCCATAGGTGGCGGCGGGCGTCGTAGCCATACACGACCGTTCGGTCTGGCAGTTGGTCCACCTGAGGCGGACTTGGAGCTGGATCGTTCTCGGTCTCCTCCTCATCTTGCTCGTTGAAGAGATCGTCTGCGGTCCCTGGCCACAAGGTATCCGGAACCACGGTGCACGCTGCGCCGATGGTACAGTAGCTGCCGACATTGACCGTGTGTGCAACCTTGGAGCGCACTTCGAACGTGTTTCCTGAGCCGACGCTGCGGGACTCGATACCTGTGCACACGCAGGCGTCAGTACGAGCCCAGGGTGAATGCAAGTGGGAGGAGACAAACTCACGGCATCCGACTTGAAACAAGTTGTCATCGCCAATCGTCATGGGCTGGTTGGTGCGGTTGACAATGACAGCCATCTCTTCGACAATGTTGTTGGTACCGATCGTGATCGGGCCCTGGAGCGCTAAGATCGTCGCGCGTGGGTGGATCACGGTGCCGCTGCCGATGGTCACTTGCCCACGCACATCGGCATCCTGGGCGATGGTGACACGCGAGCCAACAACCAGCCTGTCTTGTCTGGACTGCGAGTCAGCTCGATACTGCCACGGATAGCTTGAGGGGCAGAGTGGACACTCACAATGGCGCTGGCATGGCCGAGGAAAGGTGGATTGGGGTGAGAGAGACGCGCGAGCCAAGTGGGCGGCCAAGACCAACACTCGCTCTGTTGATTTCTGGTACGGTATCGTACCGTGATTTTTGGCGCTCGAGGGCGCAGCGCGTTAAAGTACAGTAGTACGTGAGCTGCAAAGAGCAACACGCACACATGAGACACACTCTCCAAGCTGCGGTCGGCCATGTCAAGCCTTCTTCTTGCCGTCCTAGTGAGTCCGGCAGGGCATGTTTGTGTGATCTGCTTGCATTCGCTTGAGTAGCAGTACGGTATTACTGCACTTATGCCAGTTGGCGTACAGCTGGCCAGCCGAAAGCTCCGAGTGGGCGTGCAGCATGCCTGCAGCGACCAAAGGATACGACACTGTGTCCAACTTTTAGAGTAAAATTGCAGTAACAAGCACACAGTCGACAAAGTGAGGCAAAGATAGGGCTGAAGGGGCGCAGTCGAGAAGACATGACTGCAGTCTATGGATTCTGTTTGCTGAATCGCAAGAAGGAGGGGAGAAGGGGTGCACGGCCCTTTGGATCTACGGTACACTACAGTACTGTACAGTGCTGTACTTGGCTGCTGGCTTGCTGGGACGCGCAGCCCACGCCACGCCACGCCGAGACACCCGCGCATTCCGAGTCGAGTCTGGTTTTGGGAGTGAGCAAATCCAGTTGGCTGGCTGGCTGGCTGGCTGGCTGGCACGTCTAATTTTCCTCTCAAAGCCGAGGCGCGAGACGAAAAGCGCAGAGCAGCCCAGCGCAGCCATGGCCCAACAGCCCGCTCGAGCCAGGCAGGCAGGCAGGCAGGCAGGCGGGCAGGCAACCCAGCTTTTGGTAACTAGCCACATGCCACACGCCAGCCCAGCCAGGCGAGGCTAGGCTAGGCTAGGCGAGGCGAGCCGCATTCATTCAGGCCATGGTAAGTTACAGTATTCCAAGCAAGCAAAAGAGAGAGAGACCGAAAGAAAGGAACAGAGAATGAAATACTGTACTGTACGGTACAACACAGACTGACTGACACAAGGCGGGGCGTGCAAGGCGAGGCAGAGAGAGGACCCTACAGTACTGTACTGTACAGTAATGTAACGATGGAAATACAGTCAAGTACGGTAGTGATTGATTCCAAGTAAGGTGGGGGGATGGGGGATGGATGGCCAGCCTGCATGGTCTCTGCATGCCTCTTTTTCCGTTCCCTTCCCCTCCTCTGCCTCTGCCTCTGCCTCTGCCTCTCTCTCTGCCGCGCTGGAACAAAGGAGTGATAGAGTCCCTTGTCCATTACAGTAACCGTCACCGTCACCATCACCTTCGCCATCACCATCACCATCGCCATCACCTACAGCGCATCAACTCGCCCCAGCACAGCGTCACGCACATTGGCGTTCTGCAAGACCTAGGGCTCAAGCAGCGAGCAAGCTCACCTCAAGCTGTACGTACTGTGCTGGGCCTCCCGCCGCCGACGCCAATCTGGCGCTCTTGCCGTTGCAATTACTGTTGCCATTGCGGTCGGCGTTGCCAGAGCTGTGCCAAAAGCGACACCGTAATTAACCCGCCCACCCGTTTGTTCCGTTCCCTTTCCCACTTCGTATCGCGCCAACGCCCATTGCAGACTGCCCATCAACACCCATTGACCCTCGTCGGCTCCCATAAGGACCCTGCTTTCGTCTTTGGCTCTCTTCCCTCATCTGCTTTCCCCCATCCCTATCCCTAGCACCTCGTCCTTTCTCCCTCCTCTATCAGCCATGTCGAGCACAGCTACTGCCCAGCAGGGCGCGCAGATCAGCTCGTTCCGAGTCGGCGAGACGTACAAGATTGTCGACGTGGTCGGCGAGGGTGCATACGGTGTGGTCTGGTGAGTTCTCTTTCTTCTTCCCATCTGCCTTGAGTGCCCCCGCCCCCGCCCCCGCCCCCGCCCCCGCATGCTAATATGCTTGAGTCTTGCTGTCAGCTCGGCGATCCATGTACCATCAAGCTCGCGCGTTGCCATCAAGAAGATCACTCCTTTCGATCACAGCATGTTCTGCTTGCGAACACTGCGAGAGATCAAGCTACTCCGCCACTTTAACCACGAGAACATTATCTCCATCCTCGACATTGTCAAGCCCAACGACTATGACAGCTTCCAGGAGGTCTACCTCATCCAGGTGAGTTGCAATCACCGTGCTGTCCCTGTCACAGTTCCCGTCGCTTGGCTCAACTGACGCCGCTGACCAACCCAACCTGGAATCCGGCTGCATGTAGGAACTCATGGAGACAGACATGCACCGCGTCATCCGCACACAAGAGCTCTCGGACGACCACTGCCAGTACTTTATCTACCAGACCTTGCGTGGCCTCAAGGCGCTCCATTCGGCTCAAGTGCTTCACCGCGACCTAAAACCATCCAACCTTCTTTTGAACGCCAATTGCGATCTCAAGATTTGTGACTTTGGCCTTGCCCGAAGCGCCAACCAGCCCGAGGCAGAGGGCACGGGATTCATGACCGAGTACGTGGCCACACGGTGGTACCGCGCTCCCGAGATTATGCTCACGTTCAAGGAGTATACCAAGGCGATCGACGTGTGGTCTGTGGGCTGTATCCTGGCCGAGATGCTGAGCGGCAAGCCCCTCTTCCCGGGACGCGACTACCACCACCAACTGTCGCTGACACTCGAGATCCTTGGCACGCCTTCGCTGGACGACTTTTACGCGATCACCTCGACCCGCTCGCGCGACTATATCCGAGCGCTCCCCTTCCGCAAGCGCAAAAACTTTACGCAGATGTTCCCCAACGCCAACCCACTGGCGATTGACCTGATGGAGCGCTGCCTCACATTCAGCCCACGCAAGCGCATCACGGTTGAGGAGGCACTTGCGCATCCCTACCTGGAGCCGTACCACGACCCGGAGGACGAGCCGACGGCGCAACCGCTCGACCCAAGCTTCTTTGACTTTGACTATTGCAAGGAGCAGCTGAGCAGGTCGGAGCTCAAGCGCCTCATCTACAATGAGATTATGCGTTGATGTGAGGCCAGACCCCTCCCTGGTCATTTCCGCTTTCCGCTACACATACACACACACACACACACACACACACACACACACACACACACACACACACACACACACACACACACACACCCCAGCGTTCCCTGTATTTCTCGTATTATTCCTTGCTCGTATCGCACTGGTGCTTTGAAAATGTGCACGCACCTACATGGCATTCTCATCTCAAGTGCTTGTCGGTCGAGCTGTGAGTGAGGTCTGTCTCCCTCCCTCCACATTCAAATCGGGCGTCGTCGCTGGCTCGGTTGGCTGGACTGGGCTGGACTGGGTTGGAATTGGGCTGGATTGGGCTAGCGAGACGCGTTTCAATCGACTGCGCGTTTCAAATCGGAAAGTGTTGGTCTCTCTCTCTCTCTTCCCTCTCTCTCTTGTGCTTCCCGTCTCGTTCACTCCTTCCCTCTCCTCTTCCACCTCGATCAACCACGTATCCATCCCACATCAGGCCCACAGGCGAGCAAGTCTCAGGCAAAGCTAGCAATTCACCGGGTCAGGCACCATGTCTGGCCTTGCCAGCCGTCGCACTCGCACCGCTCGAAACATCCAGCAACATGACATTCTCGATCGTCTATATGCTGCCTTCCCCGACGGCCATAACACCGATCCTAAGGGCAAGGCAAAGGCAAAACAACTCTTAGACGACTCGACATGGTCCCCAGCAGACAACTGGGCAGTCGAGAGTCAGATCAAGGGTCTCGCAGATAAGCATGCGATCAACCTCTCATACGAGCTCGCCACCGCCCTGCAGCGCACCTACGCCAAGCTCAAGACTAGTGCGCAGCAGTCTGTCCAGCTCACCCAGCAGGCGAGGCAAGTTCAGCACGCGCGCAAACGCGAGTTTTCATCAGGCGATGGGCGCAGGCCATCCGCTTCCACCTCCCAACAGGCAGCTCTGGACACGGAGATTCAAGACCCTTGGATAACTACCAGCAACCTCCCCGACATGGTCCAGCTGCTCATCGCCCTCTCCCACCCGCCAGACGTGACAACCCATACATTTGCTCATCTTTTACTTGATCCCGTCCAGTCCCGGAAGACCACATACCTTAGTCCAGAACAACGTCAGGCTGCCGAGCGTGCCGTCTGGAACCGCATCCTCCTCGACGAACCACTCGATGACCCAGAGTGGGATGAGGCCGCCTCTGATACCTCTGAGCTGTCACTCTGGTCTGATTTGTCACAGGCAGATCGCACGGATGCCCACCTCTCCGATGACAGTGACCGCGAAGAGCGCTTGGCAAGGCGCAATCGTCGTCTCCAGAAGGACCGTGCCTTCAACGAGGAACTTTTGGCTGCAGATCAATTAGCCCGGCTCCAACAGGCAGACTGGCAGGCGTATCGCGAGCAGCGCGCCCTTTTTCTTAGCCAGGTTGGCCGCGATGCCTATTGGTCAAACCCTCAGGGTCCGATCTCTGAGGTCTTCGCTGTTCGCGAGGCTCTCCTTGCGCTTCAGGGCCTGCCTGGTTTCCTCTTCCGCCAGCAAGAACCACACTCGTTCACTCTGGCTGCAGAGCTTCAGAGCAAGGGCACTATCCCAAATGCGACCAAGACTGGCCAGCTCAAGGCTGTCGCTACAACAGCAACCATCCTGCTGCAGCTTCGCGCCTTTGTTCGCCGCAGTCAACACACAGACTCGGAGTCAACCGGGTCCAAAGTCGTCTCACTCGAAGCTTTTGCTGAAAGCGTCCTTGTCATTATCGATCGGCTCGGGCTCTGGTGTTCCGAATACGATGCTGATTTGGCTGCCTCCCTGTCACATTCGGGCATTTCATCCGAAGAGCTGCCCCGTCGTGACCGTGTTGCGACTCTTGCTGCGCTCTGCAGCGAGGCTGACTCCCGAACTGCAAGCCTTCGCATTCTGCACCAACTTCTCTCTGATCTCGACATGCTGGATCAATCAGATGAATTGGTCACAAACACAAGTGTCCTTCTCGATGGTCTACAGGCGCTGCTCGGATTCGGCACAGCGCAGGGGACAGCTCTTGATGCGTCTGTGCAGCGAGACGTAGCTGATTGCTTCCTAGCGACCGCAGAACCATGGTGGGCGCAGGCGTGCTCTTGCATCCGCGATGGGCTCAACTTTGATCTCGCTCGGCCCAAGCCTGGCCAAGCTGCTCCGCATGCACTCGTTTCGCATGAAGCGCTGGTCGAGGCCAATCCAAGCCTCCAGACACGAGACTCGCGTTTCTGGCAAGAAGGCTTCGGGATACGTCGTAGTGCAGGCCAGACAGATGCAAACGCTGCAGCAATTCCGGCTTTCCTACGACCTCTCGTGCACGATGTGCTCAACGCGGCGAAGACGGTCGGCCTGCTTCGCACCCTCGGTGTTGATCTGACCGATTCCATCTCAAACTTTGCCACACTGTCGACACTACTTGCCGCTCGTGACATTGCCTTTAAGGATTCGGAGTCAGTCTCTCGACCAGAGCCGCCTGAATGTGACACTGTTGCTGCCGCCCAGGCTTTGCTCCGCAATGCTCTCTTCAGTCTTTCGACCGTGTCCGTAGCAGGACGGGAAGGCGACAGCACCACAGAAGAGCTGATAGACGAAGGGTTGCGGGAGAGGCTTCTCGAGCCACAAATGAGCAGGACACTCATTTCGCATCTCGAGACCACGCTTGCCGCTGTGCGAAAGCAGCTGCAGCACATTCTCATCTCGCCGTGGCAGGAGGGGGGCTGTGACCTGCTATCGCACCTCGCGGCGATCCAAGGCCTCTACCTGATGCGGCGTGGGCCCGAGATGTCAGCATGGTGCAAGCTGCTGTTTGGCAAGCTTTCGGAGCCAGAGCACAGCGCCGGACTTGCTGTGCACCAGCTGAATGCAAGCTTCAGGGACGCCGCTCTGCCCAATAGCGAAGGGAGAGACAGGCAGGAAGGATGGGCGACGCGGTCAGGTGCATGGATTGACGCAAGTCTGGTGCGGTTCCACATGCGGCGCATACGTAGGAGCGACGAAAGGGAGGAGGAGCAAGGCGATCGAGCAGCACGCGAGATGGAGCTGTTGGGCAGTGTGCGGGTCGAGTACCAGGTGCCGTGGCCTGTGAGCTACTGCTTCACGCCGGACACGATGCTCGCCTACCAGGACATTTTTTCGCTTCTGGTGCGAGCCAAGCGGGCTCGGCGAGCGACGACGACGCTGCTCAAGACGGACCAGCCAGACTCGTACACTCTACGTAAGTTCTGGGCTTTGCGTCGACGGGCAGACTGGATTGTCCGGGTGCTGGAAGAGTACCTGTTCCGGGATGTGATTGGCAGCGTGGTGCCAGACCTGTCTACGATCGTAGAGACGGTCTCGACGTTTGACGAGCTGATTGGGCGACACGTAACGTCGGTGGGCACGATTGAGTATCTCTGCTTCCTGCAAGAAGGGCAAGAAGATGTGAGTCGATCGATGGAGCAGATCCTGACGTTGAGCGTGGAGATTATCGACACGTTCGAGACGGCGTTTAGTGCCGACTCGCGCGTACCGAGACGACGACGACAGAGACGCAGGCGGGACGAAGAAACGGACTCTGAGAATGATGGCCACTCAGAAGGAGAAGAGGGAGATGAGGAGGTAGACAGGTCGGTCACTTGGATGGGAGACCAGACGCAGCGCCGGGAACAGTTCAGGACACAACTGGCGAGACAGACCAGACAGCTTGAACGGCTCGTTGAGCGGCTGAGAACGGGAGTGGAGGAACAGATTGGCAAACGACGGACGATGGACGAGGCTAGAGAGCGGCTCCAGGAACTCGTGTATGCGCTAGACGACTGGCGGAGCTAGATGGTCCCCTTGCATTCCTGCCACCTTTGTACTTTTTGTAAACTAACACACTGTAAGTTAATGTTGTATTTGATCAAGAGGGAACGGGACTGTTGGAGTGGAGGTGCTCAGATCGGTGGGATCGGCGGAATCGGGGATCAGGGGAGGGACGGGTGGTGCCCGATGGACGCGTCTGCGTCTGGCATAGAAAACGCGGCGGCTGAGCAGCAGTGGCAGTCGCAGTGGCAGTCGCAGTGGCAGTCTGGCTGAGTGAGGAGAGGCTCTTTGCGCGCTGTCCAGCCAGCAGCGGAGAGCGAGCCGCGTCTCTTCTCTGCGCGGGAAACTGAAAGGGAAAGAAAGGGTTCGCGTGCTGTGCCGCACTGTGCACTGTGCACTGTGGAGCCCTGCAACGCGCTGCTCAGCACTGCTCAGCGCTGCAAAGCGAAAGCGGCGCTTCTTGCTCTCCGGCCGGCCAACGCAAGAGTAACGCACTCGCTGACTGGACTGAGCCGCCGCCGCCGCCGCAGCCGCAGCCCCATCCGTATCCGTACCTCCCACCTCACCTACTTATCCCTCACGCTCATGGCCTAACCTAACTCGACTCGCGTATGGCCACGCAAGCAGACAGTTCAAGCTGAACGTCGCATTCTTCTCTCCCCCAGCAGACCCAGCTCGGGCAATGCACCTCCACAAGCACCACGACGCAAACGGCAACCATGTAGAGGAGCATGGCGAGGGGGAGGGAGCGCAGAATGGCACCAACGCCAACGCCAACGCCAACGCGGGCGCGGACGCAGACCAAGAGGAGGAGGAGGAGCCGGAGGAAAAGGATGATCCGTTCGGCGGCGTGCTCCAGGGCCAGGATGCCGACACGTCCAAGACGAAACCTTGCGCGGACGATATCGAGCGCTTTGAGCGCAGCAAGCGTGTCGCCGAGGCCAAACTGGGAGGCGCACTCGCTAGTCTTCCCGGCGGCACGATTGGGCGGGCGTCGAAACGTGCGGCAGGTATCCGTTCCCGTTCCCCAGCGCCCAACTCGACGCCGGGCACTCGTACGCAACGATCGCCTGGCGTTGGCGTTGGCGTTGGCGTTGTTGGGCCACGGGCATCATTGCCGGTCGATAGCAGCACGCCCAACGGCCTACGCACTCCCACCGACTCGCCCATGCCGTTTGCCTCGACCAGCAGCAGCAGCAATGAGGGCACAGGCACCACATGTGCGAGCAGTGCAGAAACAGGCTCAGCCATGCCGATCAAGTGCATTCGGTTTGGCGAGTTTGACATTGACACGTGGTACCAGGCGCCCTATCCAGAAGAGTACAGCCTGGTGCCGGACGGGCGACTGTGGATGTGCGAGTTCTGTCTCAAGTACATGAAGAGCCGCTTTATGGCGAGTCGGCACCGGATGAAGTGCAAGATGCGCCATCCGCCAGGCGACGAGATCTACCGAGACGGCAACATTTCCGTGTTTGAGGTGGACGGGCGCAAGAACAAGATCTACTGCCAGAATCTGTGCCTGCTGGCCAAGATGTTTCTAGACCACAAGACGCTCTATTACGATGTGGAGCCGTTCCTGTTCTACGTGGCGACCGAGGTGGACGAGCTGGGAGCGCACTTTGTGGGCTACTTTAGCAAGGAGAAGCGGAGTCCGATGAACTACAACCTGAGCTGTATCATGACGCTGCCCGTGCGTCAGCGACGTGGGTGGGGCAACTACCTGATCGACATTAGCTACCTCCTCTCCAAGAAGGAGGGGCGCGTCGGCTCGCCAGAGAAGCCGCTCTCTGATCTGGGCCTGCTCAGCTACCGCAACTACTGGACACTTGCCGTGTTTAGATACCTGCGTGACGCACCTGAGGGGGTGCGACTGCGATTGGAAGACATTAGCCGTGCGACGTGCATGACGCTGCAGGATGTGCTCTACGTGCTCGCCGAGCAGGACATGATTGCGGTGCACGACCAGCTCTCGGGCAAGATGCGTACGCCGGCCACTAGCAAGTACCGGCATTCGGTACCACCACCAGCAGCAGCAGCAGCAGCAGCAACGATACTTACACCCCAAGCAGAGGGAGGGCCGCCTGCGCCGCCGCGCAAACGAGGACGACCGCGAAAGCATCCGCTGCCCGACGCGCCAGCACCAGCACCTTCAAACGCACCGACTCTGGCAGCAGCAGCGGCAATCTCACAAAAGAACCGGGACAGCAGCGTGCCGATCCCAACGCAGTACCAGATCCACTATGACCGGGACTATGTGGTTGCACATCTGAAGAAGCATGCAGCCAAGGGACATGTGACCGTGCGTCCGGACAAGCTCAAGTGGACGCCGTTCCTGTTTGCGCGCGCGTTCCCGCCTCCGCTTGCGCTTGCCGCCGCTGCTGCTGCTGCTGCTGACGAGGAGAATGGAGCGGTGCAAGACGAGCTGGACCAAGAGGCTAGAGGACTAGGGCTTGAACGGGAGCAAGAGCAGGAGGCTGAGGAGGAGCCAGCGCTGAAAATGGAGGTGGATGAGGAGCAGCAGATGGCAGAGGAGGCCGAGGTGGATCGCGCGACACGAATGCCGGGCACCGGGACCGGTGCGGGGGCGGGGGCGGGGGCGGGGACAGATGGAGGCAATGGCAGTGGCGATAGCGGTGGCGCCGCAGCACGGTTTGTGGCGACGCGGCTGCCACTGTCGTTTGCGTACGTCGCGTCGGGGGCAGGGGCGGGGGCAGGGGCAGGGGCAGGGGAGGGCGAGGATGAGGATCAGGATCTGGACGCACCAGGCTCGGACTATGAGTATGAAGATGCGGACGCACCTGGCTCGGATGATCCAGACTTGGATCTGTGAGTTTTACTAGTGGTATCTTGTTGTGCACAAGTTGTACAGTAATGGCAGTCGAGTGCGGATAAAGCGAATAAACGGGGAGGGTGGCTTTGATGAGGATCAGATCTGATCTGGGCGCACTGCGTCCATCGCATCGCTTTGCATCGCATCGCATCGCATCGGGGCTCCATGTGGAGGCGGGGCAAATCCACTCCTTCTACGGCACGGCAAACAGGGCAGGGCACGGCTAACAGGGCAGGGCAGGGCAGTCCGCGGACATTCGGCTGGGCGGTGCGGTGCGGTGCGGTGCGATCGAGTCGAAATTCAGCACCAGTGGACAGTCACAGGTGTGCCGGGCGGGGGCCTTTTTGGGTTTTGCTTTTTGCTGCGTTGCCGTCACATCCTCGCCTTGGCCTCGCCTCGCCTCGTCGCGCTGCTCTGCGCTGCGCTGCCCGAACCCAATCCAACCCCGCACCGCACCGCACCGCGAGGCTGCCGAGAGCAGAACAGTCCTGTACTTCACTGTACTGTACTGTAATGCACTCGACTCGATTCGACTGTCTCTCGGCAGATGGCCGCTCCGCTCCGCTCTGCTCACAACTAGATCTGTACCACCACCACACAACTTGCCTTGTAGTGTGCCACCATCCGCGACTGCGATGACCAGGTGCGATCTGCGCATACCATGACCGCGACCGACGCCAACCCCCGCACCCCTGCTCCTGCTCCTGCTCCTGCTCCGGCCAAGGGGATTCTCGACAACCCGCACGACACGCTTCCACCACGGCGTACGAGCTCAGCCTCCGACTCTGGCTTGAAAGCTGCGCTCAAGGCCACCTTCCTCCCCGCACCGACGCCTGGCCGCCTCGCCAAGCACAAGGGCCAGCCGCTTGGCAAGACGTTCCGCCGCACCCAGCCGCTCCCCTCGGACTTTGAGGGCGCACAGGTGCTCCCCTTTGATCCGCGTGGCGAGCATGCGTCCGTAGGCGACGGCATCCTCGAGCTCCCGCGCCGCGGCAGCGACTCGACCACCGACACCGAGTCGAGTCTCTTTGACGACCAAGAGCCAGAGCGCGGGCGCGGGAGCGGGAGTGGGAGCGACAGGTCCATGCGCCCAGGCATGGGCAGAAGAGAGTCGAGCGTCGCATCAACCTCCACCACGAGCACCACCAGCAGCTGTGCGATCAGGTTCGCACCCCTCCCCGTCAGCGGGCGGCTCAAGCGCGCCAACTCGATCACTATCGGCGTCGCCGCTCGCTCCCACCTCCTCCAGTCACAGGGCTCGGCCGCTCCCCCGCGACAACAGCAGATCCCGCAACACGTACACGCTTCCCAGCAGCAGTGGTACGTGACTGGCACAAAGCCGGACGACGTGATTGATGTGGGCGAAGAGATACGCAAGGGCGCCGTCAAGGCCTGGAACCGCATCCGCGGCACCAGCACCAGCACCAGGAGTGGGAGCAGCAGCGGGAGCGGGAGCGGGGCGAATGTGCATGCCAAGGAAGGCGCACCGGTCGCTGACCCCAGGACGGGCGAAATCAAGGTCCTCGGTGGGCCTGGTGTCGACAAGCCCGACCTCGCGCTGGGCGACGACACACCCGTGCGCGTCTCGAGCCCGGTTCCGACAGACGAGCTGCGGCACTTGGCGATCGCGGAAGCGCCCGACGAAGACGAGTTGCCCGAAGGACCGCAGCACGAGACCTACCACCTCGGCGAGGGCCACGACGACGACGGCATGCAGACCCCACGCAGCCTGCAGCGCCGTCTGTCCACCGGCACGTTCCTGCGCGGCCTGTCGCTGCGAGAGATACAGGAGACGAGACGCAGAGATCTGCTCGGCACGCGCGACGGCGACGGCGAGGCGCAGCTCGAGCCCGAGCTCGACCACCCGCCCGCAGAGCCTGGCCGTGTCGGTGCCGTCTAGCCAAGTAGAGTACAGTGGTAGCTCGAGAGAGAGATTCCACTGCACTGCACCCTTTTACCCTTTTGTACATACAAGTAAGCAATACATGCAGTGCAGGCGAGTGGGGTGGGATGTGTTGGCTTTCACGACACGTGACTGGGTATGCGTGCTCGGATCCGGTACCTCAAGCGCCTGCGGCAGTGTCGCGTTTCATTTTTCTTTTCAATTCATTCCGTTCTCCATACAAGGCGTGTAGTGTAAGCTAGGTTCTCTAGGCTGCTTAGTAGTCTTCCCTATCCGCCACGAGTCCCCCCTTTGAATAGGATGGCTGTGATTGCTCGGCCGAGAGAGCACGGAGCACGGTGCGCGAAGAAACGAAAACAAGACCCGCGATCCCCGCAAGTGTGTGTGCCGGTGCGCGGTGTGCAGAGTGGCCCCCGACCCGGCTCGTGCTTGTTGCATCGGCCCGGACAGCAGAGTCGCGGGCGTGTTGAAAGCAGCGTACCGTACAGAAACCGCGGGGCAGCAGCAGCAGCAGCAGCAGCAGCACATACGACTGTACAGTACAGTACAGTACAGTACAGTACAGTACTGTGCAATACTATACTGGCTTGCATCCCGACCATCACCACAACACTTGCACACTACCAGACACCATGGCATCCGCATTCATCGTAGCAGCCAAGCGCACGCCGTTCGGCGCGTTCGGCGGCAAGCTCGCTGGCTTTACGGCCTCCCAGCTCGGCGGGCTGGCCTCCAAGGCTGCGCTCGCCCAGCTGCCGCCCGGTGTGCCGGTGGATGCGACTATCTTTGGCAACGTGCACGCGAGCGATAACACGGCGGCCTACCTTGCCCGCCATGTGGGGCACCACGCCGGGCTGCCTGTCACGGTGCCTGCGCTCACGGTGAACCGCCTGTGCGGCTCGGGCTTCCAGGCGATCATCAACGCCGTACACGAGATCAGGGCCGGCGACGCCCACCTCCTCCTCACCGGAGGCACCGAGAGCATGTCCCAGGCCCCCTACACCCTCGCCGGCGTGCGCTTCGGCAACCGCAAGTACGGACAGGACCTCAAACTCGTAGACAGCCTCGCCGCCGCCCTCACCGACATGGTACCCACCCCCACACCCATGGGCATCACGGCCGAAAACCTCGCCGCCAAGTACGCCATCTCGCGCCAACAGTGCGACCAGTACGCCCTCCAGTCCCAGCAGCGCTGGGCCGCCGCCCACGAGGCCGGCGCGTTCAAAGACGAAATCGCCCCCGTCGACATCAAAACCCGCAAGGGCCTCGACACGCTCGCCCACGACGAGCACCCACGCCCCTCCTCCACCATCGAGAGCCTCGCCAAACTCCCCGCCGTCTTCAAAAAGGACGGCACCGTCACCGCCGGCAACGCGTCCGGCATCTGCGACGGCGCGGCCGCAAACATCGTCGCCTCCGAGTCGGCCGTCGCAAAGCACGGCCTCAAGCCGCTCGCACGCATCGTCGCGCACGCCGTCACCGCCTGCGAACCCTCCATCATGGGCATCGGCCCCGTCGAGTCGGTCAAACTCGCCCTCCAGCGCGCCAACCTCTCCATCCCAGACATTGACCTCTTCGAAGTCAACGAGGCCTTTGCCGCCCAGGTCCTCTCCGTACAGAAGGAGCTCGAGCTCCCCAACGACAAGATGAACATCTTTGGCGGCGCCATTGCACTCGGCCACCCGCTCGCCGCATCCGGTGCACGCATCATCAACAACCTCACCCACAATCTCCACCGCCTCAACAAGCGCTACGCTGTCGGTGCCGCTTGCATTGGCGGTGGACAAGGTATCGCTATCGTCCTCGAACGTGTCTAAAAAAAAGTCGGCAAGCAAGCAATAAAGTTCTGTTAAAACGTTGATTTGGTGTGTGGCTGGCTCGCATTTGTCTACCGTACGGTACGGTACTATACTATAGAGCGGAACCGAGTCAGAGACGAGCGTTGACAATGTCGACAAACTCGGGCTTGAGCGAAGCGCCGCCGACGAGGAATCCGTCAATGTCAGGCTGGCCAGCTGTTGAGGTGGGCAAAGGGAGAAAAAGGTTAGCATACAGTACAGTAGGGTCACACTACTGTAGCAGTGCAGTACGTACCGAGTTCCTTGCAGTTCTTGGCGGCGACCGAGCCGCCGTAGATGATGCGGAGGGCGGCGGCGGGTTCTGCGCCGAGTTTCTGGGAAGCCCAGTTGCGGATGGCGGCGTGGACGTCCTGGGCCTGCTGGGCGGTGGCGACTTTGCCGGTGCCGATGGCCCAGACGGGTTCGTAGGCGACTACGATCTTGGACCAGTCGCTGACCTGTGCGGCGATGGCGTCGAGCTGGCGCACGACGACGCTGACCGTCTCGTTGGCCTCGCGCTGCTCGAGCGTCTCGCCGACACACGCGATCACCGCGAGCCCGGCATCGAGCGCGGCAGCCGTCTTCTCAGCCACATTGGCGTCCGCCTCGCCAAAGAGCGTTCGGCGCTCCGAGTGGCCCAGGATCACCCACGGGATCGAGGCATCCTTGAGCATGCTCACGCTCACCTCACCAGTAAACGCTCCGCTCGCCTTGTGGTACGCATTCTGCGCAGACACGGCAACTGCACTACCGGCAAGCGCGTCGCGCACGGGAATCAGGTGCAGCGCGGGAGGCGCCACTACCACCTCGGTAGACTTGTCCAGCTGCGCCGTCTTGAGCGTCTGGACCAGCGCGGCACTCGACTCGAGCGTGCCGTTCATCTTCCAGTTGCCACCGACAAAAAAGGTTCGTGTCATTTTGCGCCAAGAGTGTGATGTGGTGATGGTGATGGTGATTGTGATGGTGCAAAACCTAGTTGGCTTCGTGCATTTGTGATTGAACAAAGGCAAGCATAGAGCGAGGGCGAGAGCGAGCGCAAGCGAGATCGATTTTGATTCGGACTTGGCTGGCTGGCTGGCGCCGGGCAAAAGTGCGTCAGTCAGTGCATTATCGGTTCTGATCGGTTCGCGGGTGCGTGGCCAGGCAGCAGGCAGCAGGCAGCGGACGGACCTTTCCTCTATCGCCTTCCAAGGCAAAGGGCCGCCAAGCACGGCCCAGCCAGCCAGCCAGCCAGCCAGTCAGCCAGTCAGCCACGCACGCCCGGACCAACGAAACCCAACCCAACCCAACCCAACGCAACAATACAATCGTGAAACGCGAGTCTACTTTGCCTTGACGTGCCCCACTTTATCGCACGAGAACGCCTCGCCTGATGTCTTGGGACTGATCTCGCTCGCAGCAGGCTAACTACTGGCACTGGCACTGCGCAGGCGTGCGTGGGTCCGTGAGCGACAAGACACACCACACACACACAACGCGGATCGCGGATCGCGGATCGCAACACCTTCCCTTCCCTTCCCACGCAACCACACCACACACACCATGTCCTGGCAAGCATACGTCGACTCCAACCTCCTCGGAACGGGCAAGATTTCCCGCGCCGCCATCATCGGCCTCAAGGGCGGTGTCTGGGCCACCTCCAAGGACTTTTCCGTACGTCGCTCCCACTCCCCACTCGGCACTCCCCACTCGGCCACGCCCAACCTGTTACTCACTCTTTACCATTCCAGTTGTCTCCCGAAGAGCAAAAGGCAATCATCGCCGGCTTTGACGACGGCGCGAGTCTCCAGGGCTCGGGTATCCGCGCCGCAGGCGTCAAGTACTTTACCCTCCGTGTCACCCCCAAGAGCATTTACGGCAAGCAGGGCGTAAGTATCACTACTCACCCCTATACCCCCCCCCCTGCTCACACTTCTTCCCTACTAACCCCCAGACTGGCGCTCCTTTGACAGGCCGACGGTATCGTCGCCGTCAAGACCAACCAGGCCGTCCTCGTCTGCGTCTACAACGCCCCCATCGTCCCCGGTGACGCCAACAAGGTCGCAGAGTCCCTCGGTGACTACCTCGTCAGCGTCGGATACTAGACAAACCAACAACACACCCGTCTATACTACTCCCCCCATCCTTTCTCTTTCTGAAATAGCAAACCCATCTCCCCCACCCACTTCAGCCCACAGCCTGCCCGCACTGCGACATGGCCTTGGTTTACATTAATACACGGATCAAAGTTGCAGTACAGCATATCAAAGTGTGTGTAGGTGTGCTTGCTTTCATGTCGTTGTCTATATTTTAACCTATCGTTCAGATACAGTATACTGTACCGTGTCGCTATTTTGATTTGGTTCCTTCAATCTGTCTTGTCGCCAGCAGAAGGAGCGCCGCCACTCTCATCCCCCTCATCCTTGGCCAGCGCAACCTCGTCCAGCGGCACAACCACCGTGGTTCCATCATCCAGCGTGCGCTGCAGCATGCCGTCGTCCCTCTGCTCAATGTCCGCCGGCACGCCAGGGCCCAGCGGCGAGTCTTCGTCTGTCGCCTGCGACGCAGCAGCATCCGTTGGGCTGCCTGCCGCAGCAGCGCCTGCGCGCGGCTTCCACTCTGTCGACTCGGGCGCCTCGAGCTGTGTCAAACTCGGTCGTCGCGCGTGTGCATTTGCAACCACATCCGTCCGCTTGAGCGTGCTCGGGTCCAGCAGGTCAACAAAAGGTGTGTCCCCATCCTTGTTTGCCGCGTCCCCATCACTGTCGTTTGAGCTCGAGTCATCGTCCTCCACCACTGGCATCTCAGGCGTGCCCTCACGTCGGAACTGCGCCGACCAATCCGCTGGCGTCAGATTCTGTGCGAACGGGTTGTTACTGCTCGATGTGCCAGACGTCGAGGGGAAATCAAACCTTGTCTTGTTCTCGCTGTCCGACGGATCAGCAAACGGCCCCCAGTCGTCGTCCTGGTCCTCAGAACCGCCTCGAGGCGCGAAAGCATCGTCAAAGCCACCAGAGCGGGCACCAGAGTTAATGTCATGAGACATCCAGCTGGCTTCCTCGTCAGAGTCGTCGTCATCAGAGCCGCCAGCAGCGCCACCGATCTGTGAGGAAAGATAGCTGGCAAACGAGCTATTCCCACCAAGCTGGCCGCTGTCGCCGTCATCATCGCTCGTGCCAAAGCTCATCGAGGCACCGGCACTTGGTCGACCTCCTGCCAGCGGGCCAGCCTCCTTCTCCCGATTCTCCCGCAGCGTCTCATTCACAAACTCATCCCAGGCAGGCTGGTCGAGTGCCGAAGAGATGGGTCGCGCAATCTCGAGCGGGTAGCGCTCCAGAAGCTTGACCGTCTCCTCCGCAATGAGGTTCATATGGCCCATGTACCCGAGTCGGATCTTGCGGGGACCCTTCATGGAATCCTCATTCTTGGTGTGGCCCTCAATGATCCGCTGCGTGAGCTTGCCCTGCTCGAACACCGCCATGGTCAACTTGCGATTCAGGCCGACATCCATGCGGCCGTTGAAGAATTGCTGAAGAATGTCGTACACAACGTTGTGCAAAAAGTTGTTCCAAGGGTACTCAAAGAAGAGGTCCAACAGAGAGGGAATAATTCCGCATTCTAGGAACTTTTTCTTCAGCAGATCACCGACCACGTACTCGCGAGAGTCATCGATCGGACTCGGGGGCCCACTTGGGTGAGGCGAGGTAAGCTCAGCGAGCGAGAGCCCGGACAGGGCAGACTTGATGCTCTGTGCGTCTTCATCGTCCTTCTTCTGCTGCGCTTCCTTCTCTGCGGCGTCATGGTCCTCGTCCTTTCCGGCCGCTGGTGTCGTTTCCGACTCGGCAATGCTGTCGCTGACAGACACTTCATTGAGAAGTGCCTCGTCCTCAGTGTCCTCAGAGGCTCCGTCGAGACTGTTGCCACCGGTGGAAGCCTTCTCGCGGACATGGCTGGAAGCCTGGCGGGTATGAGACGTTTGCGTGGCGTCTTGGGCCTCCTCGTGCGAGGACTCCTTTTCGCCGTCTTGACTCTTTTCAGCTTTGGTAGCGACATCGTTCTCCTTGTCGGCAGCTTGAGGGAGCAAGTCACTGTTGTCCGTCTCATCCGCAGGATGTTGCGCTTCCCCGGATGGACCGTCTCCGCCAGTGCTGCCCTCGGGCATCTCGGGACCATCACCGCCCTGCAGCGTCCGTGCTAGCACCTGAAGGCCTTCAATCCCACCTGTCAGCATTCCATCAACGGAGTACTGCGGGCCCTCACCGGGGCCGCGGTTCAGTAGCGCCATGTTTGAGCAGTGAAGAAGCTCCGCGTACAGCTCTGTGATGCGATACCGTTCAAAGGTAAGAGGAGAAATTTCGCCGATCGTGGTCGACATTTTGGGTTCCTGGTCTCTCGGTCGCATGATCAGATCCTGGAAGTCGGACAGCCGCTCAGAGAGAATTTGAAGCATAGGGCCGAGGTGCACGATGCCGAGTTTGTCAGCCATTTCGGCCATGGCCTCCTCCATGCCCTCCATCTCTTCGTCCTCCTCATTCGCAGAAGTATCGCCCTTGTCGTCGTCGGCATTGTCACCGTGTTCTGTGACCTCGTCGATGGCGCGCTGAGCACGCTTTTCAGCCAACTCCTGCTGCCTCTGAAGAAGGTGAGTGCGAAGCGTATGGAAGAGGTGCTGCTCAAAGTAATCGCTGTTGTTCTTGCGGATCAGCTCGATGAAAACGCTGATACAGGTGACCAGGGAAGAGTTGGACGTCTCCTTGGTGACGGCCACAGTTGGTGCAGACACATCGGGGAAGAAGGTCGAGGGTCGCACCGTCACCGTCGAATCACGGTGGTCGGTCGGACCGGAGGACTGCCGCAGCTCGGATGCGGGGAACTCGCGTGGGTTGAGCGGCTGGACAAAGTTGTCGTCATCGTCATCATCCAAGGCGGAATCCCGGTTTGAGCCGTCCTCTTGCAAAGTGCTGAGACCTGCCGGACGCGGACGGAGCATTGAGGGCTTGCGGAATTTGGAACCGGACCCGTCGTCAAGTGCAATCTTGGCGAGCTGCTCATCAGCCACGTCCGTCAATCGGCGGGTAAGCTGGTGTGGAAGGCGCGAGTCGAGCATGAAGCCAACCATCTTGCGGACCACAGGCTCACTGGCCAGCTCTCGAACCAAGCGATTGTTGATGCCGCCAATGTTCTGCTGGCCAAACGCATCGGCCGCTAGAGCATCCGGACCTTGTCCCTGGTTGAGGCTGGCTGGTGACGGGGCAGAGAGAGCGATGATGGCCTTGAGAAGCTCAGACACGGTGTTGTGGAGGTCGACAGAGTAGGTCGGAGCCAGAAGGTCTACAGTCTGTGAGATGAGCTCATTGGAGGAGAGCCAGTCGATGACGCCGGCATTGGGCATTGTCTCTTCGACCTGAATAATCCGGAACAAGAGATCCACGACAGCAGGAGTCTCGAGGTGGGCGACGAACCGCTCTACGATCCGGGGCAAGCCCTGGATAAAGTTGAGCATCTGCAGGATGGACAGGAACGGATTAGTGCCAGGCTCGCAAAGAAGCATTGATTGGTTAGTACCGAGATCTCCGACTCACCTCTCGGGGCTTCTTTTCGAGAAATACACCGTTGACCTTTGCCCAGTAGCCGGCCAAGACACTTCGGCCAGGACCGTTCTCGAGCGCGGTGGTGGAGCGGATAGCATTGTCCTTGGACGAGTCGTTATCAGACATGTGTGGTGCCTCGCTGAGTCCGCCGAGGATAGAGAGATTTGGCCCACCCTGGCCAGGGGTCTGTGAGTTGTTCTCTGAAAAGAGCGGGTGAGAGTGGATTGGGAGTGGCGCTTCGGAAGGGATAGGCTTTGAGGTCAAGACGGCGTTCCAGAAGGGCTCGAGGAACTCTTCAGGCTTGGACAGAACAAGCTCGACGATCGCCCAGATCTCACAGCTGAGCACCTCTGAGGCAATGTATGGGTACTTGAACTTGACCTTCTCCTCCCAGTCCTTGCCTCCGGTACCGCCGACGCGAGCTGTGCCGACGACATGCTCGAGGAGTCGCTTGAGCACGCGTGGTTGTTGGAGGTAGTCGATGAGCTTTTGGTTTTGGGACTTGCACTCCTGCAAAAGGTCCTCCTCATCTAGTACCTCCTCGACAGTGACGTTGGGTTTGTCGAGGAGCGTATCAAGAGTGGAAGTAGAAGAGAAGCCGAAGCGCCACTGTACACAGCAAGGTCAGAGAGGGCGTGGCAGTGGAAAGCGAGCGGGACGGGATATGGCCAACTCACAAACATGCTGGGCGATGAATTCCTCGGTAACGAGCGTGCACTTGCTGGAAAGATACGAATGAGTTATCAGCTGTTGGAGATGCAGAGATGCGAACACGACTCGAGGCTATGGATCTTGACTGGCCGAGAAGTTGGTCGGTGAACGGAACGATGCTGGAGCTGGGCTGGAACAAGACTGCAGAGAGAGTGGGGGAAAAGGGGAGAGAGAGCTCAGGTGATGTATGAGCCCACCTTTTTTGAGCCGCAGACAGGGCAAATGTGGAAGAGAGAAGCGTAGAGGGTGCCGGAGTTGCGGCCAGGCGGGAGGAGAGAGGGTGAGAGGGTGAAGGTGAAGGTGAAAGGAGGGAACCCGACCGTTCTCTGCTGTTTGCGCGCCGCTCGAGAGGTTGACGGGGCGGCAAGAGGCAAAGCGGGGTTGGTGCCGAAACCAGTGGGGATTTTCAGGTGAAGACAACGAATACTCTGAGCCAAGTCATTCGAAGCTGTCGAGGAACAGTACGGTGCGGTTGGTGATTGACAGGAAGCATCACGTATCGGGTCCTTGCCGACGGGTTTGGCTTGCGTTGCGTTACGGTGCGTTAGGTTGGGTTGAGTTGCGCTGGGCCAACTCGCTCTCTCTCACTCTCGCTCTGCTCCCTTTCTGTTTGGACCACGCTGGCCTTGCCTTACCTGGCTTGGCTGCCGGCCCTCGGCGCGATTTCACCTCGCGCCCGATTAGATTCTCATTTTTGGGTGGCCCTCCTCTCTCTCTCGCTCTCTCCCTTTTTTTCTTTTTCTTTTCGTCCTTCTGGGTTTGGCTTCGCGTCGCTCCATGCTGTACGTGACTGCTGTAGTATTTGCGCAAGCGAGCAGGTCCAGAGCAATCAATCCACCGTCACGTGAGGGGTCCCTGTCTCTCTCCCAGTGATCATTGCTTGCAGATCCACCCTGCATGCTCTCGAGAGGGCTTAACCACCATCCTTCCACATGCAACTCCTCGCCGCGCAAACAGCACAGCATCATTCTCAAGTACTGCAGAAGAGATTCCAGCTGGAATTGCAAGAGCGATTACGACAAATTACATAGATGGAGATTGACAAGAGCGAAACGGACAGCGTGTATTTGGCCGAAACACAAGTACAGATGGGGGTTGGATGCTAGACATACGCTGAAACAAGAGACAGAGAATAGAGGAAGAGAGAGGCAATTGCGCAAGACAGTCGGCTGCTCAAGTGAGCGATAAAAGATCAAGTCACGAGGAACGCCACTTTTGTCGTGCTCATTGTCATGGGCAACGTCAAGAAAGCGTCCAAGAGCGTCCGTGTGTGAGTGCGCCACTTGACCCGTTGGTCATTAGTTCGATTCTTGCAAATAGAAGCCCGTCGGATGCCTTGCGCTGCTAGACGGCGGCATTCAGGTTCGTGTGCGGGTATAAAAATGCATTTTGCGTGTTTCGATCATGCTACCGTGAACAGGCTCCGTTCGGGCCCCTCCCCAATCACGATGCTTCATGCGTGTTCGTGAGACAGGGAGTCGCTTTGCTGCATAGGCAGTCATGAGTGAGCAGATAGACCAGGCCTGTCGTGTATGAGATGACCTGCGGGCCTAACGAACAGTTCAAATTGGACCGTGGTTTGTTGGTCGCTCAAGTTTGAGACGTCCAGAGAAGCCTCGGCGCTGAGCAAGCGGGCTGTCAAGAGGGAAGGAGGACGCAGAGGGGAATGTCAGCCAGATGTCGAAACTGTGGAAGGACTGTTTGGAGAAGAACTTACGCTTCAGTCTCCTTGCCCGCGTGAGCGTCGCTGTCCCTAGCGGCATGCATGTCCAGGGATAGACCGTCTTGCATACCCGCAGATCCCAAAGGGTTCGTGCCAAAGCTCATCCAGGGAGAGATGGACCAGCTGTCAGGCGGCGAAGAGAACGAGAGGGCGTTAAGGGTGAGCCCAACCTGGCGTGGTTGCTGTTGCTGTTGTTGTAGTTGCATGGCAGCGTCGCTCTCAGCTAGGCCCGAGAGGGAGAGGTTCCCCGGTGGTTGATTGTGATTGTGAGAACCATAGCTGCCCGCAGCCGAGGTGGGTATCGAGGCCTCCTGGAGCGCTTCCGATCGCTTTCCCGATCCCGACATGGCCGCGGAACTGGTCAAGGGCTGTTGTGAATTTCTTCGTCGGACTTTGTTGGCTGGTTCTTCCGTCTCCGAGCCCTCGGACGGAACGGTGATATCAGTAGAGTGGCGACTCAGGCTAACGCGAGAGAAGGGCGGGCTGTTGAAGATCTCCTTGTTAGCCAGGTGCGGTGAACTCGAGCTGCGTCGACTCGCATCGCGGAGAGTACTGGCGATACTCTCAGGCGATGTTGTCGCGTTCTGGTCCTTGTCGGAACTTGCAAGCATGGTTGGCATGGAAAATCCTCCGAAAGCGGCTGGCATTCCCATACTGGGCGCCATGAGGCCCGCGCTATTGCTGTTGCTGCTACTGCCACTACCGCTTGCGCTGGTACCACCGCTTGTGCTACCCGAGCTCGGCATCTCGGTCAGGGTCGACATTTGGTGAGGCAGTACAGAGCCTTGCCCCGCCCCAGAAGCCCACCAGGGAGCTCCGGAGGTAGAGGATGCCGAGCTATCGCTGTAGTGACGAGGCCGTTGGGGCACACTTGGATTGGTGGCCTTTTCGTTTACCGCGATCGAGCCCATGGAGGCGCGATGGATGGGGGGAGGCGGGGCCCCAGTCATGGCCAGCTGTTGCAGCAGCATTTCGTTCTCAGCTCGGATGCGGTTGAGCATCTCTCTCAAGTAATGACTCTGTTCTTCCTGCGACTGCGATCGTCGGTGTAGCTCTGAGATCTGAGACTCAAGCTGTTGGACGCGACAGGACCATCAAGTAAAAAAGTCAGAAACACGTCACTGTTGCCTCTCCGTCACCAGGCATCTCTTGCACTCACCTGCATCGTGTATTCCTCCTTTCGCTCGCGCAGACGACGTTGTGCATTGCGATTCTGCTCCTTGCGTTTAGCAATTTGTCGTTGCCGTTCCCTTTCGGCCTCCTCTTCGTTAAGCTGTTTGCTGCTAGGGTGACTATTGTTATTTCTGATGGGATGGTGTTTTGACCTCATGGTGTCCTGCTTTCCGAGCTCTTCTGCCCGTGAAGGCAGCATCCGTGCTGATGTGAGAGACTTGGTCTGGGCTCTGGGTGCTAGTCAAGGCTTGATTAGATCTGATGTGAGTGGCGCAGATCAATCGATGTGGGACGCATCTGATGCAAGCCGCCGAGTTTTAGGACGGGCGGAAGCTAAGCTCTTTCCTCCGTTCAAGGCTTGAACGAAGACAGGAGGAGCCGGTGACGTCGAACTGTCGATGCGTCGTAGTTTTGACCTGTTAGATAAGAGTGAACGAGTGCCGTAGAGGCGGTATCAATGTTTGGCGAGGGTGATAAAAAAAAGCTCTGAATGAGTTGATGGGGTCAAAGACCAGTGCAGAGTGAGATGGCGCAAGAGCCAGTACAGTAGATGGAGAAGATACGCTTGATTTTCAGTAGCTGGTCGGGTGAAGGTAGACGAGCGTGAGCGGACGGAATAGGTTGGCTGTCACGGGCACCGTGTGAAGATTGGCGCCAAGTTGACGAGGAAGTGTGTTTGGGGGAGCTGAAGAGGAGTCCACGGGTGGACTGAGCGGCTGGGATACAGTATAAATAAGTGCAGCTGTCGAAAGTGACGGTGTGTTGAGTGGCTGAGTCAATTCGGTGAGGAATAACGAAAAGCAGGTCGGCCAGTTGAAAGTTTGCCAAAGTCAAAGGCAGGCGCAGCCGGCAAAAAGAAGGGTGATGACGATGGTAAGACAGAAACCAGCTCAGTAGAACGTTGAAAGAAGGGAACAGGAAGGGAAAATGAGCGAAGAGGATCGGATGGAAGGGAGGAAGGAAGTGGCAAAGGCAACGAAGGCGATAGAAAGAGGGAAAGAGGGAAACGCGGACCGGAGAGGACAGATAGAACGGATAGTGGACGGATGGGGAGGGAGAGACAAGAGCAACGCTAGGATAGGGACAGCAAGCGACAGGACGAGGCCGGATAGCAGAGGGAGGGTACGGCGAGTAAGGACAGGGCTCAGTTAGTAGACTGGATTGACAGACACGCTGTAAGAGAGTGTGTGAGAGAAAGAGAGAACAGGGCCAAGTGTGGCGTCGAGGATGGGAGAGGCGAGCAGGCAGGAATTTCGTGGGATGTCGAAATGGCTACCACGATCGGGAGACAACAGGGGAAGGAAAAGAGAGAGGAAGGGGTCTCAGGGTCTCTGAATGTGAGGAATTCGCGTATTTGCGGATGGGGACAGACGGGCAGGCACACGGATGGAGGGGAGAAAGAAGCATCATTAGCGGAGGGGGTGAGAGGTCAGGCCGGGGCAGGACAGGCAAGCCACATGCAGCCGATGGCGGACAGGCAGAAACGCAAGCCGGCGCCGTTGCGTCGATGTGTGTGTCTGTGCCGGTGTGGTGTGTCAGGGTTCAGCCAGTGTCGGATGTGAAGGACGTGTCAGGCCTAGCCACAGCGCATCCCGGGATCAGAGATCAGGGCAGGGCAGGGCAGGGCAGGGCAGGGCAGGGCAGGGTAGGGTGGGGATTCTAGCTTGTAGCGAGGCCACGGGCAAGGGCAAGGGCAAGGGCCCGAGGGCGGATGGATGGGATTGGATGGAGTGAATTCTGGGCGATCCTGGTGGACACGAAGTGGGGCCTGTCTACAGTCTGACGTCGGGTCGGCTCACGCACCAGATCGTGACATCTGCATACTACATCTGCATCGTTGGCCCAGCCAGCCATGAGGCGAGTCGAGGAGAAGGATGCGGACTTTCTTTTTTTTCTTCCTCCTGCAGGAAGATCATAAACTCGGGCCGGAAATGCGGTGTGCCAAGGTCAGCATGCGATCGTTTTGCTTCTGTAACGCCGTACGTCTGTGCTGCACATGTTACCCTGTATGTTGCAAGCTTCTGGGGGTGTGGATCGGACGGGCTCAGACCGGATCAGCAGCGGTAGCAGCGGCGTCGAAAAGCGTGCCCAGCATGCATCCTCCGGCGTTCATTGCACCGCATCGCAGAGAGGAGAGGGGGCCCTGCGCCAGCGAAAGCATAGGAAAGGGAGCGAAGAACAAGCCAAGCCACACCACACTCTACAGTACAGTACTGCAGTACACCAGCCTGAAGAGGGCTGGCTGGTGCGGTTACGCATGCAGCTACAGCAGCCTGATACAGGTGTACTGTAGCTAGGCAAGCAACAAATGGTGGCTGGCCGGTCGCGAATCTGCAAACTGCCCGCCCGCTTGCCTAGCAGGCCATGACACGCACAACTCAGCAGCAGCAGTAACAGCAGCAGCACCAGTGTAGTGGTGGGCGGCAGGATCGCGTTTTGTTCATTCAATTTGGGTGGGGCGTCCGTTCATGGGAAAGGGGGGTTTGAGCGCACCTGCCGGTCTTCCTTGGCCGCCCTCTGCTGTGCGGTAGAAAGAAGATACTGCAGCAGTTGCAGGCGACTCTGCAGTGCTTGGCTAGCTTGGACATGGCCATCGAGAAACGAGGCAAACAGCAAGGTGTGAAGCGCAGCACACAGCGTCTTGCTTTTGGCTTGCGTGGCTGGCCGCAAGCCAAAGACTCGGGTTCCAGACGAGAGGCAGTTCTACGGGACCACACAAAGCACGGGAAGCGCAGATAGCCGAAGACGAGCCCCTTCCTTAGCTTGCTTTTCTCTCTCTCTCTTCGTGTGAATATCGTGGAGCACTTATTTCTCGGGCCGGAGGCTGGGAGCAGGCAAATGTGAGCCAAGCAACATAAAGTTGAGACTGTCGACCCTGGAATTGGGGCCCTGACCATCGAGCCCGGCAGTTGGGGCAGGGCGCGTGCGGAAGCTAGCGAAAGTAGGAAATCTCCTGTTTTCTTCCCTTCTTTCAATCACAGAAAATTACACTTGCGGAAGATCGAGGTGATGGGGCACCCCACTGTGTTGCGCGGAGACGTGGCAAAGTGTGCTCTCCCGCCCGTCCGCGAGCATCGAGCAAATGGGAAATTCAGGGTCCTGTCCACGACCCCGTACGCGACCGGCACGCATGTCTAGCCATCGGCAGGTGCAGCAACTCGTCAGTCAGGCCAGACCGGCATACAGTGCGTGACGCTCGGCTCAATCCACCTCAATTGCTGTACAGTAACAGGCGAGCTCAGCCAAAGTGGAGGTGATGAGGCTCGCAAGGGTCTGCACGCAGTTTCTTTTTCCCTTCCTTCTCGTATATTCGCTTCCACCTCCAGCTTCAGGGCAGAGAGACACATGCATGCCATCATCGTTGATGGAGAGGAAACTTCATCCGGCTTTGGTTTGACACCATTACCCTCCTAACAGTGTGTGATCTAATGGCAGTCTTATCAGTCTGGTCTGATTCGCATTGGTGCGTTCACAGGCACATCAGAACGCCACTCATGCCCTACCCGATCCTCGCGGCGTCCAACTGCCAGAGACGCGCGCACGGCCCCCAACCCAACCCTTCCACCTTCTATGCGAGGCACCATGTGAACAAACATGCAGCAGCAGCAGCAGCATCCAAAGATTATCCATCGCCGTTCCCTCTATTTTTTCCTCCTACCGAACCCGATGCTAGACGGTGCGCTTCCGTCACAGCATGATCCCACATCCGGTGCTTGTCTTTTTGAGCTCGCGCTGAGCGCTCGCTGGCATTGCTAGTAGGACAAATGGGAGCAGCTATGAATACAGTCTATACGCACGAGAGCGTGCGGGAGAGAGAGAGAGAGAGAGATACCGTAATACAGAGGGAAGAGACAAGGGAATACAGAAAGACCGTGGAGGAGAGTCAGAGATAGCTCTCTCGAGTGAGCGACAGCAAAGAAAGTGATGAACAAGGGTCTCTTGTTTGACGTACACCTGCGTCATGAATGCAGATGCGATACTGTACTGAAACGAATGTAAAACATGTGGGATCGGGAATGCAAGCGGGCTTGTGATAGCAGATCCAATGCAAACAGAAGCGGCAAGAAGAAGAACCTGTCGAACGTAGAAACGCAATCCAGCGTTTCGGTTGGGGTGCGAGCATTGCTTAAGCTCGCTCACGAGCGTTGATGGCCATGGCAAACTTGCGGCCGATCGTGGCTGCCCACTCGTCAGTGCGCGATTCAGCACGTCTCCGGCGTGGTGGAGAGGCGTTCAAGCTGCTTGAGCCCAGCAGCTCGTTCGAACGATCAGATCCAGAGGAGAGGCGCGAGCCATTAGTAAGGCCCAGAGCGCCACCATCCTTCATCTCGCCATAAACGCGGTATGGGCTGCGAGTGACGGGGCGTGGTGTCCGGTTGCCATGGTTGCTGGTGACGCTGTGGCTGGATGCTGACCATCGATCGTCTTCACCAGACACGAGGCTGCTAGAGCTGCTGCTTCCCGGTCGTAGATAGCCAATTTCCGACTCGGATGATGACTCGCTGCCAGAGCGTGCGCGACGGCCGTCAAGGCCAGTTCCGTGGCTCGGATAGCCTGGGCTCATGCCACGCATGTGTTGCAGGTCCAGCACGTACTCCTTTCCCTCAGGGTAGGCGTACTTTGACTCCTTGCCGTGACGAGGCGGCGTGTTGGGCGGAAGGGGACGCAGATAGGTGGCCGATACGGGTGTCGGTGGCATAGATTCGGAGCCGGTCGAGGAGCTGTACGACTCGCGTGAGTGAGGCATCGAGGGAGGCGTTGCCTCCCATCTGTCGTCCTGTGGCCTCTTCTTCTTCAGCTTCAAGGCAGTACTAGATGAGCGAGATGGAAGCTTTGGGCGACTCTCCGGTGACCTAGCTGTCGACGGCTCGTGGCTGTGCCCACGAGTCATGGCAAAGGAGCGACTGAGCTGAGGCATGGGGGGAAGCATCTCCGTCCATGCGTCACCACGAGGCGCTTTACGGTCGCTGCCCGCGCTGAAGCTCATGCCGCGAACCCTAGTCCTGATGCCGGTGCTCTTCGTGCTGCTTGTCGTGCTTGTAGTGCTAGCGACACTGTGAGTGCTCATTGCGCTGGGCGCGCGATCTGATCCACGAGAAGGGTCCAGCACCATGGCGCTGCTCTGGTCGCGCACCCATTCAGGCAACTGCGGCACGGTCCGGTTCTCCCTCTCAAACTGGTCGTTCGCAAACCAGTCGTCCTTCTGACGGCGACGGATTTCGGAAGGATTTTCAAAGCTCCGACGCGACCGCAGCACTGGCCTCGATGGTGCTGATTTTTGAGCACGGATGGTGTCATTGTTATTCGAGTTGGGAACGAATTGCGACAGAGCGGGTGGTCTGAAGCTTTTTGTTGTAGGTCCACTCGTTGCACCACCAACTGGGATGATGTTGGCCGCATACGAGGGGTAGAGCAGCGACGGCTCGATAGGGTCACTCGACAGGTTTCTGGGCACATGGTCGGCTGATGCGAAGCGTTGCACATGAGACGGTCGAGGCGTGAGTGCCTCGTCTATGCTGCGGTTATTTGATGCTGGTGGTGTCTTCATGTCGGTCGGGAACGGACAAATGATAGCGCTGAGATCGAGGAAGTGAGGCTTCGCCTTGGGCTTCTTGCTCCCTTTCGACGTATCACCGCTTGACGATGTCCCACGGTACTTCATGGCCAGCTTTTTGAAGGCATCATCTAGTCGTGCTTGACGTGCATTGAGGTTGATCGCGGGTCCATTCCGGTTGTCATCAGTCTCTCTTCGGCACTGGTCAAACTCGTTGCCCAGAGAGCAGCAGAAACTGCTGATGGATGCTGCATCCGAGTCGTCGGGCGTTTGACGTGCTGATCGTCCATACCAGTATCCGTCCTCGGACTCGGCCTTGGCCATGGGTGTAGGAACAAAGTCAAAGTAGCCAGTTGCGCCATCTCGCTCGGACATGGGAATCGCCCTAGCGCTTACGGGCGATGCAGGCTGTGAGAATTTGGCCATGTGTTTCCGGGAGTGCGCACCGGTCACTGCCTTGGACTTGCGATCAGTATGCTGACGGGATCGAAAGTCAAAGTATCCATCCTCAGAGCTGCTCGCAGAGCTTGTTGAAGCCTGGGGATGATGCCCTGCAGCACGATACTGATCGTAGCGCGACATGGCGCGCTGGGAAGCTAGTTGACGGCTGAAGAGACTTCAGCGGTCGTGGCCACAGGGGGACGATGGCGCTTGAATGGATGTGTGAGTCTGCAGGTGTGGGAGAGTCGTCTACGGGAGATGGTGTGGTGGGTGATTGCCCTAAGAAGGGCACTTCTTGAAGCTGTGGTGGGCAAAGTTTATAGCGCGGGAGTGAAAAGGCAATCTGCCACGAAAGAGGATTCTTCTAGACTTGTCGAGGGTCAAGAGAAGCCAAACGCTGAGGCTGATAGGGAAAGGCGACGGTCCGGGAGGTGTCCGTGAGTAGACGGACGTCGTACACGGCCAGCCTGGTCAATACGCGTTGTTGGGCGTGATGAGGACGCGGCGCAGGGCTTCCGTGGTGGTACGGAACTGAATCAGAACGCCCGTCGTATGAGCTGTAATGCGCCGAAGGAAGCTTGTCGCTGTGACCCCCAAAAATGTGTGAAGGCGAGCAAAGATGAGGTTGCAGACGGCGGAAGAGCTGAGCTGAGACTGTATGTACTGGGTAGACTAAGTTTCGCCCTCTTTTGTGTTGAGGATGAATGCTGCTTCAAGATGGAGAGGGAAAGACACTCTGGTTGCTAGACAGTTGGTGGAAGGACGAAGAGTGATGAACAGGACTCGTTATCGAGAGATACAGAGAGAGAGGAAGGATCGAGGCAGGGAGGGAGCAATGCCCTCTGAGGACGAGGGTCGAAAGAGGCTTGGAGTGAGTCGTGGAGTGGCTTGGAGGCGAGTAGGCCTGCTACGCCCCGCCTAACCTTGTTGCTCTGGACCGTCGTGGCGTTTTCGGGGTGAGGGAGGGAAGGGGCTGAAGGAACTTTCTGCCCACCAGACCGAGGGCGGTGTCTGCTTTGACGGGCGGGCGGGCAGGCGGGCAGGCGGGCGGAGACTGGAGATTGGGAGCGAGGGAGGGAGGGGCTGTGGCGGCAACGAATGAAAGGGTCATTGGCTCAAGTTTCTCATGCCGGGTCTGTCACATCAGAAACAGCGGTACGGATCGAGGGATGGAGGAGGGGCAGGCAGGCGGGCCGGGCAGGGAAAGAAAGGCCGAGCTGGTTCGGAGGAACCGACGGGCAAGCAAGCACGAGAGGGCTGAGGTGAGGAACGGCGGGGCGCTGTGAATACAGTACAGTACTGTACAGTAGAATGAATCAGTGAATGGATGAATGAAAAGCTGGCTGACTCGGCGTAGCCGCCGCCGCTGCTGGAATCAAGGCTGAGATTGACATGCTTGCCGTGACACTTTATTGTCGTCTACTGCTTGTATCAAGGGCGGCGTCCTGTATCTGTTCCCACCCCTCTCTGCCTGCCTCTGTATCGTCAGCAAGAATAGACAAGGAGAGCTTTTCCATGCTACCAGCACAGCATCGTCAGCGGCAACTTGCTATGGAATGCGCGGAAGATGAGAGAGGGCGCGTGTCGGCAAGAGCAGAGCGTCAACAGGCGAGGAAGGGTTACAGGTTGCGGTGAGCATCGGTCGATGGCAACAGAGTCTGGCGTTGCAAGGCAGTAGCGTGGACCCTGGCATCTGAAGCGAAGGGCAAGGGCTGCGATGTGGACGTGGATGTGGATGTGGATGTGGACGGGCTGCGCTGCGCTGCGAGGGGAAAGCCAAACAAGGTGTGACCCGAATGATACAAGGGGCGGCATCCAGGCTGCCATAACCAGCCACTGTGCTTTACCGGTCGTCATAGAACCTCACAACTGCCATGGCCGCTGCAACCGGCTGCACCGCTTCTGCATGAGCAAGCTCGGGATGCTGCACGGTTTGGCCAAAAAAGGGGGACCAAGGCCTGACCCGACCCGACCTGAAAACTGTCACATCGGAACAGCCGATCTGGCTGCCTGTCTCGTGTGGCGGAGCGAACGGGCACGAGGAAGAGGTCCGAGTCCGAGGCGGAGGCGGAGGAGTGGATGGGAAGGAGACGAGGCGGTTGGTGGCTTTAGACGAGAGCAAGAAGCTGAACAAGGCTAGGTTGCAGGGCTGGAAGTGTTCCTTGCGCATGGTCAAGGGGCCAGGGTGCAGCTCTGGACTGTTTGCCCAATTCCCAGCCTGAGACTTTTTGCCAGCGCAACCCCTTTCTCTTTTTTTTTCTGTTCTTCTCGACGCTCGGCGCAGCCAGACGGGGACGCGACGCGTCAAGCAAGATGCCTGTCTGCACTTGGTGACCGTGGGAGCTGCGAGAGACTGACATTGGTATCGAGTCGAGTCTGCCTGTCGGAGCCTGCCGTCACACGTCGGTGGTTTTTCCCCCCAGCCCTGCTGCAACTGCTGCTCGGCGATGGTGCAGAACCAGGAAAAAGAAGCCGCATCTTTTTCAGCTTCAGCCAAACCAAGAACTTGTTTCCTATCGTGGGTGTCAATGTACAGTACTCACAGTCTCAAATTCTCTCGGCTCGGGCGGTAGTTGCTGCGTCAACCACGACAAAAGGACTCTGTCAGCCAGGCACTCCACCAAACCCCATTCAACTCCACTCCACATGGTCACAACTCCGCCTCGGCACTTGGCTCCTCCGCTCTTTTCTCTGCCGTGTGATAGATGGCCTCTACGTGACTAGAGTGCTCAGCTTGCGCCAAAGAATGGAAAGGGAAAAAATAGGCAACATCTTGCGCCTTCATTTCGTCGAGAACGGTTGTGGTCACGCTCACAAATCAAATGCCGCGAGGACAGAGCTGCAAGGGGTTCCTTTCATGTCCCAGCGTTTTGGACGTGACTGCTACTGCCAGTCAGTCTTTTTCAGTCGCCCCAAGCGAGACGCGGGTCGACTCTACTTTGCCCTCCACGGGCATCTTACAAACCCTCTCTCCCTTGCAGAAACGGGACCGCAAACGGTTCCAGTCAGTAATATCCCGTCTTTTGCTTTCGATTGTTTGCGGCCCAACAAAAGTTCAGCCTGATTACTTTTACCTGGTAGCCCGTCCTCACTGGCACCCCTCTCGGCCGGGTGACTGGCACACGTGCCACTGTTGCCCTGATAGCTAGCTCAAGCGACAATATAGCCTTGATAAATGAAAGCCAGGAGTAAATGTACAAGAGGACAGAGCTGGTTCTGGCCGACAGGCTTGACTGCCATGCCGTGGGGAAGAGCGGGGACACATGGAAGAATTTCGATCCGGGGGACCTTTGGAACGAGAGAAAGCTGTCGTGACTGTGAGACCATGAAAATCATTCTGGTGCCGTTGGGCACTGGGGAACCTTGTCGACCATCAAGTCGCAAAGAAAGTCCTTTTGCATCATTTTACTTCTTTTGCGACTGTGAGGGTGGGCGAAATGGTGTTCGGGGTGCGATTGTCAGAATAGATGCTACCAAGTGTTTCAACTGAGGGTGGTTTGAGTGACTTACCGGAAGTGTTAGAGTCACATATTTCATACAATCAGGATGATCCTTCGTGTAGTAGCAGATGCAATCCCGGTTTTTTTGACGTTGAACCATGTCGTTCCAGGACATTTGGTATCCAACTTTGCAGCTGTTTGAAGAAAAATTCACCATGGTCAGTCTCCGCCTTCTTCTCGCATTTTTTCGGTCTCTATTTCCTTGGCTGTCGATAGAGGAAGTGAGAACTCACTCTGGTGAGGCAGAAAAGAAAAGCAAATGATCCTGGCTCGCTGGAAGCTTCGTTAGCTGGATAAAGCCGCTGTCGAGCCTGACGCAGTCCGCAGATAGGTTGACTCTCTTGCCTTGGCCTGTCGCAACAGAGTCAAGAAAATGTCGAATTAGCATGAGAAGTCAGGAGTTCCGGCGATACAAATGACACTTACTTGCAGAGGTGGTATGGCAGAGTTTGATCTGTCCGTCTGTCCTCCTATGTTGTGGTGTTTGGGGCGTCTGTGGGTTCTGTGGGTTCTGTGGTGTCTGTGGATTTTGTGGTGTTTGTGGTTTCCCTCCTCCTCCTCCTCCTCCATCACCACCACCACCGCCGCCTCCTCCTCCTCCCCTGCCTCCTCCGCCTCCTCCGCCTCCTCCTCGACCATTGCCACCTCCATTGCCTCCACCATTTCCTCCACCATTTCCTCCTCCATTGCCTCCTCCGTTTCCTCCTCCATTGCCTCCTCCATTGCCTCCTCCATTGCCTCCTCCATTTCCGACTGAAAGCGAGATCGATGGTATCACACCGTTTCCGCCATCGCCGTTGCCGGACCAGTATGTGTTATCGTCCGGATCGTGCCAGTATTGGTTGGCAGAGACAAGCTCCCATGTCGACGCCAAGAAGAAAGTGAGAAAGAAAGTGACGAAAAAGAATGTCGAGGCCTTCATATCCAAGAGAGAAGGGGTCGTATGGTGATGACACTGATGATGATGGTGATGATTGCTCGACCGTCAGCCAACCAAAGAAGCCTTAAGCCAAGGTGGGGTGGGGAAAGTGAGTGAGAGTAGGAAAGAAAGGATCCATGAGCCGAAGTGACAGTGTTCAAAACAGAGAGCTTGGATGTTTTCATACTTCATACTATCTGCGACGGCCCACAGCATCCGTGCTGGGCGTCGAGAAAAACTTGCGCCTACCAGCAGAATCCGTCACAACTTACTTTCGTATCTACCCTTCTTAGCGGCAACAAGGTCAGAGTTGCAACCGCCAAGGTTCTCACGCTTATTGTGTGTGCAAAATAATCGAACGCATCCGCTAGTGCAAACAATACAACCACGGCGTCAAATATAGCAGCCCTTCCTATTCAGGGTCACCATCCTGTCGCCCTCAAACCACCCTGATCAACAACAGCCGCCACCGTTGTCGCGTCCCTGTCCACAGGCACAAATTGGCAACCTGCGCCTTTGCATCCATCCGCTCGCCTTGTCTTTTCAATCTTCACCGTTGCATACTTGCTTGACTGGCTGTCGGTACGCCGGTGTGAATGTTGTACAGATGACCGACGGTGGATGCCGCCGAGCCCCACTTCGGTTATGCTTTGCGTCTCGACACGTGCCGGACGATACAGAGCATATCCAAGTTTCCATCAGTCAGCGTTGCACTTGGATTCGAATGTAATACTGTTCACAATCGAGACACACGGCCATGTTGAAAGCGAAATAGTATATTGATTGAAACGTTCAAGCAGAATCGATGGCGCAAGAATGAGGAGCCTGTGCAGGAGCGAGAAACGAGTGGCACGGGTACATGCTCAAACAGAACGCGCCGGCGGCGCCGTAGAGGGCACAAATCGAACGGGCTCAAATGTAACAAGCACTGGGCGCCCGACGGGTATTACAAAGTAGTCTAGCGTGAAACTTTTCAAGTCCATGTGAAATGAAGGGGAAAAAGGAGAGGGGTGATCTGAGAAAGGTATTCAACGACGGGTCACTCATTGCGCCGACGCTGCGCCGTGGCTGGGCCCGTCCTCCGCCGCTTCTTCCTGAGGCGCATCCTCATCTTCTTGGTGGATCATTGTAAGACGCTTGCGCTCCTCGCGCTTGCGGATGCTGCGCCTGAATGTCCCTGGCAGAAGGTTCTTCATCGTCCTCTTGGCTTTGTTGCTCCTGGGCTCGTCCTCGGCCGAGAACGTATAGCCACGGTTGGGCCGCTCCTGGCCTGTGAGCATGTCGTAGTGCGTGCTGCTGGCGCGGCTTGCAGTCGGGTGGAGCTCGCTCATCTGGACATTGTCACGGCCGGCGCCGGCCTCGGCGGAGCTTGTTGATGTGCGTGCAGCGCCCCTGTAGCCGGGCATGCGTGGGTCATTGACGTAGTCGTGATGTGGGTCGACCTTGTCGACGTATCGAAGAATGTCGATGTCGGTCGGGTAGTACACCTGGCGCAGGTGCTTCAGGATGAACTGTGGCATGAGTGAAAGCACAATGCAGAAGATGCCCATCGCCCAGAACTGAATGGATGGGTAGAGCAACTGGTTGTTACCCCAGCCGTACGTCCAGAGGAAAGTCGGCGAGAATGCGGCGTAGATGGGCTGGAAGATGAAGACAACAAAAGGTCCGATCCAGACAGCCGCAAAGATCCACCAAGTCCAGGCTCGAGAGTTCAAACCCGTGTACATGTTGGCAACAAAGACCGAGGCAAGCGCAATGACGGTGGACCACTCGTAGAGCTGAATGTCGTATCCGTCGCTGCGCGCTGTAGTGGTGTCATACGTGTAGGCGATGAAGAAGAAGAGTACAGCCGACTGATACACGGCATCGAGCGTGCACCACAGGAAAGGGACCAGGCCAAAGTACTTGCCCTCTCGTCCTCGGCGGTACAGCTCCGGTACCTCCATGAGCACTCGGTCAGAAATGTCGCGGTCAAAGATACCGAAGCCAATGACGGCGGCAACCGTCCAAATGGCGTTCCACAGAAGAAGGTAGATGTACTCGAGTGCCTGTGTGGTCGACCATGCGCAGTAGATCTGGAACCAGAACAGGTACCCAATATTGATCATGTTCTTGTAGAAGAAGTTGGTGATCATAACCGAGTTGCGGTAGTAGGACCAGTGGCCGTGTACCAAAACGAGCCTCTTGAGGAAGCGGAATTGGGCGATCGCGTAATCGGAAGAGTTGACTGCCTGCAGACCTTCCTCGCCTGCAATACCGACACCGACGTGTGCCGCCTGAATCATGGATACATCGTTGGCGCCGTCTCCAATAGCAAGGGTCATCACTCCGAGACCATCCTTGATGAGCTTGACGATGAGAGCCTTCTGCAGCGGAGAAACACGGCAGCAGATGACGGCACGGCACTGGGTCGAGATCTTAAGGAGCAGATCCTTGCTGAACTCTTCGCTGAGGGCATGGCCGAGCGCAGTGCCGTCGATAACCAGAGCAAACCCACCATCTCGTTGACCGTTGTCTTCACCGACGAGGGATGCATGGCTGACGCTGCTGCGGCGGGCATTCATCGAGGGACGGAACCGCGACGAGGAGCGACGAGGGTTCTGGGGCCGTTCCACATCCGGAGGCTGGTGGTCCATCTGGTAGAGAGTCTCGCGCCCGCCAAAGAATCGGATAACAGCCTTCTTGAGCTGCTCATACGCCGAGTTGGGTTGGCCATACTCGCCACCGCGAATAACGATCAGATTCATGTCCCGAGTGAGAAGCATCGTGCTGTATCCAATCGCGATGGCTGTCTCAAGCTTGTCTCCTGTTGCCACCCAAACCTTGATACCTGCCCGCTTGAGGTCCGCGATGGTTTCCGGCACTCCGTCCTGAAGCTTGTCCTCAATAGCAGTGGCACCGAGAAGAAGCAGGTCGCTCTCGAGCTCGCTGGCGAGTGTCTCCATGCGCTCCTCTCGGTCCTTGATTGCCACGGTCGCTTCATGATAGCGGTGCGACCAGTCGTCGTAGTATGCCTGATCCAATTCCTTGTATCCAAGGCAAAGAGTTCGTAGACCCTTGTTGGCGAACTCCTCGAGGGCCTTGTCAGTCTCGGCTTTGACGGTATCCTGGCCGGCGGCGGCGCGCTCAAACATGATGCTGTCAGCTCCCTTGGCAAAAAGGATGAGCTGGTTGTCCGATTTCCTTCGCAGAACGACGCTCATTCGCTTTCTCGCCGATGAAAACTCATTGACGATCAACAACTTGTAGTATTCAAGCTCATCAGAGTAGGGACTCTGCAGCTTGATCGTGTCCTTGTCCTTGCCACAGAAAACGAATCCAACGTCGGCAGCAGCCTGCACAAGCGCCTGCTCATCTGGGCTCTGCGCCTGGTACTCGAGTACATTACCCTCGTGCTCCTCCACGAGTACAGTGTGACATAAGCTGAGGCACCGGAAGAAGGCGTTCAGCTGCTTGCCGTGCTCGCTGTCGGGGTCCTGAAGCGCTGCAGACAGCTTGGCGTCCTTGAAAGTTGGCACATCTGCGCTCGAGGGTCGTACGGTCTTGCGTTGGCTTCCCGGGCCAGTCTTAGAGTGCTGAGAAGAGTCAGATCCGGTGACATCGCTTCCGATCCTGGCAGCAAAGTCGTCCTTCTCGTCGAAACCAGGTTCGTTGCTGCTGCTGGCAGCTTTCGCGTCGCCATGGTAGACTCTGTTACCGACAACCAACTCGCGGAAGATCATCATGTTCTGAGTCAAAGTACCAGTCTTGTCACTGAAAATGTACTCCAGCTGTCCAAGCTCGTCCGAGAGATTCCAAGACTTGGCTGTCGTCCTGCGGTTGGTCTTCTCATAGTAGATGTCATAATCATCGTAGATGAAGTAAGCCTGAATCGTCCTGACTACCTCGATCGAAATGTAGAGCGAGATGGGCACAATGTTCTGGAAGGTAATAAGGGCGTTGGCGAAGGCGATCAGTCCGTTGATGCGTGGGTTGTCATCTGAGAAGACAGCAAGGTACTCCCAGTACGCCGCACGTTCAAAGTAGTAATCCTCGAGCCACCAATCGGCAATCGCGCACGCCACAGCGATGACGGCCAGGACAGCGAGGTTGAAGTAGACCATCGGATTCATCTGCCTTTCGACCTTGGACTGCTTGCTAGGAGTCGCGCCGGAGTTGGCCACAATCTTGGTGTCCATACCAGTCATGAGAACGATGCCGATGACCCATTTGGTGTTACGAAGGTTGCAGCCACGTAGAAGAATCTCGTTAAGGGTCACGGGGCACTGGAGACGATTGCCGTTCTTGTCAAAGCGATCGCTGAGAATGACACTGGCGTTCAGTCGGTACATGTTGGTGTCTTGAGGCTCGGCATCGACGCGGAAGGAAGCACTTGCGCAATCTTCGGGTGTGCGGAGATGGGAGAGTTCAGGAACACCGTGTCGCGCCTTGAGGTTGGTCTCACCGTCAAGGTTCTTGGTCTCGATGAAGCAAGTGTTCTCTTCTTCACTGGTAGAGCAGATGAGAATGTCCGCAGGGATGGGGTCATTGTTGCGAAGCATGACAAAATCACCGACGGCGAGGTCCTCCCACATAGTGTGCTTCCACCGAGGTGCCTTCTTGGACCAGTACTTTTGAGCTTCCTCAGCGCTCAAAATGCGACCCTTGTGCATGATCTGGCCGTCCGGTGTATGCTCGTACTCGCTGTCGAAAGCGCTGTGACGCGTAGTGCTCCTCCGTTGCAGGCGCTGCTGCTGCGGAATGTCTTCTGACCGGGGAGAAGTAGGTTGCTCAAGGAAGCCGCCGGGACCCTGGGTTGGCGGCTCCTCAGTTGCGGTAGAAATCCGGCCCTCCTCGGCGGCCATACTGGCTCTTGCCTTCATCTCGGTTTGGAGTTTGCTGTTCTTGGACTTTTTGCCGCCAAACACCTTGGTATAGAGTGAGGAAGCCATGGAGGAAATGCTGCGGTCCTTGCCCTCGGTGATGTTGGGGTTGGCCCATCCACCTCCGACAAGAGTTCTCGTCTTGAGCCGGTTGATGAAGCGATCCGATTGGTGCCTCTTGATGTCCTCGTATCCATCCTTGAGCATGGTGAAGGCGAGTACAGCTAGAAGAGGAAGCATAGATACACCGGGATTGATAGTGGTGAACTGGGGGAAGAATTGAAGGATTACGATTACTGCAGGTGATGCGAAGAGGAAGAGTGAATCGAATCAGTAAAGGTTTGCTGGGAGGACAAAAGATGGCCTAGGTGTCAGACTAACACAAGAAGAAGAGATTCGCCACTCGGCGGAACTGCTCAAGCAGATTCTTGAAGACAAAGTTGTAAAGGGTATACTTGGCAGTCAAGACCTGATTGGTGGTGAAGGTCCATGACTTGAGCGGCCTGCCTTTCTTGTCAAAGGCTTCAGACGGTAGCGGCTCATTGAAATAGACGCTGCGCGGCGCAGGGGGCGGGCGCTTTTTCTTGAAGGCGGTCTCGGGGTTAAGATCGATCTTCTTGATGACTCGCCCCACGGCCTGGAGAGGCTTGGGCCAACTGCGACCCTTTTTCATAATGCCGTCTACCTTTGCGACAGGTCACAGGGGTAGGTCAAGTTTTTTCAGTCCTATAGCGAGTTAAGGAAGATGAAGGAAACGCCCTCGAGGCAGGAGCAAGACGACGAGAGTGAATTTTTCTTCTTGCTTTCTGCGTTCCTGGACTTAGAAGGCGGCAGAGGCAAGACGAGATCCGATTGAGAAGCAGTCAGGGCGCTTCAGAGTGTCACAATGAGATTCGAGCTTCTGAAGTCTGTTTTTCGGCTGGCTGTGTGTGGCTTCGAATAAACGCCGGTGACAGCACGATGGGGGCAAGATGATGGCAAGGTCGAGGCTGCGACGTAGGCTGAGGGCTGAGACGATGCAGTGGATTTGGGACTAGATGAGGATTACTGAAAGGGATGTGATATAAAGTAGGTGACTCGTCAGAAAGGTAACCCAGTCGGAACAGTCCGAAGTCGGAGATAGAGAGAGGCGGTCAACAAGCGGCGAAGATACCAGAGCTGGCGATGGTGGTAGAGGGTGTTGGTGGTGCTGGTAATATGTTGATGGCGGTGTGATGGTGACTTCGCAGGGTACGGACCCACGGAAGATGGTGGGGAAGGGACGAGAGAAGGATGAGGTGGGTTGTCAAAAGCCAAGAACCGAACGGGAGCGGAAAGGGTCGACTGCGCCGTAGCGTGGGTGTGTGCCTGTGTAATGATGAACTGGATTGGACTGATTGATTGTCCCTGCACAGCACATTTGGGCTAACAGGAGCAGCAGCAGCGAGCAGCAAACAGGCAGGCTAACGGAATTACAAGCCCGCGAGCGCTTGACTAGCAAAGAATGATGCCGACGTGCACGCTCACTGCGCTTTTTTTGGATGGGCTACGCGCTGCCTGGCGGGCTGACTGGCAAGCTGCACTGCACGGCACTGCGTTCTGCCTCTGCCTCTTTCCGGGAACACGTCCCGCGATCCAGTGCAATTTTTGGCAGTAGCAATTCTTCAGCTGCCCTCACGCACGGCGTTAAAATGCCTGTCGGGCTGGATGACCGAGCGCGAAAGGCAAGCCACCAGCGAGCGAGGCAAGACACCACTCGACTCAAATTTTAGCCAGCCAGGCAGCCGCACGATCCGAGTCAATTCAATCCAATTCAATTCAGGTCAGGTCAGGTCGAAACTCCACCTCCCACGCCAGACCGGGCCGGTAATCCTACGCTCTCCGCTTCCCTATGCCTCTAAAGTTATCCTTTTTTTCCCTTACCAAGCAAAGCTTTAGCTTACTCTACAGTAACTGCTGTAACTTTCTTCCTGTCTTCTGTCTCTGCCCTGAGAAAACAGCCTTGGCCCACGGGCTGGGCCACGCGTGTCGGGCGGTGAGGCCGCGTAGGCCTTGTTGGCGTGGTATACTGTACCGACAGTGCTTCGGCTCTGCAAACAGGGACCAATATACGCAGCCTTCCACTCTACAAATGGATATCACTGCAATCGCGGTAAATCGCTTCCGCGCGAAGCGGCGCTCGCCCTGGTTCCTCGTGAAGCAGAGTCACCGTGTATTGCCCAGGACGCCCACATGTACGCCTCCTCGACCCGCCCTACGCCGACTCTGCCCTGAAAGCCACAAGGGTGGTTAGGAACGGCCAGTGCCTCCCTGTATTGTCAGGGCGCGGCGTGGGCTGGAATGAGTTTGAGTCGGGCGGCGCCGTTGAACTGGTTTCTCGGCAAGAACAGTCCGGGAAGGGTGTGTGTTTTAAAGATGTAGGAGAATTAGGCGACCCTGCAGCCTACTGCTCCACTCTTTCTTGTCCATGGGGCCCGCGGAGATGCTCCTGGCACGTTTTTTTTACAGTAGTTACCCACACGCACACTGACTCTCACTCCCTGATCCTCTGGTCGCTAAATCCGTGCCACGGTCATAACGTGGCTCTTCTTGCAATCGAGTCCCGCCTGTCCCCTCACCGACCCCAGGTAAAAAGCAGATGCTCTTGGCACTTTCCATGTTTGAGTGGCAGACAGAGTCCTAATGCGTCGCTCATTCTTGCTGGGAAATGACTGACACTCGGTCATTCGCCTTGCTACACGTTCCGCACGCATGTGGAGGTATCTCGTCTCCTTTCTCCCATTCAACCAGCGCAGGCGAGATGATCTTCGTCTTAAAAAGGGTTTTTAGACGGAGTCATTATTGCAACGAGAAGAGACACCAGACAAATGAGTGAGGGTGAAATATCTAGGCGTCCTTGTTCTGAAGCTTCTTATTAAAGAAAGCCCGGACATCCTCCTCGCTGACCATCTTGCCAGAACCTGCAAAAGGTCGTAGGTGTTCCCAAAGCGCATCCCGGAACTTGCTGTACGCCTGCAACGAGTTGATCATCTTTTCGCGGGGCATGCTGCGCAGCGCCGCCATGCCTAGATCGTACGTCGAAGAAGTGATGGAAGCTGCATCGTCATCTCTGACCGAGGCGTCCGGGTCAGAAGGTGGGCTATACGTCTCTTCAGCCTCAAGAACAAAGGAAAGCGACTTCCACTTGGCCAGGCACGAGTCGCAGCGGCAGATCCGATCGCGGAAGTCTTCGCTCAGGAAGATATCGTAGCGATGAGCAGGGCGTTGTATTTCTGCCGCTTCTGCGGACATTGCCGGGATGTATGGATCCGCGTTGGACTGAGGCAGTGCTTGCACCAAGTCGAGTCCTTGTGGGGCCCGACAGCCTGTCGAGTTGGCGACGCCTCCCGTATCGACGATGGCATCTGACGAGACCTGTTCCACATCTGTTTTGATACGCTTTGCATTTGGCTCTGACGCATCGTCGTCTGTCGGGACAGCCCTCTTTACAGTAGCTGCTTCTTGCGGCCCAGCTGCTGGATCAGGCTGGCTCGTGGGTTCATCCTCGCGACCTTTTGGCTCGGGCTCTGCTCCTGCTGGTTCGAGCGGAAGGCCAAAGATCTGCCATGATTGGGCCGGAACAGCCTCTGCGTCTTCTGTTCCTTCACCGTCTTTTGGAAGAGGTTGCTTGACATTCTGCTCAGTGGGAACCTGGATCTTTCGGATGCCATCACATGCTGTAACGTCGAGGACAGTCTCGGTTGGTACGAGAATGTACCATCCTTTGGAGCCAGCATACTGACGCAGGAGCTCATTGCCTGGTTTGCGAACGCACGCATCGCAGATCATCAGATCGAAGAGTTCATGGTCAATCAACGGCGGTTCCGAATCGTCAGGCGAAGTTTCCCCTTTGGTGCCCTTGCGATCTGTAGAGTCGCTAACGGCTGAGGTCTGCCGCAATGATGTGCAACTCTCGTGCAGCCACTCTTCGCAGACGAGACATTGGAACATGGTCTCATCCTCCTTCTCGGGGTCGTAAGTCTTGCCGCGGACACAGTAGCAAAAGCCTCCCTCAAAGTTGTGATTGTAGCGGTTGCGCTCGTTCTGAGGGTCGTAGCCTGGCTTCCTGAGAGAGCAGGGTGGCGCGTTGGGAGGGTACTCCAGCTGCCCTTCGACCTTGACCTTGCCCTTTGACTTGTTGGGTGTCTTCTCTCTATACAGGTTGGGTGTTCCGCAGTCGCATCGGAATTCGCGCTTGTTGAAGAGCTCGACCAGATCGTGTTCAGCATGGCACGACACGCTGCATCCAGCGCAGACTCCGCCTCCGCCACAGGTGCGGCATGCATACACCGGCTGCCTGATGTATCCCATAGAGTGAGTGCATGTGTCAAACTTGAAAGGGATTGCCTCGGATGCCTGTGCCTCGAGTCGGGCCTGATGGGCGATCAAGTCTGCCGCGGTGAAGCCGACCTCATCCGCTGGCAGGGAGGGAGCCGGTAGCGAGGGGTCCGGTAGCGACGAGGCTGAGGCTTGCTGCGACGCGCGACCATTCTCTGCTGGTGGTTGGGCTGAGCTTGAGCCTGCGGAAGGGTTCGAGTCCATCTGGGGAATTGAAAGGTTCGGCAGGCGAATCAAAGTGCTCCCAAGTTGCGTTCCTCTGCAGAGCTGAAGAGGTACGGATGCGAACACAAGGAGAAAGAGACAAAGGACTATCTGAGCAGATAGAGGTGAGAGATGTAGCGGATTGAGGATATGGAAGTGGAAGGACAGAACGGATCCTTTCTTCGTTCCCTCACACGACAAGGACGAGTGCTCAGTGCGGGAGAGAGCCCGAGTCCAACACTTTACGCCGTGCGCTTCGCTCCACACGCGCAAACCTGACGCGCGCGCCAACTGCCGCGCCTCAGACCCTTTTCTGACTCTCTGCCTGCTAGTGACGGACGGAGCTTGGCGCGCGTTCCCCTTTCTTGGGAACCTCCGCCAATGTGGAGGTCTGGCTGCAGCGCGCGCGCTGGGATTTTGGACGCTGAGCCAGCCCCTAATGATAGTCACCCTATACCATCACATCACCCGAAACAGTCGGCCGCTACATATACGCAAAACAAGATGAAGGCGATGGTGACTGCGCATTTGCTCCCCGTGCTAGCTGCTTGTGTGGCAGGGATGGCATCGGTCGTCGCATGGGAGACCGCCGACCAGGCCGCAAGGCAGGCCGTCGACCTGATCACCGACCCGCATGTCTTTGGTGTGGCAACGCTCTCCACCACGTATCCGAGCAACTTCACTGACGAGTATCTGCGCGGCAAGACGATCTCTGGTCCGGAATACTTTGCCCCCTGCTTTGCCTCTGAGGGTGACCTTCTCTTCCTTGGGCTCACTGTGTGAGTATGTGCGGTTCAGCGTGTGATCCTGAATGAGTAAGTTGACCTATCCGCTCCTGCAAACGTCCCAGCTCCCAATCTTGGCGCAATGTTCTCGTGAGCAAAGGGAAGGAAGCGACGGTGAGCGTAGCATCTAATCCAGATCCGGCAGTGCCAGATAAGCGTCATCTTGCCGGCAAGGGCTCGCACCACTGGGACAGAGAGCGTCCATCATGGCGGAGAGGGATGCCGTCCAAGGGGCGAGCCACTCTGTTTGGTCACTTTGAAAACCTCAGCAAGTCCGAGTCGTCTGATTCACTTGATGCTCTGGCGAAGTGCTACCTCTCACACCATCCGGACGCTTCGCGTTGGGCTCCTGGTTCGTCGGAATCGCCCCATGTGCCCTTCTGGGCACGCTTTGTCGTCGACAAGGTGTACTGGGTGGGAGGCTTTGGTGATGAGCACTTTATCGGCTGGCTCGACAAGCCTCTCTGGCAGCGGGCGTGGCAAGAGACCTCATCCAAAGGTCCTAAGCCCCACGCAGCTTTCTCAGACGAGCACTCGGGTACATCCGAGTCCACTGATGCCCGACTGGAGCAGCTCTTTGCTCCAACCTCCAGCGCCCCGGAACCACAAGTCGTGCTGCGCTTTCAGGCCAAGTAGACGGCTCTCGATGCTCATACTTTCATAGTGGATCGCAATGCTGTAGAGTCACAGGTCTCGTGCCTTACTGGAAAAGACATAGTGTTGAAATTGCAGCGCAGTATCTTGTGCATTCAACGGGCTCTACAGCATCAGGATGGGCAAAGTGCGTGCGAGAGAGTGCGTCGGGGTGTGTGTGTGTGTGATCTCATGTACGCGTGATCCGCTCGCGAGGCCCGAGTCATGACGCGTAACGCGAGCCCCGTTGCGGGCTGCAGCTGCACTGCTCAAGTAACACTTTTTTTCTGCCACAGGCTACTCTACGCCGAAAGCCCTTGCTGGCGCGCGCCAGTGGGGCTGGGCGGGCTGAGTCGACGCTTGCGCTCGACCAGAGCCTTGGAAAGGGACCCCTTCTCATCCGTTCCTTCCGTCGTTTGCTCCATTTACTGTGCCTGCTCCCGCCACATCTCTCTTTGCTCGCGTGCGTTCGGACCAGGTTTGCTCCTCCTACCTCTTCAGCGGCAGTCTTCGTCTGGATCAGCACGGCTCGTCAACGTCCTTCAGCAGCGCCTTCCGGTCGGCTCCTCATATCTTCACTGACGTTACGCCGTCCAATCACGGATCCCATTCATCAACATGTCTCAGACCGCAAGCGAACACCCTCAGGGTGCCGGGGAAGAGGAGATGATGGAGTCATTCGGACCCCTTCTGATCAACAAGCTCGAGGTGAGTCGAATCGCTCTCTTCGCTCTGACAAATGGGTCTGGATAGCAACTGTGGCTAACTATTGCTCCTTTATCGCAGGAATTTGGCATCTCCTCCTCTGACTGCAAAAAGCTGGCCGAGGCTGGCTACCACACGATTGAGAGCGTTGCCTTCACCCCAAAGAAAAACCTCCTGTTGGTCAAGGGCATTTCTGAGGCCAAGGCCGATAAAATTCTCGCAGAGGGTAAGTTGGTGTAAAGTTGCGTCTCGGGGCTGATCATGGTCGCAGCGTCTGATCCTGTCTGTCTCTTTCAGCTGCCAAGCTCGTGCCCATGGGCTTCACAACGGCGACAGAGTTCCATGCGAGAAGAAACGAGCTCATCACGATTACGACGGGATCAAAGAACCTGGACGCTGTTCTCGGCGGAGGCATGGAGACGGGTAGCATCACTGAGCTTTACGGCGAATTCAGGACAGGCAAGAGTCAGTTGTGCCACACCCTTGCGGTCACTTGCCAATTGCCCGTTGATATGGGAGGCGGAGAGGGAAAGTGTCTCTACATTGACACGGAAGGAACGTTCGTAAGTGCCTCCCAACATTGTTCTTTTTGCCTCTGCCAAGCTTCATGGGTGACTGACAAATGACGCCTTGTCTTGTATCGTCCGTTGCCTTATGCAGCGACCTGTGCGTCTCCTCGCGGTGGCCGAGCGATACGGGTTGAACGGCGAAGAGGTTTTGGACAATGTGGCATATGCGAGGGCGTACAACGCAGACCACCAGCTCCAGCTGCTCCTTCAAGCCTCGGCCATGATGGCCGAATCGAGATTCTCGCTCCTCATCGTTGACTCGTTGACGTCGCTGTATCGCACCGACTTTTCGGGGCGTGGCGAGCTCTCGGCACGTCAGACGCATCTGGCCAAGTTCCTGCGTGTCCTGATGCGTCTCGCGGACGAGTTTGGCGTAGCTGTTGTCATCACGAATCAGGTGGTAGCACAGGTGGACGGTGCAAGTGCATTCACAGCCGATGCGAAGAAGCCCATCGGAGGCAACATTGTCGCGCACGCCTCGACCACTCGGTACGTTGCTAAGAATACTTCATCTCGACTCATACGTCGGGGCTGAGTGAGCTGAGCTGACCGACTTTAATCTCCTTGTTTGCAAACAGTCTGTCGCTCAGGAAAGGTCGTGGCAACCAACGTATCTGCAGGATTGCAGACTCGCCCTGCCTGCCCGAGGCCGACGCTGTCTTTGCCATTGGGCCAGAGGGCATCATTGACCCCGTAAGCTGCATCAGTGCGAAGATCCTTCTGACGCTTGAGTATTTCTCTGACTTGTCCTTTATTGCCTGTTTTTCCTGCAATTTTTCTCTTCCATCAGGTCGACTAATAGTAGGAAAGGCTCAAGATGTGGCCCCGCATTTCGTGTGTAATTCTAGCACTCTTTGTTTGACGCAGTGTTGTTGTGTCTTTGGAGAGGTACGGGTGCTCTCGTGCGAGTCGGGGATGGGTTCAGAGAATGAGGCTGGAACCGGAACGCACGTTCAGCTGACGACAAATGGACGGAGGCAGATATGGCAGAGACTGGCTGTCCGGACAGACTGTCTTGGAAGGTGACGCGAGAGTCGAATTTCCATGTTGTTCGCTTACAGAATGAAATGGAACGGACAAGCAGGGGCTGAGCTGAACAACTTATTCGGGCCAAGCTCGATTTGAATCCGAGAAGCACAAAGGAGGCCCCGACTCTTGAGGTGGGGCTGAGCACGCGGCACGGAGCCTGTGTAGCGGTCGAAGGCACTCCCTCTGGCATTCCGCTACCCTGCGCCAGCTGAGCTGCCAGGGCAGATGAGGGGTAGGCAAGCAGGCTAGCAGGCGGGTGTGCGGCCCAGCCAAACCTCGCCCATCTCCCCAGCCTTTCCTTTTTTGCCACCGTGGTGAAATCGGGCGGGCACTGGGACAGAGGCTTGGCGTGAGCCGGGTCGAGTTGCCTGACTCGGCCTCTCTTTGTTCAGCTGCGTGCAGCACAGCAACAGTTAGCCACAGCCATCCGAGTGACAGAACACACACACCGCACAATCGTCGCTGCGTGTTGGCTTTGTGCGTACCCCAGCCTGGTCGGACCCCTTTATCTCTGTCCACTTCCTCATCCATCCATCAGAATCTCATCATCGCCACCCCCCTTACCCCCCTTCTCTTCATACGTCCCTTGCCTCTACATCGACTTTTAACTTCTTATCCTCATCCTCTTACAGGCTCGTTACGGGACTCGGGTTTCCCTCATCATCTCTGTTTCGGCTCCTGCAACACATCCATCACCTTCGCTCTCAAGCAGCTTGAGCCTCGTTCCATCATCGTCGCAAGCTCTCTCGCAAGTTTGTTTTTTTCGCATTGCTTGATTCTCTGCTACCTTCGCAATTAGTAGCAGCTATAGGCCTATCGACACCTTTGCCTTCGTGGGATTCCGTGCCGAGAGTTGCGACTGGTTCGCCACATAATTGACCTCTCTGCATAGTCAATCGCCTCCCATCTCTGTCGTGGCCTCGCTTCAATATGCTCGCAACCATGCGTCCCAGCCACTCATATTCTCATACCTCCTCAGTGCACTCCCGGCCCGACTCGAGGGCCTCCTCAAATGGCACGTCTCCTGCTGCCTCTCCAACACGGGCAAAGGTCGAAAAGATTCGTGCTGACGTAGCGTCCGGAAAGATGGGCAAGAAGGCCTCGCTGCAGAAGAAGCTTGCCGCTCAGCAGCACCAGCACCAGCAACAAGAGTTCTCTGACTCCTCAGCCGATTTTGCCAAGGTGAAGGCCCAACAACACACTGCCGCAAAGGGCTCCCAAACCCCTGGTCTCATCACACTTACCAAGCCTCTCTCGCAAGAGTCCGATGCTCAGTCCGGCGCGAATGCCAAATCGAAGAAGAACCGCAGCCGCCAGCAACGTTCGTCCTCTCCATCATCGGATGCTACAAAGTCTTCCAAGACCTCGAAGAAGAACGCCAAGCTCAACGGCGGCAACAGCAACCAGTTCCTGGCTCTCGACGATCATGATGACGGCAGCGTCAACCTCCTGTCCAAGTCTGCACCGTCCACAACTTCCACATCAGGTGCAAAGCACAACCGCAAAGGTGGACATGCTCATCAAGCCGTTTTGATGGCCGCCGAGGGTCCATCTGCATCCAGTGATGGCAGCGGTGCACTGACCTGGCAGCAGGAACTCCTCAAGGCATCCTCAGCCAAAAAGCCTGGCAACAAGCGCAACAGCGCCCACACACCTGCCAAAGGAGATCGCAATGGATCCTTTGTCCAGCCCCTAGCATCTTCGGAAACCTCGTCGCTCACTTGGCAGCAAGAGCTCTTCAATTCGAAGAAGCGCGTGGGTCCTCACTTCGACGTCTTTGCCGACGCACGCGATGCCGAGACTTTTGGTGGTAGCAAGTCCAACAGCAATGCCGCAGCAGGTGTCTCTGAAGGCAAGGGCCGTCGACGCGCTCGCGCTGGCAGCGTTGGCTCTCGCACACCCAAGGGCAAATCCAACGCCGGCGATGTCCCGCTACTCATTGACGATCTCTTCAGCCACGGAAATGATTCATCCGCCTCGCTCGGTGGCTCGTCTCATCGCCGCGGCCAATCCTCGAGCGTGGCATTTGCCAACGGAGGCCACCCTTCCACACCGGCAAAGAAGGCAGCGCAACACCCCTCGGTCGCCGCGGCCATTGCCTACGCCGGCCCCAACTTCCACAACTCTCCTTCGCCCGCCAGCCTTCCGGCTCCCAAATTCTCAAGCCGCCTGACCGCCTCATCCAACGGCAACTTGCCGTCTTCGTCGCTTGGCACGAGTTCCAGCAGCGGCTCCGGCAGCGAGGACGAGTACGAAGCGATGCGCAGTGTCCGAGGAGCCACCGCTCCAGCTGAGTTTGGCACTCCCATTTCGGGGTCTGACTCGGCCCGCGCCACGCCTGAACCAGCTGCCAAGCCAGCTGTCCAGTCAGGTGCCACTGTCGAAAGCCTGTTGGCTCGCATGATGGGCGGAGCTCGCCTGGCTTGATGGCCTCATCTTTCCTCCACTCGTCGCTCCAAATGAACAAACGTCTCTTCTGGTACATACAACAGATCAGCCGTTGATCTCACAACGTTCTACTACGATGACAAGATCTCGACATCTTGCTTTTCAGCTCTCGAATTCCCGGCTCCGTTCTCGTTTCGCCCGTCTCCAAGGGCACTCGTCAAATTATAAAGCGCAGTGCCCACCACCCCAGCGCCTTGCTTGCAGATGTCATCAATGATCTTGACTCTTTGCTTCCAGGCTCGTTCAACAGGGGTGTTTGATTCCAACTCCCGGTCTTCCCAGTCTCTGTACGATCTCCCCTATCTTTCGACACTACAGGGTCCAGCTCGTCACCGGTTCTGACATGGGGATGCTCTCATGTTAATCCAGGACAAACTCCGCGTAGACGGTTATCGCAAGTTGTCTTACATATCCCACAATGGACAACAACTCCATCTCTAGTTTGGCAAAGTCCCATCATTCCCAGCTTTGCCAACTCACGAGCTCAGCACTGCGCCTACCCGTCCCACTTTGGCCTTCAACCATGCCATTAATGTGCCCTAATTGCTTTATGGGATACCCGATGCTGGGTACACCCTCTCTCGCCTCTTGTACAACAGTTCACCCTCTTGTTCAGCTGCCGCTCTGGCCTCTGCCTCCCTTCCTACAGTTCGAGGAACGACCTGCTGTCTGTCCTTGCACTACTTTACTGTACTTCTGGCTTGACAACAAGCATCACCTGTCCCGGTCTCTCCAGCTTCACCCCTTTTCCACGATACGGGACCTGACTGGCAGGCAGGCGCATTCCTGCATGCGAGTGAGCCAGCCGTATTTGACAACCCACACCTTCCCTCCTTCCTTTTCTCACTGAATCACGATCCTTTCATTCCCTTTTTTGCTCTGGTGTGATTTATGAATTTGATTGTGTCTTGCGTGCGGGGAAGCAAAGTGTGCATGACCTCTCTTTCCCTGAGTTCGGGAGTACTTTTCAGGTTCTCGAATTGGCCGGCCGGCAAAGGAGCAACTTCGGGCAAAAAAAAAAAAAGAACGAATGGAGCAGGTGAGGAGGGGGTCTAGTCTAGTGCCCTTCCTGAACGAGAAGGGCCGCGGCCACAGACCACACGCGTTGGAGTTTCCTGTCCTGACGTTTCCGTCCGAAGCGGCGGTTCGATTTTTTTGACATTTTTTCCTGATTGATCTTCGCTGGTTGGTTGGTTGCTGTGGTTGGCTCTGCGTCTCCCTCTCCGTGAGTCATTGCAAGGATGTCGTGATTGTGTGGCTTAGTCTAGAATCGATCTTAATGTACAGTACAGTATATTGATTCGAGCTTTACAATGCTGCAACTTGCTCCCCGGACCGGATGGGTGGGGACGGGAGGCTTGCGATGGTGTGATCGTGGCGGACTCTCAAGCTACAGCAACTTAACGTGTGGTCCGAAATTTGCCTGTACTCTAGCTCAGCCCCAACCCCGCCCCACGCTTGCCATGCCACAGCATGCCATGTGGACTCAGGGTCGCAGCGAATCGATGGGATAGACACAAATGAATATAACCTGAATGGTGAACAGACCAGGCAGCCGCCATCCCTTCCTTCCTTCCCTTCGTCCGTGTTCGTTCACTGCCACCCATCCGACCACAACATGTCCAAGGAGAACAAGTTCACCAACGAGATCCACGAGGAGGGCGGCCTCGTTGGTCCTGACGGAGAGCACATCACTGCTCCCGCCATCTCAGCTCTGCCCGGCACACCAGGCGCCGAGTCGAATGGATTCGGCTCGGATATTGACAACAAGTCGAGGACCTCGACACCCGCCCCCTTCGCCTCAGTCCCCGGTCACGCTGGTGTGGGTCAGACGGCCCGTAAGCTTTCCAGTCGTCATGTTCAGGTGAGTCAATTGCACCCGATGGAGAGAAACAACGCGGTTCGTACTCACGCTTTGTTACTCATGCCTCTGTACAGATGATTGGTATCGGAGGTGGTATTGGCACTGGCCTCTTCGTCGGTTCCGGTACAGCCCTCGCCAATGCTGGTCCCGTCGGTGTCTTGCTTGCGTACATCATCATCGGTATGGCGCTGTTCGGTGTCATGGAGGGTCTTGCTGAGATGTCGACGCTCCTCCCTGTCTCCGGTTCGTTCATGCACTTTGCCACCCGATTCGTCGACCCCGCCCTCGGCATGACGCTCGGCCTGTCCTACTTCTACTGTTACGCAGTCGGATTCGCCAGTGAGCTGTCCGCAGCGAGCTCGGTCATCCAGTACTGGAACCAGGACGTCAGCATCGCCGTATGGATCAGTATCATGTTTGTCGTCGCTGCCGCACTCAACCTGGCCGGTGTCAACATCTACGGCGAGAGCGAGGTTGTCACGAGTATGGTCAAGATCTTTGCCTTCATCGGTCTCATCCTGTTCGGTATCATCATTGACCTTGGCGGTGGCCCGACCGGTGACCGCCTCGGCTTCCGCTACTGGATCACCCCGGGTGCCTTCAACCAGTTCGAGGGCATCGAGGGTGCTAAGGGTCGATTCCTCGGATTCTTCAGCAGCTTCATCAACGCTGCCTTCACCTACGTCGGTACCGAGACGGTCGTTCTTGCCGCCGGTGAGGCCAAGAATCCGACCAAGCAGATCCCCAAGGCCGCCAGGAGGGTTCTGTACCGCATCGCGTTCTTCTATATCCTGGGCATCTTCATCATGGGCCTGATCGTGCCTTACGATGAACCCCGTCTTACCAGCGACGGGCTTTACTCTGCTGCCTCTCCCTGGGTTATTGCGATCGACATGGCTGGAGTCAAGGTGCTCCCGCACATTATCAACGCCGTTATCCTGATTTCAGCCTTCAGCGCAGGCTCATCCTACGTCTACGTCGCCAGCCGAACGCTCTACTCGATGGCGCTGGATAAGGCAGCTCCTCAGCTCTTCACCCGTGTCGACAAGCGTGGAGTTCCCTACCCAGCGGTGATTCTGTCACTGCTGTTCGGCTGCCTTTCCTACCTCGGCGTCTCGAACGGTGGAGGTACCGTTTTCCTCTGGCTCTCGTCACTCAGCACCGTCGCCGGTCTCTTCGCATGGGCTACCTGCGCGTACGCCTACCTCCGTTTCCGTGCCGCCTGGGGACGCCAGGGCTACTCGAGGACGGAGCTGCCTTACAAGGCACGCCTGCAGCCGTACAGCTCGTACTTTAGCATTATCATCTGCGCTATCGTGATCCTGTTTAGCGGATGGAGCACTTTCCTCAACAACCAGTTCACGGTCACCGACTTCCTGACGGCTTACCTTGGGATTCCCTTCTTCTTTGTTCCTTGGATCGGCTGGAAGCTCTGGCACAAGACCAAGGTGGTCAAGCTGGTCGACATGGATCTCGATTCGGGCCGCCTCAACCCTGGCGAGGAGAAGCAGGAGAAGGCACCAACCAACGCCTGGGAGAGGTTCTGGGACTGGGTCTTCTAAGCTGATGAACAGACAGACCCAGGAGAACCAGAAACAAATAGACAAAGGCAAAAACAAAATCACATCAAATCAAATCGGGTATGGTCCACTGCGACCATGTGTCATGCTTCAACAGCTACTGGCGAAGGGCAAGTTCCTAAATCCGCCACAATGTCAAGGGCCTCCATGCTCTGTCTGCGATCGTGTTCATAGGCAACTCAACGATACCCCATACACTCGCACGCAAGCAACGTTACAATCGCACTGTCAACTGTATATTTTCATCCTAGTCGCATCGGGCGACTTACCCAAAATGCTCGAAATCGTAATCGAGCTTCTGCTTTGCTTACTTTACCGTACTTTACGCATCTGCCACATCGACCCTGCCCGATATGTTGCAGATTGTTGGTGGTGGACATACTGTGCAACGCGATGAGAAGAGTCGCAGTAGCTCGTGGAAGCGACATGACGGACCCGCAATGGACGCAGCATGCAAGAGGGGGCGGCATGATTTGAGCTGGGAAGTGCAACCGTGGCAACCAAGCCAATGAAATGCACCGGCCGAAAAGGACGCGTGGCATGAAACGATGCACGCAAAGCAAAATGAACTGGCTGGTTTGGATGTGATGGATGCACACTCGTTTCCTTTCGCCTAACGAACTCTTGATGCGGGAGGCAAGCCAATACGCACAGTCTTGGCTCTGGGGATCGCTCCATACGCCGTGCTTGGATAGTGAGTCGGGCATGTCCGATGGGTTTTCGGCAGCATGGTGCTCCCGATGCGAATGCAGCAGGTCCGGGTTTCGGGCCCGATCAACCGACACCCCGTACAATTCTGCAGGGCAGGCAAGAGGTGAGAAAATAGAACAGGAGGATGAAGAGTGGCGTTTTCTCGCCTATGACAGACATGCTGTGAGGGTTCGACCGCCCGTGCGAGCAATCGGTTGCCAGAGCTCGCCTGGCATGATCTGATCTGGCCTGATCTCTCTTCCCTACATGTCCGGTAGCCGATGACCGATAGCTTGAGAAGTGTTCCGCAACACTCGCTAGCGTAGACTTGTGAGTCCGCGATGGTGTTCGATCAGATATCGCACAACACAGGAGACAGCTGTTCCCCGGATATACTCGTTCTGGGAACCGAGAACTGGGACAGCATGGGATCCACCCTAGTGGGTTGAGTAGCTTAGGCTACCGGAGGAGGGCATGCGAAGCTGTCTCGGCACGCGAGAGGGTCGTCATGCTGATGACCCGTTCGCGGTATTTGCTTACGCACCTTGCGAGAAGAGAGAGGCAGGTCACAGCCGAGCAAGGAAAAAAAAGGGGACCCCTAAATCGTAGCTCTTGGACCAAAGCAGATCAAGGCTCACTAGCCTGGCTAGGCCCGCGCGGAAGAGGGAAGGATTCTCTGGCCTGAGTGCAAGCGAATCCATTCGACGCTCGTTCACGTGTTGAGAGTCTTCATTTGCGCAGACCTACAACTGTGACTTGTCTTACGCTTGAGCAGATTCGAGTCCTGTGCGCGGGGCTTGTACAGCATAGCACGTCGAAGCACACTGTTGCGAATGATTTGCGCTTATTGCCGTTTTTTTTTACCCCAGGGAAGAAGGCAGGCGGAGTCAGACGCAAGGATGTCAACGATGCAACGGTAATGCCTTCCAAAGAAGAACAAGGAGCGGCTTGTGATGGCTGAATGGATCGGAGTTGGATACCCTCAGCCGCACCTAGGCGCAAGTGGGGGTGAGGTCGGGCCTTGAAAAATATCGAGCTATTCTGTACGAAAGCTTTCAACAGCCGTCGTGTGAGCGGTGACAGTGACAAAGCGCACCAACATCTGCTCGCAGACAAACTACTGTACGAGACACACAGTCTCAAAAGCCACTAACGTTACGGCGCTGTCTAGCGCTCACTCCACCGGTACTGTCTCAGCCCCCGCTCCATCGCGTCACCTGCCTACCCGTCCGGAACGAAAAAAAATCTTCCCGAAAAGGGCAATCAATCCATGCTCCTACACACTTCAAGAGATGAACAAAGTAGGATGGCAGGAAGGAAGCACAGAACGCTCCCCAAGAAGGCATGGCAAGGTGTCCAGCACAGACAGTAAGCTGATCCTGTCGAGCTGCATGAGCTTGGCAACCGAGTGCAGATGCGACTCTGTCGGGGGGATAAGAAAGAAAATGAGAAAATTAATTCCCAGCCCTACAGCGACTGCCTGGTTGGCTCCTGTGTAATTAATTCACTTTGCGGGTCCACCTCTTTCGCTGGAAACGTGGATGTGCTTGCTCCGTCTGATCCGAATCTCGGTTGCGACTTGACGACCAAAACTGCGGGCGAGTTGTTCCCACCCACCTTGTTTAGCGCTACAGTACTCGTTTCTCTCCGTGCTTGCTTGTTCATCTGCTTGTTCTTGGAAGGCCGATGGCGGGGGCGTCGCAAGCCCCCTTGCATGCCCATCTCGATGGTCAAGGGTACACTCTACACGGCTGCACGCTCAGACTTGCACGCATATCCAACGCCCCTACCGTAGAAAGACGTTCTGTACATGTACGCTACACACACATACTTGCAGATAGACTGCATGTCAGTGGGGCCAAAGTGAGGAGAAATTTGTTTAGTGTCTTGTCTTGTTTAGTGTCTCAACGAGAGTAGACTGAAGACAAGACATTTGACGACTCAGTTCGACCCTGTGTGTCACTCACTCTGGCGCTGGCACTGCAGTAGCTCTGTCGCACTGTCGCACCTGTCTTGCTCGTGCTTGGGCCATGAACGTGCTGGCTGGTTCGTACTGAGCGCTTTCCCAGGATCCGGCGCCGGGATATGCACCCTGGTCCAGCGTGCTGCAGCTTCGCGCTTCCCAGTTTGGGTTTTTTTTTCTTTGTCTTTCGCGCCCACCAGTCTTGGACACGCGCCCGACGGCCAGTGAGGCGTGAGGCAGAGGCAGTTCTGCAGGCTGCAGACGTCCAGCTAAGCGAGTGGCACTGCCCATTACCACCTTCCAATCATGAGCGGGGCAGGAGGAGCCCTCGAAATATTCGCTTGATGCCTGCGCACCCATGCTCTTCTCGTTAATTTTTCCATCCTTCCGCTGCTCGAAATCCTCATTGAGAAGGTCGCCGCTTCGGAGCGAGTCTTGTCCACGAGGGAATACATTCATGCCCATTCTGTCGGCAACGCACCTCTAGCTCGCTTGCGTGTCCGACACTGTACCGTACCCACGACCATGCCCTTTCCAGCACCCTCGTTCGTCGTCACCACCGGCCTTTTCGGCTGGTCCTTGCCGTTCCCTTCTCATCTGCCTCGTCGTCCTTGTGCGCAGGCACCCTGCTTCCACGATGGTTTCGTCTGCAATTCTGCATGGGATACTTGCTGTACTTGTGTTCTGTATCTACTCAACTTGCACGAACTGTCCAGGTCAAAACGACCCTTGATATTGCCTCCCAATCCTTTAAAAAGATTCATCGTCTGCCGTCCAGCTGTGACCTGTGAAGAATCCTTCCCCCCCTCCAATTGCACCTCCGCCTTTCGAGGCAACCCTCTCGTCTGCTTTGCCCCCTTTCCCGTCGAGACTCTTTGTGTCTGTCCGCTTTCGGCCCTCAATCCGTTCCATCCAACGTCCTTCAACTCTTTGTCCCTTTGAGGTGACCACCAACATTCTTTGCACCACCCGACTCCAGGTCCTCACCACACCAGCACGCGAGAGAGACGCTTGATCGGATCACGATTGCGTCTCGAATCAGTCCCTTACCAGCACCATGGCAGCCTATCTTACAGATCACGGAAACGGCGAACGGCCTCAAATCATCTTCGATGCCTTGCCAATCCACGAGGCCAAGTCGTTTCTCGTCTTGATCATCGTCTACTCGCTCTGTCTCGGCATGGTAGTCCTTGAGACGGTCAGGAACCTCAAGTTTGACTACCGTCTCGTCCGCAAGTCTGGATGGACGAGCGCCCCCAAGCTTCTCTCCCGAATCGGCTACCTCTTGTGCAGGTATCTCTCCCTAGCTTGCTTGACCCTTGTCATTGTCTTCCTCACCAACCAGTTTGACAACTGCCGGACCGTTCCTCTAACGTTCAACATTCTTGGCATGCTCCTCCTCGACTCGGTCAGCCTCATCTTTGTGCAGCGAACCATGGCGCTGTACGCTTGGAAGCCCAAGGTGGTCATCCCCTTGTCCATCTTCTACCTCGTCGTCGTTGCGCTTGCTGCTGTCTGCGTTCCTTTCTACGGTGTTGGCTACCGCATCCCCGCCTCGGACTATTGCGCCTACGACACCCGAAGGAACCTGACTCGTGTCCTGGTTGCTAACGTTGTGTACAAGTCCACTTCAATGCTCCTCGACTTTACCCTGCTCTTGCTCACCCTGCACCGACTGGTCGACGGTGGCCTCAAGTCCTTCTTCACCTCCAAGGCTCGTCGCGTCTACTACGACTTGAACAAGTCAAGCCTGTCCAGCTTCCTTGTTCGCCAGGGATTCCACTTCTACGTCGTCCAGACATGCACTGAGATCGTTTTCGTCTCGATCTACTTTACCACCAACGAGGTATCCTACCAGGTGCTTGGATCTGCGCTTCTCTTCTCCATTCCTCCCATTGCCGCTGGTGCTGCATTCCGCGAGATGGGCAAGAAGGCTTCCACGATCGCCCCGCGAAACAGTGGCAAGGTCAACGAGATCATGAACTCGACCAACACCCCTTCCGGTGACGCCTCCGGTGCTGCTGCCTACAGCCGTGACCGTCGTCGATCGTCCGTTCAGATCTCGGCTGCTCCCGGGGCCCGCTCAACTCATGGCGACAACCGATCGGGAAGGCCATACGGACTCGGTATTGCTTCGCAGGAGCTAATGCCTCAGGAGAAGGGACGTGTGGGCTTTAGCCACCACCCGAGCCAGTCGAGCCGCAACCACGGTCCCCATGACGGTGACAATGGAGTGATGGTGACTATGAGCACCATCTCCAGGACCGAGGAAATTGAAGAGGGATGGGACGACATTGGCTCGCCGCGATACTCGAGCGACAATGCCGATCCTGACCCGCTCCAGCGCTACGGCTCCAAGATGGGCCGAGTGCAGCGGGATGACGGACTGGAGCGCTCCTCCTCGACACGTTCCTACGGCCTTCCTAGCGCTGGTCACAGCGCTTACGGAGGTGTTGACTCGAAAGACTCTTTCGCGCACGACATGTCGATCCCAACGCTTGACCACGCAAGGCCAAGCTACTCGACCGGACCAAACAGCCCTTGGATCCCTCAGACTCCCGAGAGTCCTTACCCCGTGTCGCCCTCTGCACCATACACGACTCACCACAACACACTCTTTGAGAGGGTGACCTTCCCATCATCGGCTCTCACTTCCGCAGGCCGGGAGAGGGCCCTGTCTCCGCCTCCGCAACGAAGGCCTCCAACTGGTGACCTTCCCTCGCCTCCGCTCGACGAGGAGCAGCAGGTTTGGCGTGCTCAGTGAACAAAAAAAACCAATAAAGGAACTAGAAACGGATAATCAAAGCACCACGCAGGCTTCCCGCAAATGCTGAGTTGCTTGGGAGTCCTGCCGCCCAGCGGGAGACAGCTGCCATGGGCCAGCTTGTTTGGCTGTCCTCTCTCCATCAAAGCCCATCTGTATTCTGCTGTCTCGTTTCAGCTTTCTACTTCTGATGTGCGAGTCAGTCTTGTATTATTAGCTGTACACCAATACAAAAAGCTTCTACCATAAACTACCGAAGGGCGCGCCTGATTGTCTTCAGTCAAGTCACAACCTCGGGACTGGTGTGAGCCAACACGCGATAGCATGACTCTGACAGCCGACGACTGCCGGATGGGCGCAGGAACGTCACGGTGACTCGTGTCAGGGATCTACACGATCCGCACAGCTTGAGCTAAACGATACTACCCGGGTAGTCAAAGGAGGTCTTCCTTCCTCCCGATCTGTCGCAGATCGCCTGAACGGGACAAGACCTTGCTGAACGCGAGGAAACGGAAAGATCCGGGCCTCCTTGCTAGCAGGCTGGGAACTTTCCGGTCACTCGTTTGCTACAGAATGGCTTGCATGACATCCTGTCCTTGACAAGGAGAAGGTGGAGGGAAACCAAATTCCCTAGTGCGGAGTTGACGGGAGTTGCGGAACGGTGCGAGCCCAGGGCACAAACAGACAGCATGCTGTACAACCTGCAGACTGTAGCGTGAAATAATTGCGGGGTGGAATGGAGCCCTATTTCTTCCGAGTTGTGGATAGAACCGGTTGCACATGCAAACACCGATCGTACAGGGGTGCGTTAGGGGAAGAGCACACTGGTCATGTCAAGGTGCCACTGCGTCGGTGCAGTACGGACTGCATTGAACCCTTCCTAACTGATGCCGTGCCTGTCATTACGGTTAGGTGCAGTCAGCACAGTGTAGTATTGTAATACAGAATCGAGCTAGTATCCGCCAATTCTGATGGTGGTAGTAGCCGGTGAGCGAATGCACCCGATCACTCCTCCCCCTGTTTGCTTTCCCGCCCAGTCCACTCCAAGTCACATCCCAGTCACTCAGCCACTTATCGATACAAGTGTCCAGGCCAACGAACGAGTCACGCACGCCCACGAGGGTGATCGATTGACGCAGAAGTTGGGGAGATCAAAAGTCTGATAACACTGCGCGTACAGCCTACCCTACTTGAAGGGTTCAACTTTGATCTACGCAAGAGAAACCGGGAAAGATGTAATGCGATTATAGTGCGAGTTGAATACAGTTGATCTTCAATTGAATTTAGAAAAAAAAGGCAAAGGGCGAGGAGAAAGTGGAGCAAGCACATGTTGCAATTATCAAGTAAAGTAGACGCACCGCCACGGTACCCAATCTAAGCCTGACGCGGTGGGGAGAAAGGCAGCGAAAGCAGGCAAAGACTGCGCACGGTCACGCTGTTAGCCCTTTTCAAGGGTGAGGTGCCGCCAGGAAGAATCGCGTACAGACAGATCTCTACGGACGTTTGCAGAACATCTTGGGCGGCGGCGGCGGCGGCAGCGGAGGCCAATCCACCCAATTCACCCTCCCGTCCAGTCACGCACGTTCAAGCCAACCGCGCAGGAGCTGTTTCCTATTTGTAGTCTGCTTTCGAGCTTGCCTTCCTCTGACTTCTCCCCTTTCCCTCTCCTCATCACCCCCAAATCTCCTCCTCCCTCCACTTACTTTCACAAAATGGCTATTCAGAAGATCCTCGCCCGCATGGTCATCGACTCGCGTGGTAACCCCACCGTCGAGGTTGACGTTACCACCGAGAAGGGCCTTTTCCGTGCCGCTGTCCCCTCCGGTGCCTCCACCGGTGTCCACGAGGCTGTCGAGCTCCGTGACGGTGACAAGGCCAACTGGGTCGGCAAGGGTGTCTCCAAGGCCATTGACAACGTCAACAACGTCATCGCCCCCGAGCTCATCAAGTCCGGCATCGCTGTCACCAGCCAGAAGGAGGTCGATGACTTCCTCATCAAGCTCGATGGCACCCCCAACAAGGGCAAGCTCGGTGCTAACGCCATTCTTGGTGTCTCCACCGCTATCGCCAAGGCTGGTGCTGGCGAGAAGGGTCTCCCCCTTTACGCCTACCTCGCCGAGCTCTCCGGCGTCAAGGCCCCTTACATCCTCCCCGCCCCTGCCATGAACGTTATCAACGGTGGTTCCCACGCCGGTAACGCTCTTGCCTTCCAGGAGTTCATGATCGTCCCCACTGGTGCCAAGACCTTCACCGAGTCGATCAAGGTCGGCACTGAGGTTTACCACACCCTCAAGAAGGTCATCAACGCCAAGTACGGCATTGACGGTGAGTAGACACCCTTCGCAGATTCCGAAAGGAGGAAACGATTGAAGAAACGATCGAAACTGACTTATTTTATTTTTTTTCTCTTGCTCTTGTGCCGAAATTTAGCCACCAACGTCGGTGACGAGGGTGGTTTCGCTCCCAACGTCCAGTCGGCTGACGAGGCCCTTGAGATCCTCACTGAGGCTATCAAGAAGGCCGGTTACGAGGGTCAGGTCCACATCTCGCTCGACGTTGCCTCGTCCGAGTTCTACAAGGAGGGCAAGTACGACCTTGACTTCAAGAACCCCAACTCTGACCCCAGCAAGTGGCTCAGCGGCAAGGAGCTTGCTGACGTCTACCTCGGCTACATCAAGAAGTACCCCATCGTACGTATATTTGCAATCTTGCTTTCGCTGTCTGTGCGGAACGAGCCGAAAACTGATTCGAGTCATCCCTAATCTTCCCCACTGCAGACCTCGATCGAGGACCCCTTCGACCAGGACGACTGGGAGGCCTGGTCGCACCTGCGTGCCAACGCTGGTATCACGGTCATTGGTGACGATCTGACCGTTACCAACCCCCTCCGTATCAAGACCGCCATTGAGAAGAAGGCATGCAACGGTCTCCTCCTCAAGATCAACCAGATCGGCACTATCTCCGAGTCGATCCAGGCTGCGCAGCTCGCCCAGTCCGACAACTGGGGTGTTATGGTCTCGCACCGATCGGGTGAGACCGAGGACACCACCATCGCTGACCTTGTCGTTGGTCTCGGTGTCGGTATCATCAAGACTGGTGCGCCCTGCAGGTCCGAGAGGACTGCCAAGTACAACCAGCTTCTCAGGATCGAGTCGCTCGAGCCCAACGCGACCTACGCGGGCATCAACGGTTTCAGCGTCAACGAGGCTCCTCCCAAGGTCATCACCGAGAAGAGCGCTTAAGCGGACGCCGAGGCCGGCTCCTGTAGTGGTTTTCTGAAATGAAAGAAACGCATCGATATCTTTGTTCCGAACGAGGAAAATAAGGCTGTATCAGGTTGTGTTTGGTTTTTAAATTTGATACATGGATCCTATGGAACTCTCCAATGCAGTTGGCTGGGTCCAGGTCAGGCAACAAAACGATCCTCTTCCAAGCGTAGAGACTCTGTTCGAAGCTCTCCCGGCAAGTGCCAAATCCGATACGCAAGGCCAGAGAACGTAACAAAATGGAAACGGTCTCGTCTCTCTCTTTCTCTCGAGCGCGCTTTCTCGTACGTTTGCATTTCACCTACCGATGCTGTCGGACAGACGCGTTGGCGTTGCTCTTCGTTGCTCAGGCTGCTCTCCGCCTTTTTGCCTCTGTCAGTGGCCTGAACGCGCTGTGTGGAGCGCGCGACGCGTCCTCGACTGCTTAAAGTGAAAGTTGCTGCGCAGATGCCCGTCTTCTGGGCGAGAATCCAACACGACCACTCGCGACCTTCGCTCCCCCTCCCTTTCTCATCCCATCTTTCCTCCATCTAGCATCTTCCACAGTCTCCAATATTCACCTGCTTTGCTCACAATCCATCTTCTCTAGTCCAAATCAGCATCACCCTACACCACTCCCAATCTGGGCCACTTCGCATCACAAAACTAGTCAGTCTCAATCAGCATACCCACACATCATCATGCCTCCTGCCGGCGCCGGATCCCGAGGCTCTGGCGGTAAGCAGGCTACCCTGCACGGTTTCTTCACGAAAGTTACCCCTACCCAAGGTCAGAACAAGAATGTAGCAGCACCTACTCCAAAATCACAACCACGACCGCAAGCAAAGGCGACGCCAGTCAATGCTGGCTCGACCGTCGGTCTGGCCTCAGGAAGGTCAAAGCCATCAGAGCCCCTGGTGACGGCACACCCAAGTGAGCCTCTCCTCCTGGACACTCCCCCGCCGACAGGGCACCGCAAAAAGGCCAAATTTCCTGACTCGGATGGCGCCCCCTTCCAACACGATCCTCCTTCCTCCTCCTCCCCAGCTTCGTCTCCCACGTTGAGCCGCGCAAACCGTTTCCCCGATTCCCGCTCTACAGGCGCATCAACGCGTCGAGAAGCCTCGTCCTCTCGCCAGCTCACTCCTCCCCCGAGCAGTGACCCTGCGCCAATGGACGAGGACGACGATGACGAGGACCAAATGCCCGTTCGTCGCCGCAGCGCTGCGAGGAAGCCCATCTCGTATGCCGAGTCAGAAGAAGAGGGGGCCGAATCGGACTCTGACGATGAAGCGAGTGACTCGTTCTCTGCTTCACCGTCCTCACGAAAGAGGAAGCGTGGCGGGCTTTCGGGCAAGCGTCAGCGTTCTAGGCGTGATGAGGACGATTTCATCGTCAGTGACCACCATGAAGATGCCTCAGACGATGACGCACACTCGGCCGTTGCCAGTATGGATGAGGATGATAACAAGTACGAAGATGATGAAGATGCCTTGCCCAAAGCTGGCCGTTCGAAGCCCAAGCCTAGTGCTGCGGCAAAGTCATCGCCCCTGAACGCCTTCAAGATGGGAAGCAGCAGCGCAAGCACTCCAGCCCGAGGTCGCACGTCTTCCGACACTCCTCCCGGTCGATTGGTCAACTCGTCTCTGTCCCACCTCACCAAGGCCGAGAGGAGGGTGATTGAAGAAAAGAGGAAAAAGGCAGAGAACGAGCAGGCCTACAGCTTCCTTGTCGATCTGAAGGACAAGGACGGAAACCGTCCAGGCGAGCCCAACTATGACTCGCGCACCGTCTACATTCCCAAGTCGGCATGGAAGGACTTTACACCCTTCGAGATCCAGTTCTGGAAGATCAAGCAGAATCACTGGGACACAGTGCTCTTCTTCCAGAAGGGCAAGTTCTATGAGCTGTACGAGGAAGATGCTCTCATTGGTCATCGCGAGTTTGACCTCAAGCTCACGGACCGCGTCAAGATGAAGATGGTTGGTGTTCCCGAGTCGTCGTTTGACATGTTTGCAGCCAAATTCCTCGCCCTTGGCTACAAGGTTGGAAGGGTCGACCAGACCGAAACGGCCGTGGCCAAGGGTATGCGCGTTGGCGAAAAGTCACGAGGTGGCGGCTCTGAGATTGTCAACCGCGAGCTGAGGCACGTCCTTACCAGCGGAACCATCGTCGATGCCTCGTCCCTTCCAGATGACATGAGCAACTACTGCATCAGCATCAAGGAACAGCAAGATCCCTCCGGCGACGGTACCCTCTTTGGCATCTGCACGCTGGACGCTTCCACGGCTGAATTTAATCTGACTGAGTTCCGCGACGACGAGTCTCGCAGCCGCCTCGAGACCTTGCTCCGATCTCTCCGCCTGAAGGAGGTGCTCCACGAGAAAGCAGGCCTTCCCGCAGCGACGCTCCGAGTTCTCCGCAACACGGTACCTTCTAGCTGCCAGATCACGATGCTCAAGCCCGATGTCGAGTTCCTCGACGCTGACAAGACCCTGCAAAAGCTCAACACGCTCTTCAACCCCGAGCTTGACGCTGAGACCAACTTTGAAGACGTGGGACCCATCGACCCATCTCTCTTGCCCGATGCGATTGGCACGATGCTCGACAAGGCCACAGCTGTCTCAGCGCTCGGCGCATTGCTCATGTACTTGACGCAGCTCAACCTGGACCGCGACCTTTGCTCGAGCCGAAACTTTAACATCTTCGACCCCTTGAGGCAGGACAAGTGCCTCGTTCTCGACGCTCAGTCATTGACGCATCTCAACGTCCTCCAGAACGACGAGGGGACGGATGAAGGAACCCTGTTGCGTCTGCTCAACCGCTGTGTCACGCCGTTCGGCAAGCGTCTGTTCAAGATCTGGATGGTAGCTCCTCTGGCAAGCATCGACGCGATCGGGGCCCGTCAAGATGCTGTCGACGACTTCCTGGCCCACCCGGGCTTTGAGGATGTGTTTGACACGTTTGGCAGGCAACTGCCTGACATTGAGAGAATCATTCCGAGGATTCATGCAGGCAAGTGCAGGCCTCGTGACTTCACTACCGTCCTGAAGGCCTTTACCAAGTTCGACTTGGCTGTACAGGATCTATCTGCAGCTGCTGAGGCGTTTGAAAAGGATGTGATCTCCAACCTACTTCAATCCATCCCGAACGTCACTTCGATGGCCAACGAGCTCAGGAGCATGTTCCAGATGACCGAAGACGGATCCTTTACGCCGAAGCAAGGGGTCTTCGAGACCTTTGACAGCGCTGAGGATGCACTGAACGATATTGAGAGCAAGCTCGAGGACGAGCTCAACACCTACCGTAAGCAGCTCAAGCTCAATGCATCAAAGTGCGGCTGGAAGCACATTGGGTCCAAGGACATTTACCAGATCGAAGTGCCTGCGTCGACCAAGGTGCCAGCCAACTGGGTGCGTCTCAGCATGACCAAGGAGAGGTACCGCTACTACTCGCCAATGGTGCGTGATCTCGTGCAGGAGCTCAAAGAGGCTCGCGAGACGCGTCTAGCCGCACTCAAGCAGTTCCACATTACGCTGTTCGAGCAGTTTGTCGAGAAGAGCGACTCGTTCCTCCAAGCGGTCAAGACGGTTGCGGAGATTGACTGCCTCTTGAGTCTGGCCAAGGCTTCATACGCGATTGGCGAGCCGACCTGTCGCCCCGAGCTGGTGGAGCACGAGACGGCTCTGGTGGAGTTCGACGAGCTCCGTCACCCCTGTATCGGGGGCGGGACGATCGACTTTATTCCCAACGATATTAAGCTCGGTGGGGCTAGTGACGAAGTGGTCATTCTCACCGGTGGAAACATGGCGGGTAAGAGCACGACGGCGCGCACGACTGCTACGGCCGTGATCATCGCGCAGCTGGGATGCCGAGTTCCTGCGGCCCGCGCCCGTCTTTCGCCAGTAGACAGAATCGCCTCGCGCATGGGAGCGAACGACCAGATCTTCCGAAACAACAGCACGTTCATGGTCGAGATGTTGGAGGCCTCGCGTATCCTGGCTGAGTGCACTCCGCGCTCACTTGTCATCATGGACGAACTTGGCCGCGGCACGTCCACGTTCGATGGACAGGCAATCGCCTTTGCTGTCCTGCACCACCTCGTCAGCCGCACTAGGTGCCTCACCTTTTTCCTCACTCACTACACCAACCTCGCATACGACTTTGACGCGTACCCGCGCGTCAGCAACAAGCACATGCAGGTTTTGGTCGATGACGAGAAACGCGAAGTCGTCTTTACGTAAGTCCACCACTGTTGTCTTTCCCAGTCGATGGCCAACTGACAATAATCCTCTATCTATCCCATCCGCAGATACCGCCTCGTTCCAGGCGTAGCAGAGTCATCGTACGGCACCCAGGTCGCCGCTCTCGCAGGAGTACCGCACGATATCTGCGACCGTGCCGCAGCCGTGTCCAAGCAGTTCCTCGATGCGACCAAGGCGTCACTTGCCAAAAAGGAGCAGAGCAGGATCCCGCTCGCCTCGCTCAGCGATTTTGTTCACCTCTTCCGCACCGCAGATGCCGAGATGCCCAAAGACGTCGACAAGCATGCCCGTGCTAAAATCCTCGCTGTCGCTTCACAGCTCGATGTCATCCGCGCACAGGTGAAGAACATCTCTGCCCCTGTCGCTGCCCCTGCCACCTCCTGTACGTAGATCCGTTCCCTGCCCAACCTTGCATACTCGTTGCGTTTCAATTTCACTTTGCATTGCATGTCTGACACGATCATCCCTATACTTTTTCTCTGACAACAGCGAGTGGAGTGAAACCTGAAGCCAAGACAGGTACACGAGCAAGCGGCATGCGACAGACGTATGGAGGACGCGGACGACGGACCATGTTGAGTGACCCCATAAGCGAGTCAGCTCCGACGACTCGAACATCAGAACGATACCGGTCTTCGTCTCCCGAGCACCCTCGCAGCAGTCCTGGACCAGGTGCAATCTTCAAGACAAACGCACGTACGCGCAAACCAAAAAAGCAGGCAGAACAGCTGATCCTAGATCTGGGGCAAAAGATCCGCATCACTTGTCGAGAGTGCTCCATGTCGTACGACTCGTCTTCGCCCGAAGATTGCACGATGCATTCAAAACACCATGACCGCGTCGTCAAAGGTCTTGATTGGACATCCAAGACTCTTTTCACCGCGGGTACGGAAGTCATCACCTGCCACCTCCGAAAGCCCCTCTCCGCTTTGACCGATGCAGAGGAGGTAAAGATCCTTCGCTATGAAATGAACTCTGTCAGAGAGGCCGTGGCGGTCCGCAAACTTGCCGAAGTCGCCGCAGCCGTAGATGACGCGCTCGGCGCAGCTCCTCTACCAGCCGAGACAGCTAGGCTTTGCAAGGTGTTCGTCGCTGTCAGAGCCGGCCGCGTCATTGGAGCTGCCATCGTCGGTCGCGTCCCAAACGGATCAGCTCGCCGGGTCATTCCCTGCCGTGATAAGGAGAATAAGGAGAATGCCACTGCCACTGAGCGTAACGACAAGATTCAGATTCTCAACGATGGCGGCGAGGCTATCTTTGTATCCAAACCTTTGCCGTCCTCAGCGACACCACCAGTTGGCATCCATCGAATCCACGTGATTCCAGCTTTCCGCCGCTCCGGCCTGGCTTCCATGCTCCTCGAAGCGGCGACCAACCACAGCGTTTACGGACTCGATCTGCCAGCTCTCGAGAAGATGTACGGTGGGCGAGCTGGTACAGTTGCGTTCAGTCAGCCCACTGAGGCCGGACGCAAGCTCGCAGAACGTTGGATTCGTTCCAGTCGTGGGCCGAATCCAGCCCCGGAACCTAGCTTGATTGTCTTTGAAGCTTGATGTGAGATGAATTGTTTTTTTATCGACCGTTGATACCCTTCAATAGATGTAACATTATCCATCGCCTCGAAATCACCGCCGTCCCCGATACCTGACTATCCGGGCCTCAAGCTAGTGAGACCGTACCATAAATGTTCACGATGTGCGCCAACGACGTCACTCAATCACATGGGAGGCATCCGCAGCCGTTTCTGTGGCTGTTTGGTCGAGTCAGGTTTGTCAGACCTCGACAAAGGTCCGAGAGTGTGCGCAGTCTGTGGTGACTCAGCGTCATGCCTGCGTTGTGAGTAAAGGGGCGCATCGGAATCGGAGCTGCTATCCATGTCGGTAGCAGGATATGCATCAAGCGTACGCTTTCCCGGCGCACGTTGGCTGCCAAGGACCGTGGATGAGCTTACCGGAGGGTCAAGTTCTATGATGCGATCAAGAAGATTCCCGCCAGCCTCGTATTCAGCTCGGGTGGACAGGGCCGTTCCGCTTGAAGCGAGCTTTTTGCTGATCTCGTTCGGTCGACCTGCTTGTCTCCTCCTCGTTTGTTCTTGCATCAGCGGTTCGTCATCCGAGCTGTCAACGACAATGATTGAATCCCCCTGAACCGATGCTTTTGCAACCTGTTCTTCTTGTTTCTGCCAGCGATGAAGCAACAAGAATTAGTACACTGGACATTCAGATGACAAGGACGAAGCTCACCGCCGCATCATCCGGGAAAACGATGCCTGAAACATCTGGGTGCAGCTCGGCCTTGACCAGGGTGCCGACTACCTCTTCGCAAGCTGCAAGGACAACGATCCGGTGTCCTGGCTTTCGAAGGGGACAGACGAGACGAAAGGGCTTGTCGCTCTGTAGCTTCTTCAGTGGCATGCGGCGAAAATCAATGAAATCCAACTCTGAGGACAGGCATAGCACGCAAACTCCAAGAAGCTGTTTCGTGACTTCGCTCTTGAATGCGACCTTCGTGGAGTCCTTCAGACCAACAGTGACATCGATTAGGATCTGAGGCCACTTCGTTGCGCTGGTTGCATTCATGGCTGAGACTTGTTGCACTTGAAGGAAGAACCTTGGAAGCTCGAGCGCTGATTGAATCATTCTTGAGCCGAACGGCGGGTTCCTATTGAGAAGAAGCTCAATCCGGTGTGGTCTAGACGTCACAACGTCCTCAATCGAACAGATCCCACCGGCTGCCAGTACCTTGATCGACTTCTCTCCGACACCATTCAGCTGTCGCAAAACCCACGGCGAAAAGTCCCAGGCCTTGCCATAGAGCGAACGGAGGAGCTCAAATGAGGCTTTGACTATCGTTCCGTCCTGTTTGTCGCACGCAAGGTCATTTATGGCCTTGCAAATGCGCGGCGCATGCCGGAATATTGTATAGACTTCCAGGCCAAGATTCGACTGCGAGCCGGGTCCCTGGCCAACCTCACGGAGGTTGATGCATGCTAGAGTAGCTTGTATCAGCAGTGATATCTTGTCTGGAACACCCTTTACAGTCTTCGGGGGAAATCGGATCTCGGGATGCCCAAGAAGCTTTGAAAGGAATGATTTTTCGCCTTGACGAAGTCGTAGGTCGCTAAATTCGGCGGCTGAGGAGATGACCTCCAGTATCTGACGAACTCCTGCTTTTTCTTCGAGCTTCATGAGGCTCAGCATCGTGTCATACTGCAGGTTGAAGCGATACATGATCTTGCCGGCGGTTGTTGACTGAATGCCGTCCGTTAGCCTCGTGACAAGTCTGTGATCAATGAGTGCTTGGAGTGATTGCGAGCAAACCGACTTCACGATGGACGATGAACCACCTCCAGTCATCTCCAGGTCTCCGATGAGTTGAAATCGAGATGGATCTTTCTGGAGCCTAACGAAAAAGAAGGTGCTCTCTAACCATCGCTGGACGTATTCTGTCCTGCACGAACCCTTCAGACCGATCTCGGCGTTCATGTGCTCCTTTAGCTCGTGGCCTAGTCGCGATTCAACATCGCAGGATCCGTGAACGAGCTGGAGGTAATGTTCTTGGCGCTCTTGCTCGCACATGATGACAGCCACGCCCCTCGTATCGAATTGGGGTCGGCCGGCTCTCCCCATCATTTGAATGATGTCCAGATCGCTGGCATCTTTCCAGCCACCGTCTTCGTACTTTTTCGTTCCTCGGATGATGACGCAGAATGCGGGAAGATTGATGCCGGTCGCAAGGGTTGACGTACTGCATAGTACTGAGATTCGCTCCTCTAGGAATGCCTTTTCGACAGTACGACGATCGTTAAGACTGAGACCAGCGTGATGAAAGGAGACTCCGTGATCCCACAACTCTCTTAATAGTGAATCATCAAAATTGACCACTGCTTCTCCGCCCGCAATACGCCAAGGTGAGTTGCCTGTCTGTTCTTTGAATGTACAAGCTGCCTTCGCTAGAGCCTTCGCGGCCTCGGCTGTCCCATTCCTTGTCGAAACGAACACCAGGCAGGATCGTCCTTCCGAATGACTTTGCAAAATCTCGAAAAGCCTTAGTGTGATGAAGCACCGATAGTAAGAGGGTAAGATCTTTCTCTCACATCCTGTCCGTTGCGCTCCACTCTTCCAGCCTAACTCACTTGTGATTGAGGGAAAGCTGGAAAGCGAATTCCTCTCCCTTCTTGTTGAATCCATACACGTGCTACAATCACAGTTGCAGCAAGACAGTTCAAAGACATGTTGAATGGATTTGTCCCGACGCTACAGTATATCTCGACTCACCTTTTCGAGAGGACAGGGGCGATATTCATCTCCAAACTGAAAACTCTTCACTTGCTTGTCTTTAGGGCGGTTTCCGATCCAGGTGGCGATGTCTTGCAGATTTGGAACCCTTTGGAAAGAGGAAGAAATTGTGATGAGCTGAACGAAACGACAAGGCACGAATTGCTGAAAAGCCTCACGTTGCTGATACAGCCAAGAAACGGACATCCACGCTGCCCCTTGTCTTCATCCTAGATATGACGACTTCCATACGTGGGCCTAGTTCCCAGTTGCCGGCTGTCAGGACACAGCCTCTTGCGTCCTAGTGTGTCTATGATGCAACTTACCTCTTCCTGGCTCGTTGAGGATATGGACCTCATCGATCAGAACAAGCTTCAGATTTGACAGCAGCCAGCTGTTCTCCATCCATCTCCGAGTCAATGTGTCCCATTTTTCTGGCGTCGAGACGAACACTCGGGCTTTTCTTGCGACCTGCACATTCATGACGGCATCTCCCTTGATGGAAAGTCAACCATTCAACATCAGAATACTGATCGGATTGCCAATCATGGGGAGAGGAGCTCACTGTGAACTCGATGACTGGGCAGTCGACGTGCTTAAGACGATGAGACCAATCCCTGACCTTCTCCGCGCAGAGAGCTTTTGTGGGAGCAAGGTAAACAGCCTTTTGTGACAGAGCAAGAATAAAGCATTTGTCAGAGAACGATGAGGGCTAATATGGAGTCTCTCGCCGTAGCAGAGTACATACCTTCGAGTGGGAGCTGTTTCGAAGGAGCATGCTGATGATTGCCAACTCAAAAAGAACTGTCTTGCCCGACCCGGTTGGTGCAGAAATCACTATGTCTGCTTCGGTAGTCAGAATCTGATGCGAGGTGAAGTCAAAAGCAGAGAATGTTGAGAACGATCACGCTGACTGACGGTCTGAGAAAGAAATGTGGTCGTACCGAAGGCAAGCAGGTTGACTGCATCGCGTTGAAGACCGGGAATTGAAAGACTGGTCGACACATGTCCGCTTAGAGGACGGATTTGCGGACAAGGTTCATCAATTTCGCAGCCCTCAATCAGGATTCATGCTTCACAAAGCGTAGCGGCCAATGGGTGCTTACGAAGCTGCGAGACGGGGAACAATTTGGTTGTGCGCAGCGGTTCGCCTTGCTCCTGAAGCAGTGACGGGTTGACTCTTGGACTGTTGTCAGTCTCTTGGATGACAGGGGTCGCCGCAGAGGTACAAGGGTCTGTTGCTGCTTGTTACGAGGCTTCAGACATGCGATTTTGGCACAGAATAGGAACAAAGCTTACCGAACTGACCACCTCGGGATGTCCCTTGCGTAGTCATCAGAGGGAGCAAGTGACTCTGCTCCATAGGGAATTCCTCATTGTCAAAGAAGTCCGAAAGTCCCTGGCTGTTGTGCTGGGCACCAGGAGGAATACCATATTCACGAGCAAGCTCTTCAAAGTCCAGCTCAAAGCTCGACATGACAGCCGATTTGAGACTGGGGTGGCCAAGTAGGGAACAATGTCGCCAAGAATGATGAGAGGTGCAAAGCGAGCGTCGTGTAGAATATATACTGTACAGTACAGTACCAGAGGGTCATCCGGAGCTTTTTGATTCACTCAATCTTTGCCACAGGACGGTATCTGTGACGGGCGCTGGCTCCATTTCTCTCTTTTGGCCACGATGAGAGATACAGTACGCATGACTACGAAATGCGACGGCTACGCTGCCAGCCAAGCACGCGGCAGCATCCGAACAACGTGCTCTCATAGTGATTGAGCTCGCACGTCAACGCAGCCCAGCGCTCAGGGTCGCCAAGAACTCGTCAAGCCAGTCGTGCATGTGCGCTCGACTATTTTCGGTACCCCAGCTGAGCCACTGCTGGCACAGTGCAAGACAAGAGACGTTTGACAACCGGCATTCAACCAGATGATAACGGACTCTTTGGCGCAAGTCAACATAGGCTTTCGACCACACTTACTATAGTGTGCCGAAGCGAAAGCTGAGCAATCGCTAACATAGATGAATTATGATGGACAATCGGGATCTCCGATCGAATTGAGCTCCATGCTGTAGCTACAGTAGACGTCAAGTCCCTCGCGTGACGACTGCAGGAGTGATGTTTGGGATCGGTCCTGTCTGATACATGACTGTCAGCGCCCAAGCAAGAGCGAATGAGATGCCGTTGCGGTACGGTAACGTAGTGGCTTTTTATCTATGCACTGTCACCGGAGTTGCACGTCCCTAGTGGTTGGCTGGTAGCTTAGCTGCACAATCTCAGGACGCGTGTTGTATCCGAGCATGAGCGACGCGGGCTGGAAGCAGAGAGAGGGGAGCCGCAAGGGGAAAGGGGCAGAATGGAATCGTTCAATTACCGCACTGGGAGTGTCGGAGGAGCGCGTCTCACTACTTTACAGACTAGACTCTGCCTGTCGCGCTCGCCCGCCGCCCCTCGCCAACCCCGTGCCCATGCCCGCGTCTATGGTGCACATTCATTGCTAAAACATGGCCATCACTGTAGATAGCAGCTTTGGTCAGTGGCTTCAGACGCTTGATGCTCATCAAGAATCATTCGGCCACTCCAGGTGAGAGAGGCTGCGGGTGCGAATTGTCTTTGGCAGGCAGCTTGCGGGAGCTGCTGCAGAGTCAAGGAGCCCTGTCACTCGATTCTCTACTCGGTCGGCTTTCTGCAAGTCGTGCATCCCCTCTAACACCGGCACGCTGCCTTTTGGGTCCACGTTGATTTTTTAATTTTTTGAGTGGGCTTGACACAGACGCCAGGCAGACTGAGCCTTGTTGACCTTTGTTTGACCCTAGGGCGTGACGGGCGTGACGAATGCATTAGGCTAGGCTGGGCTAGGCGTGACCAAAAGGGTCTGGGTAAGTGGGTGATTTTGCCTCTCGGGGCTTTCCGTTCCATCCGTCCTCATTACCATCAGTATCACACCTTGTCAGCTGGGATCTCTCTGCTGCCTTGGGACGACCCGGACAGCGCGTTCGCTCACTCCCTCTTTCATCACCAAGGGTTGAGGCTCGGCGAGGTATCGCGTCGGGCCATCCCGACTGTCTGCTTCTTCCGGTCCATCACACCGGACCGTGGCGTGGCGCTCGCAGCGACTTACTCGGTCACACTCGCTGCTACGGGATAAGGTTCCGACACAGCCCTCAGCAACATCAACCGCCGCGTCATTGCCAGTGGACGGTACCGTGCGTTGCCATCAAATAGAGCTGAGCCGGTGCCAAACGCAGTGGATACCAGACATCCGATCGAGCTGACGCGATAACAACCTTCCGTTGCCCTCTTTCTGACAGACAACGCGAGTCTGAGGCTGAGCTGCTAAGGCACGCTTCCGTCTACGCAATTAACATCCTGGTGTGCCAGAGCTGCTGCCCATTGGTACTCGCATCGTTCTCCTCCTCTTTCGGACGGGGACACACTGCGCGGTCCGTATTATGGCAACTCCCAGCCACCAACGGAGGGACGTAGTGGGTAGTGGCATGGGACTGGGTGTGCCTGTTCAGGTCTCAAGCGACGACGCATCCACGCCTACTGCGCCATCCGAAGCATTCTTATCGAGCCACGACACAACACCCACCTTGGGCTACCCAGTCAGCTCGGGCCTTGCTGCTGACGCCCACGGCCCAGCGCTAGCTTTGCAGCACGATGGGCGACACGAAGGCAGGCCCACTGTGGCTCGCATCGAAACCGAGTCGCTCAATTTGCCCCGATACGCAGCTGTCTCGAAGAACTCGCTTTTCTTCTCCGATACCCATGCCAGCTCCCCGATTGCCGCTAATCACTCGATGAACAAATCCTCATCATCTCAACCTTTCGAGGTCGCCAGCACTAGTCTTTCAACCACTTCTCTCGATAGTCTAGGCGCGCCATCCTCTGGCTCAGCGGATGCGACACACAACGGTGGCAACCGCTGGGCGGGTGGCTTTGGTTCAAGTCTCCAGACCCCGATCGGCGACCTCAGCTCAGCAAGCTCCGTACGAAGTCGGCGTAACTGGGATGAGTTCGAGGGAAAGCCCGTATCTCCTCTGCCAAGCCCAGCGATACATAGCGACAAGGAGAGCTCCATGTTCGACGTTCCTCTCTCTGCCAACAAAGAATCTTTTCCATCGGATGCATCTCGGACGACCACATCGTCGTCTCCCACAAAGAGCTCTCTTTCAGTCTCAGCCTCAGCCGCATCGCCGACGTCCGTCACGCTCACCGAGCCTGCTCCTGAGACGCCTAGCAAGACTTCGGCGTTCTTTGGTGCCTCCTGGTCTGCCTTCCCACGCGGGCCCACCACCAAATCGGCCAAAGGGCACACCAGGAACGCAAGCGGTTCTGAGATCTCCGATGGTGGCCACGGTGGCTCATGGTCAAGTCTCTCCGGCTCGCGTGCAGTCTCCGCGGACATTGCTTCCAAGATGAGGCATCCATCTCGGCTGCCTACTCTGCCCGCTGAATCAGGGATTATACCTGGCACATCGGCTGCCAATGCCAGGACCATTCCAGCCCCAACAGGTCTCTCCACGGAGTCGCCTTTCCCCGGCCATGCAAGGCTCAGTAGCACCGAGTCGAGCATGTCCAACGAGCGACCTCTCTCTCCGTTCTATTCCTTGGATCCCAACTCTTCAAGTCGCGTTTTTGGGCTCGGATCCAGCTCGCAAGCTTCACTCTCGGCGATTTCAGACGCTCCGAGTGCTAGCTACGATGGCCTTCCTCCTTCGAGCTCTGCATTCGCATCCCATACCAGCCCACGGAGCGCCTGGAATAAGCTCAGTCTGCGGGATGACGAACGCAGCACTCACTCATCACCTGTCTCGGTCGGTCCCTCTCGCGCAGACCAACGACTATGGCAAGATTTGGACGACCCTGCGGATGCTGCTTACCGGACATATGGTAATGGTGGTCCATCCAGCTCGAGTGCGCCGTCCACAGGTCGCAATAAGGCATCAAGACACTTTCACGGTCCCTCTGAGAGTGCCACAGGCAGCAGTCTGGCACCTGTGACGACATCTCGTAACAGCTTGAACAAGGCGCATCAATTGGTGGAGGAAGAAGAGGCCGAGGAAGAGGAAGTGGGAGACCAAGTCGGGCCATATCGAATCGAGAGGACGCTCGGTGTGGGAGCATTCAGCCGCGTAGCATTAGCTCGCCTTGTACGGGCTCCCCGGGCTGAGGCAAAGACGGATAAGCGCATCTCGTCCCTGGCGGATCTGCGTCAAAGGGCGCTGTCACTGACGAAGAGCATCACGGCTTCCTCTCCTTCCTCAGGCGAAGACTTGGTCGCGCTCAAGATGCTGGACCGAGAGCCATGCAACCAGAACGAGAGGATGAGAGTCAGCTGGGTGCGTGAGGTGGAAGTGTTGAAGCACATTTCGCATCCAAACCTGGTGCGCTTTGTTACGTCTTTCAGCACGCCGCTCCATCATACGCTGGTGCTTGAGCAGGTACCTGGTGGAGAGCTCTTCGATCTGCTCGCAAATCATCAATCGAAGATAGCTCAGCGGGAGTGGTTTGTTAGGAGAATCTTCTCCGAACTCGCCAATGCAATTGGCTGGATGCACCACGTCAACCTCGTTCATCGTGACATCAAGCTCGAAAGTACGTATGCTACTGTTCCTTGCTTTGCCAAGCTTGTGGATCCGGAGTGACTGACTGCTTTGGCACAAATCTCTACAGACATTCTGATGACGACGCAGCTCTTCGCTGATGGTGGCGAAGACCTGAGGCCATCAAGACTGCCGAGCGGTCCGCTTGTCAAGCTGACTGATTTTGGATTGTCTCGCTTCGTGGATCCTTCCAACCCTTACCTGGAGACTCGTTGTGGCTCGGAGGAGTACGCTGCTCCAGAGCTCATCATCGGAAAGAAGTACGATGGACGAAAGACGGATGCCTGGGCGCTTGGCGTCGTGCTTTATGCACTGATCACTGGCTCTCTGCCTTTCCTAGAAGATCTGGGAGGCAGTGGAGTGACGGCGGCTCGCGAGGGCCACAGCGACGGACGTGACGCCAAGCAGAGGAAGACGCATTTGTTGCGTATTGCAAAGGGTGACCTTCGATGGCCAGAGAAGATGAACGAGGCGAGCTTGGATGCTCCAGCTGCCGAGGTTTGTCCGCCCGACCTCCGGCTGGTCACACCGACGGCCAAGCGGATGGTGGCGCGTCTTTTGCGCAGGGACTCGACAAAAAGAGCCTCGGCGTGGGAGACATGGGACGAGGCATGGCTACTGTGTGGGAGCTTTGGGACGGACGCATCTGGCTCGCCGCTTGAGGCAAGCGCAGCTGGAGAGCCGATCGCGCTACACCCGGATCCCAGGAGCCAGGCCGGGCAGCTGTGGCTGGATCAGCATGCCAACGTCAGGACATCGGAGGTGAGCCAGCTTGCTTGCGACGACTAGGCAGCGGTCGTTCGCATGGGTGTTGCCGTGTACTTTAATTATTTTTCTGCCCTAGCTGTTCCGTTCTCCCCCTTGTACTCTGGCAACAGTCGCCTTTGGACTGGGTGCAAAGGAATAAATCATACCCCCCTCGTCGTTTCGTACCCATGTCGTAGAGCAATAAGTCCGATGCAGCAGGAGTAGTCGTAGGTAGCATCGTCCATAGTACTACCGTAATCAGCAATCTTTGTATTCAAGTCAGATGGGACCGCTTGCTGAGCAGCGTGTGCCGCGTTTGTGACCGTCTATCGTCCGAAAAGAGAGGCACGTGACGGTCAGGAATGGGAGCAAAAAAATGGGGGCCTGGCGCAGCGTGCAGAGGCCCGCAGTGACGACGGATGTGCTGAGACCGTGCGGCGCCGGGTTGATTGTTGCTGGCAGCCGCGCCTTGGCTCTTGGCCTAGGGAGGATGGAAGGGCTCAGGCCAACCTGGCTGGCTCACTGCAGGTGTCCGCTGTCCGCTGTCTGCTGTCCGCTGTCCACGTCGGTGCAAAGTGATCATTCGCGCGCTTGTCTCGCAACACGGCCAGTCAGCCAGTCAGCCTGTCAGCCAGTAAGCCAGTCAGCCAGTCAGCCAGTCAGCCAGCTAGCCTGCTGGAAAGCACGAGCCGCCGTCTTGATTCACCACTTTCCGACCTTCTTCTACTGCCACGCCTCCTCTCAACCCCGTTCCCTCACCTGTTCTCTTCCTTCTAACCGGCGCTATCGTGACCAACACTGGGAGTGCGCCCGCGCGAGCCTCATCGTCCGCCAACTGATCCAACCACACCGGGCATCGCGGTGCCTGCCCTAGTCCTCACTTGCCAGCCGACCTTTCCCTCCAGCAAGCAGCAGCTGGTGACCACATCGCTTCGCAGACATGGCATCGTCCGAAGCCATCGCCTACACCGTCGTTGCACCCGATCTGGGCAACGATGGTATCGAGCTGTCCACCCAGGACCTTCGTCTCAACCTCCAGAAGGGCAGCGATGAAGTCAAGCTCGAGACCCTCCGACGTATCATCGTATCCACCCTCAACGGCAGCCCTCAGCCATCTCTCCTCATGCCCATCATTCAGTATGTCATGCCCAGCAGGAACAAGCAGCTCAAGAAGATGCTCCACTTCTACTGGGAGGTTTGCCCCAAGCTGGACGACAAGGGCAACCTCAAGCAGGAGATGATTCTTGTTTGGTGAGTCCTTTCCATTCCCTTTCCATCTGCTCTTTCGTTTCGTTCCCTCGCATCCTGACTTGTCATCTGTCCTATCAGCAACGCCATCCGGAATGACCTGCAGCACCCCAACGAGTACATTCGAGGCTCGACCCTTCGCTTCCTCCAGAAGGTCAAGGAGCCCGAGCTGCTCGAGCCACTCATTCCCACCATCCGACAATGTCTCGAGCACCGACACAGCTACGTTCGCAAGAACGCTGTCTTCTGCGTCTACTCAATATACCAGCAGAACGAGAACCTCCTCATCGACGCCCCCGAGCTCATGGAGACCTTCCTCGCTGCCGAGGCCGACACAACCTGCAAGCGCAACGCCTTCATTCTCCTCAGCGACACGGCCAAGGACAAGGCCATCGAGTACTTCCTCGGCCTCGGTGACCAGGTCGCGGTCCAGGACGAGCTGATGCAGCTCGCCATCATCGAGCTCATCCGCAAGGACTGCCGCGGCGAGACTCCGCACCGCGTCAGGTACATTCGCGCCGTCTCTGAACTGCTCAACGCCGCCAGCCACTCGGTCAAGTATGAGGCCGCCACGACGCTTACCACACTCACACAGAACGCTGCCGCTGTCAAGGCTTCTGCAAGCGCCCTCATCGAGCTTGTCGTCAAGGAGAGCGACAACAACGTCAAGCTTATCGTTCTCGACAGGCTCGATGCCCTCCGCTCTCGCCACGAACACGTCATTGACCCCCTCGTCATGGATCTCCTCCGCGTACTCTCCAGCCCCGATATGGATGTGCGACGCAAGGCGCTCCGCATCGCCCTCGAGATGGTCTCGAGCAGGAACATTGAGGAGGTCGTGCTCCTCCTCAAGAAGGAGCTCATGAAGACTGTAGAGCAGGCCCAAGACAAGAATGTCGAGTACAGGCAGTTGCTCATCCAGAGCATTCACACCTGTGCCATCAAGTTCTCCGAGGTTGCCAGCAACGTTGTTCACGTTCTCATGGAGTTCCTCGGCGACTCGAACAACCCTAGTGCCGTGGACGTCATCGCCTTTGTAAGGGAGGTCGTTGAGAAGTTCCCCGACCTGCGATCGAGCATCGTTGAAAAGCTTCTACGTACCTTTGCCGATATCAAGAGCGGCAAGGTGTTCCGCGGTGCGCTATGGATCGTGGGAGAGTACTGCAGCAGCATCGAAGACGTCAAGGAGGCCATGCAGCAAATCCGCAAAGTCATCGGCGAGGTGCCCATCCTGGCTGCGGAGGAGCGCTTGCTAGAGCAGTCGGAGCAGGAGGAAGGCACTGCCGATAAGGAGGATCAGTCAAAGCCCAAGGCGGTCACGACCACTCGTGTCCGCGCCGATGGAACCTACGCGACCGAGACCGCCTTCTCATCCGAAGCCAACCAGAACGCGCGACTCGAGGCGGTCAAGGGTGCGTCCAAGCCACCGCTGCGCAGCCTCATTCTTCTCGGCGACTTTTACACGGGAACGGTGCTTGCGTCGACGCTTACCAAGCTTGTCCTCCGCTTCTCTAAGCTTTCATCCGACGCGGCGGCGAAAAACTCGCTGCGTGCCGAGGCCATGTTGATGATGACTTCGATCGTGTTTGTTGGCCAGTCCAAGTTTGCCGCTGCGCCTATTGACGAGGACTCTCAGGAGCGAATCATGAGCTGCGTACAGACGCTGGCCTCGTCTCAGGACAGCTCTGCCCCGGAGAAGGAGGAGGCTGACGAGGTGTTTCTGCACGACACCAAGGCGGCGTATGCAAAGATGGTGCAGCACGAGCAGAAGAAGGCCGAGGAGAAGAAGCAGCTCGAGAGCAAGGTAGTAAAGGTGCAGCCCGATGATCTGCTCGGCTTCCGTCAGTTCTCGAAGAAGTCGGCGCTTGACGGTGCGGACGACTTTGAGCGTGACCTGACCCAGGCGACTGGAGCGACCGAGGCGGCCAAGGACGACTTTATTAGCAAGCTGCAGCGGGTCGTGCAGCTGACTGGCTTTTCGGATCCCGTGTATGCCGAGGCGTATGTGAACGTGCACCAGTTTGACATTCTGCTCGACGTTCTCGTGGTCAATCAGACGAGCGAGACGCTGCAGAACCTGAGCATTGAGTTTGCCACTCTAGGCGATCTCAAGCTTGTCGAGAGGCCGACCACACACACGCTTGCGCCGTACAGCTACCAGAGCATCAAGGCGACCATCAAGGTTTCGTCCACCGAGACGGGTGTCATTTTCGGCAACATTATCTACGAAGGCGCTGCGGGTACGGGTACGGCAAGCGCTGGCGACAGCAAGTGCGTTGTGTTGAACGACATCCACATTGACATTATGGACTACATCAACCCGGCGTACTGCAACGAGGCCCAGTTCCGGAGCATGTGGACCGAGTTTGAGTGGGAGAACAAGGTGAATGTGAACACCAACATTTCGTAAGTACACACCCTGCCCCTGCCCCTGCGCCTGCGGCCTCTTGCTCTCGCTTGCGCGGTGCATACAGTAGCTGAGCTGACGTGTGACTCTGTGAATTGCTGCTGTAGCTCTCTGCGCGAGTACCTGGACCACATTATCAAGTCGACCAACATGTCGTGTCTGACGCCCGAGGCGAGTCTCGCGGGCGACTGCGGCTTCCTGAGCGCCAACATGTACGCACGCAGCCTGTTTGGCGAGGACGCGCTGGCCAACCTGAGCATCGAGCAGCTCGAGGACGGCAGTATCCAGGGCCACGTGCGGATCCGCTCCAAGACACAGGGCATCGCGCTCAGTCTCGGTGACAAGATCACTCTTGGTACGTGTCTGTTCGCCCGCCCCTGACTGCTCTGCACCCACCACCCACTCTGACTGACAGACCTGCGTTGATTCGCACGCACAGCTCAAAAGGTGTCAACCGAGTAGCCAAGTGAACGCAGTAACGACCCGATACGTTGATCCAGTCCGGTGGTGTAGAATACAAATAAACAATCACACACACACATACAGTAGCCTCAGAGACAGGCTGTGCATTTTCGTCGGGGCTTTACATGAACATGTTGTCGTAGTCGTTCTGTTTGGATGAATTAGGTCAGCTGCTGTACTGTACTGTACAGTACGGTACGGTACGGTAAGCGAGTCTAGTTATGGCGGTGGATGTGAACGTACGTTTCCGGGCGGCGGGAGGTCGTCCCAGTCCGGGTCGCCTGATCTGGGGTCGCGCCTGGGTCTGGGTTGTGGTCTTGCGCCGCCGACGTCTGGGCCTCGAGGACCCGGTCCGGGCCCGTTGAAGGGCAAGATGGGGTCGAACCTGGCGCCGGGCGGTACTGCGCCTGGTGGAAGGCGCTCGCCTGGAGGTGCGCGGGGACCGAAGAGGGGGTGGTCTGGGGTCGGATACATGCCCCCGCCTCCTGGGAACACGGGGGGAGGAGCAAACGGACCACCGCCGCCGCCGAAGCGGGGTGGCATGCGGAGCGGCGAGCCTGCCAGCGGGTCGAGGTCACGGTCGCCAATGGCAAATGGGTGCCGGGGCGGGGGCGGCGCGAACACGTCCGGGTCCGGATAGGGTTGGCGCGATGGACCACCCCTCCCGTCCTGGCCCTGGCCCTGGCCGTCGGGGTATCGGGGAGTGTATCGTTCGCGCTCCGGGGGCGGCTCGTACCCCTCCTTGACGAGACCGGGGATGAGGGAGTTCAAGATATCGCGTTTGAAGAGCGCAACAAAGTCACGGATCCTTGAGGAGCCGATGAAGCCGTTGACCAAGGGCTCTGGCTGGGGCTCTGGCTGGGGCTGGGGCTGGGGTTGCGGGTATGGCCAGAAGCTAGTGGAGGTCCACTGGTCGAGTTTGATTTCGAGCGTGCTCGTCTTGTTGCCTTCCTCGGCGGTGGCGTGAATGAGGAGGCGGGGGCCCATGGATACGAGCTTGAGAATGTAGGCGAGGGAGGACTGGTCGTGTCTGTAGCGGAAGGTGTGGGTCTCGGCCCAGTCTTGGGGCAACTCGCGGGGCCGAAAGTCGAGCTGGACCATGATGGCGTGCACGAGGAGCGCGAGTGCATCTTGCCCATCGCGAAGGCGCACACCGGAATCGGCACGAAGGAGCGACTGGACCGTCTCGAGAAGCGCAGAGGGATCAAGTATGTCGCCTGTCATGGTGAGCGTCGTGTTGGTTGTGAGAAGGCAAGCGTGAGCGCCCCCGAATGCGCAGCAATACTTTCCCGTCCAATGTGGAGGCGACGCACGGACTCAGCACACACACGTGACCCTTCCTCCCTCTCCACCGCAGGCAAGCAAGCAGGCAAGCAAGCAGGCAAGCAAGCAGGCAAGCAAGCAGGCAAGCAAGCAGGCAAGCAAGCAGGCAAGCAAGCGCGCGCGTGATTTCACAGCACGCTGCGGCACCTCACCGCATTGCACTTGGCTAAACTGACTGGACTCGGCATATTCTTGGTTTGTAGAGGTGGAAATGAACTATTGCTGGATTTGCAATGCAATGTGTGTGTGTGCAGTCTACTTGCGGTACTCGATACGCTCTACCAAGTCTGCTCCGATGCGCTCCACCTCCGCCAGCACGGCAGCGCGGTTGAGCACTACCTCCTGCTGGTGCTGGTGCTGGTTCGGGTTGGGCTTGGGCTTACCAGTCTCCTCCTCATCCTCCACCAGAGTGCTCGAGAAGCCCAGCGCCACCTTGAACTTGCGCGGCTTGTCCGTCAGCGTCGGATTCCACAGACCTCCGATCACCGTGCCGCCCAGAGTGTCGTGGAACAGCTTGAATGTGTCCGCGTACAGAGACTGCAGCGTAGAGACAAGCGCCGCCGCAGTATCAAAGCCAGGTCGTGGCGTCGTGCCCAGCACTGACTCGACCTCCCCATCCTCCGCATTCGCAAACTTGCTCGCCTTGTTTCCACCCGCAGTCCACACGCTCGAGTCCGCGTGCGCATTCTGTGCATACCGCGACAACACCTTGGCGTTGAGGTGCATGACAAAGTCGTAAGCGTCCGTCGAACCAGATACAAACAGCGCCTGCAAATGCCAAAAATGCAAAAATCCAGTCAGTCAGATACTCTTGTACGTGCCAACGAACGGGACACGTTCAGCCACCCACTCAGAACTCACCTGGATATCAGACTTGCTCAGTTCAGCGCCACCCTTCTCGAGCAGCGCGACTGCCTCTTTCGCCATCTTCTTGATACCCAGTGCTGCGCCGGGGAACGGGCATTCGCGCCCAAAGTCCAAGCCGTGCGGGTCCGCCTCGGTGGCTACAAACCATGTCCGTGTCGCCATACTCGGATCAGCGCCTCGTGCAGCTTGGAAGCTATTCTCCACCTCTGTCCTGCTGCCCGTGGGCAGGGCGAACGTTGTTGCGTCCTCAGCTGCGTCAGCCGCAGTCTGCACAGGCACCGCAAGCGGCTCCTCCTTCCATCGCCATGTAGCCAGCAGACGCATGATGCGCAGGAACCCAGCAACATGCGACGCAGGTGCGCCCTCCTCTGGCGACAGGAACGCAGCCGCCGCCACCAGTTCGATCAATTCCTCTGCGATCATGTGCTCTCCCAGCATGCGGCTCGAGATCCATCGTTTCACCAGACGCACCGCGCCACCGAACGAAGCAAACTTGTGTCCCACGTTCGCAATCAACAGGTGGTGTCTCGGCGCAACCACGAAACGGCGCTCCCACACTTGCAGCGCAGCCTTGGCCCGCTTCTTACGCAGTCCCGTCTCAAATCGGTCCGTGACAATGTGCTCGAGCAGTGCACGCTCTCGCTCGTGGCGTACCCGAATGTGGAACGCAAATCCGGACGGCAGAATGAGCTCGAGCAGCACCTGGTCCTCCAGAGGGTTGCTCGTTCCACTCAACACCACGCGGCACTGGCTCCCTTCGATCTTGGTCGCAATCTCGTGCGAAATCGCTTCGCAGAACGCCGCCTTGATCGCCTGCAGCGCCTCGACCTCGTCTGGCCACTTGCCCGAACTCTCAAACGTGATCGCAATCTCGTGCGCTGGCAAATACGATGCTACGTCCGGCACACGCGTACCAAGTCCCTCCAGGTTGAGCGGGCCAGGCACAAACGCGCTCGTACCACGCAAACCGGACGAGCAAGGAGCAATCGTGATAATCGAAAGCGGAAGACCATCCATCGCTCGTAGGTCCTTCACAAGGCCGTCGTACGCAGACTGTACCAGCTGGAAGCCCTTCTCGTCCGTGTTGACCAGGTACGCGCGTCTGGCCAGCTTGGCGTCAATGTCAAGCAGGCCGTCAAATTTGCTGGCGAGGAACGAGATCTTGTCGTCTGCAATCCCGTGGTGGCGGTTTAGCGCGTATGCCAGGATCCTACGCGGGATCGCCCAGCGAGCAGCCGTGTCTGGAACGGGCCAGACGACACTCTCGAGGATACGGCCGTCCTTGAAGCGACGCAGCTCGGCAAGTTCGCCCCAGAACGAGCGAAACTCCTCCGCAGCCTCCGTCTCGTCGCTCCTAGGTCCGTGCTCCACCATCCTCCACGCTGTATCGCCGTTGAGCATCACGCCGAGCTCAGCTTGGGCAAGCGAATGCGGGCGCGCAGCATCGAGTGGCCAAGAGTCGAGTAGTCCACCAGACGCGGGGTGTGACAGTGCGACGAGGGTTGCTCGTCCTCGCAGTGCACGGGAAGCTGTTGCGCTGACCTGGATCAGATTTGCCTGGTACAAGTTGCCAAAGTCGGCACGACGCAGCTGTGCGGCGGCGTCCTCACCCTTGAGGCTGGAAGGCGAAGGCAGGTAGAGATGAGCCACCTCGTCGTAGGTGAACACGGGCGCCGTGCGGTCCTGAAGGAAGAGTGCCTCAAAGTGGTCAGCTACAGTGTCGTTGAGCATGCCGAGCGTCTTCTTCGCCTCGGCCTGGAGTAGATCAAGCGAGCCTGTAGGAAGGAAGGAAAAGAGGTTGATGCTGCCTGAAGGGTCAACAAATACCCGCTCGAATGCCTGGGAGAAGTCCGATCGAGGGATCTTATCGCTCCTCGATACAAGTCCCGCAGAGGGCATGGGCTTCATGAACACAGGTCGTTCTTGGAAGTCGTGCGTGGCGAGCCAGTCGATGACACCACGGAACAGCTGGTAGCTGCTGAAGCCGTTCGCCAGCTTGGAGCGCGCTGCGCGGCCAGCCACCTTTTCTTCGCCGTTCAAGAGGTGGGCAAGGACCATGGTGAGCACGAATCGGAGCGAGCCAGAACCGGCCACCTGACGCCTTTCTGCACCGCTTCGGTTGGTGCGAGCGCCCGAACCAAAGCCTCGCTGGAATGCCCAGGTCTTGAGCAGCAGACAAGCGTCCGCGAACGCAGGGCACGCCTGGGCGGTCGTATGCAAATAGACGAGGTGAGCGAGCTGAAGACCATCCATCAACACTGCAGCATTGTACCGAGGCGTGGGGACTGGCTCCTTGTCGCCCTCGGATGCTTCCGCAGAGGATGGTCCGACTCGGACACTGTTGCGGAGAGGGCCAAGACGACCAAAGTTGAAGAGACCAGGCTCGTGGGCCAAGTGAATGCGAATGGATGCCTTGAGTTTCGTGTAGTCTGTGTCGGACTTGTTGTGTACCGGCTTGAGTATGAGTACGGATCGGCGCGGGTCGCCCTCCATGAGCTGGAACGAAGGCGAGACTCCGAGGTTGGAAGCGGAGCTGATAGCGTGTGCCAATACTGCAAGGTAGAAAGCGCGCTTGTGAAAGTAGCGGAAGTTCATGTGGTCCTTCTCCTGGAAGAGAGAAGAGGGCATCACAACGGCGACATCGACATCGACGCCGTCGGGTTTGATGGCAGCGCTCTTGAGTGGCCAACTGCCTACGAGATGCATTCCGGCCGGCTTTTCGAAAGCAAGCTTGTACTGGGCATCGTCCTTGGGCGCTGGGTCTGGGAAGGGAACCTTGATGGAGCCCTTGGATCGCTTCTCGAGCTTCTTGAGGGCATCCGGGATGGAGCTTGGCTCGATAGGCTTGATACCCTCGAAAGTGGTGTGAAGACGGCGGAGCACAAGTTCCAAAGCGCCAGCCTTGGTGTACGCAGGTCGTACTTCGGGAAGCATTTCGTCGATCTTGAGCTTGAAGACATTGCTCTTGAAGAGCTCTCCGGTCTCCTTGAGTCCCTTTACTTCCTCGGTGGTAGGCAGGGCGTACAGTGCTGCTGGCTTGGACTTCTTCTTGGGAGCGCCCGAGCTGGATTGTGGATCTTGCTCTTGCTCGTCCGACGCTTCGGCCTCGAGATCCTCAAAGCCACCTTCCATGTCCTCATCCGACATGAGCTCGGCGTTGTCGGCGCTCTCATTGTCCTCATCCTCGGCAGTCTCCTGATCATCGTTACTGTCGCTATCGTCCTCTTCGTCGTCCGGGATCGCTGCTGATCCAGTACCGGCGGCAGCGGAGGCTAAGAGGTCCTCGTCGTCATCAAAGTCGTCATTGTTGTCGCTGTCGCTGTCGCCATGCTGGGCGACGGGTGCTGGCTTTTTGTTTGGTGTCCGCTTCTGCGGCGAGGCAGATGATGTTGTCGCTGCCTTTCTCTTGATCCCGGGCATGGCTACGCTATGCTGTGCTGTGCTGCGGGGGCAAGGTGAGGGAGGAAAGGCAACGGCAGCAGTGCACCAAAGGTGGATTTTTTTCCTGTCCTTCTTCTTTTTCGCGTTACAGTATTTTTTCTCGCTGCTCGAATGGAATTTTCTCGGAAATCGGACAGTCAACACAGTCGCGCGAGAGAGGAGAGAGCGAACGAAGGATGCACTGACCGCGTTGGGGGTCACAGCCCAGCAGCACGCACAGCAATCAACGCGTTCACTCAGTTACGCCGGGGCCAGCTAACGGCCAACCGCCAACCGCCAACGGCCAGCCGAGGGCAAGGCGCAAGCAACCCAACACTTGGACGGCTTGTCGTCCTTCTCACCCTCACCACCATCACCATGACGGAAGAGATCACAGTCGAGGTTCAAAGTACGTTCTTCTCACTGCATTTCTCTCTCCAATTCGACACCGTTGCTCACCCATGAACGCCCTCCACAGACAAGCGATACCTCCACGCAGCCCGCACGGACGATCCAGAGCTCCTCGCCGAGCTGCTGGCTTCCGGGACGCCCCCAGACCAAAACCATGCCGATGGTCTTGGCAACAATGCGCTTCACTACGCTGCCGCGCATCAGTCCACACGAATCCTCGAGGACATTCTCAACCTCGAGATCGATGTAGACTTTCAGAACCGCATGCAGATGAACACTCCTCTCCACGAGGCTGTCGACATCGCAATTCCGCAAGGACCTGGTGGAGAGCAGATCGAGGAGGTGCGAAATTGGATCGGTAAGTTGCAGTGATTCTCTTTCAAGCCTCGAGTCACAACACTGATCAGAAACACATTGACCTTTGTTCTGTGCTGTGCTGCACAGTCAACGAGCTTCTCGATGCCGGGGCGGACCCCCGCATCCCAAATAAGGACGGTGACAAGCCCGTCGACCTCCTCTCTTACGGCGCAAAGGCAAATACCGCGCTTGGAAAGGAGCTCTTCGACCGTCTGCGCAAGGGCGAGGCAGAGGCCGGCATCGATGCCAGCGACATTGCCAATGATGACGACGAGGGTAAGTGGTTTAGATCAGGCTATCTCATCTCTCCCTCTTCGTCTCTGCTGACGCACGCTACGGACCACAGAGGGAAGCGAAGGGACGCCATCGGACGAAGAATAGACTCTTCTCCTGTACACACAAAGTCTCATGGAATCACTCCAACTTGACAAACAGATGTGTTTTGCTTGAGCCGCAAAGCGCTTGTGATTGCAGACATTCAAACTGGACCGGACAACGCAGTCACGAGCCGGTCCGGGTGTCAAGCACTTTGACCGTCTTGGTTGGCCGGGCGCACGCAGTCTCCACTTTTCCTTCCGTCTCCAGTTGCTCTGCCTCGCTCTGGCTCATCGCGGTGGCTGCCTTTGAGCGTGTGATTTGAGGTGAATCAGACTGCTCATCTCCCGAAAGAACGGGCGGAGACGATGTCGGGGCAGACGCCTCTCTTGCCAACGCAGCAATCGGCGCGGTCTCTTCCGTATCCTGAGCAGCGGAGCCTTTCGTCAAGACCGAGCGGATCCTCTCTTGTTCCTTGCGGTCGTCCTCGTCATCGTCTGCAAAGGGGATGATTGTTTCTTCTGGTAAACAGCTGCGCCAGAACCAAGTATATCGCAAGGCTGCTCACATTCAATGACTTCAAAGCTGACCGGCTCGGCAGAGCCCTCGTCCACGGCGTCCGTGTCGATCACCCACACGCCAGCACCTCTCCCACGAAGCAACAGTTCGCGTCCAAGCCAATCTAGGTCAAAGTCATCGTCCTCGTTTGACTCGGAGTAAAAGTCAGACTGCCCGGTAAAGAGCACAGGTTGACCCGTGACTGGGTGTACTGCGATCTTTCTCAGAGTTGGGTCTTCCTTGAAACTTGGGCGGCGGTCGGAGGTCAGGATGACGGGTGCCATGTGAACGAACGGGTCAGCACCGAAAGCATGTCCGTGGTACGGAGAGTGGCCGTAGGAAGATGTCGAGGCGAGAGTCAATCCACGGCCGCCTGCACCTGCAGTTGTACCTGAGCCAGAGGCGAGACGTGTTGTAGCGACAGAAGGAGTGACGAATGGCGGAAGGCTGGAACCAGGTTGGCCAGGGAAGAAGAGGGCCTCGTTCCAAATGTCTGGAACAGCGAGCCCCTGGACGGCAAGAAGCCTTCGTCCAAGAGCATCGAGGAGCATATCTTCCTCGATCATCATCCTCTCCAGGCGTGCCTCCTCGAGCTGCTGTTGCTGCCTCCGGCGCTTTTCTTCAGCAAGAGCAGCAACGGCGTCTTCGAGTGGGTCCGAGTCGAGCAAGTAGATGAGAGAGCGAGGATCATCCTGCTCGTAGATGGACGAAGGAAGGAGCGAGGCTGAGGCTGGGTGGTGGTAGTGATCTGAGGCTGGAATCTCCTCGATGAGGATGGTCTCCAGTGTGGCGGGGAGCATGTCTGACGTCCTCAGCTGTGTCGCTGGAAGTGACAAGAGAAGGAGACGTGATGGAGCAAGGTAAGCTGGTGGCCAGAGCGTTCCGTGCCTTGGCTCCGCTCTGCCTTGCCGTGACATGGACAAAAAGGGTCTGCCGCAACAGCTGACTGATGCGCGCCCGGGTGCCGCGCTCCCAGTGTCAGTGTGGAGGCATGCTCGGGCCCATGCAATACAGTCACACTCTGCTGCTGTGACCTCATTTCCGCCCACGCCAGCCGCCAGCCCTGTCTTGTGATTTCTTCGCGAAAAAACTCGAAGCGAAAAACGAAAGCAAAGCAACGCAACGCAACGCAACGCAACGCGGCGTGGCTTGCGCGTTCTCATGGACCCTGACGCAAAGCTTCTGACCACAATCCCACACCTGGATCCCGACGTCTTCTCGAGCATGGCCAAGGCTGCGTTCGTCTGCTTTCCCGGTGCAGACTATACGCACCGGTCTGCTGTGACGGCTGCAAGACGCGTGCTCGCTCAGCGTGGATGGACCGTCACTGAGGGAGACGCGCAGGCATTCCATGTCGGTGCTCCCGATAGCGACCAGAATCAGGACGACAACCAAGAGTCGCCCAAGCTGCCAGTGGGCCAGAGTCTCTATCTGGCCGACTACGACCTGCTTCCCTTTGAGGATCTGCTCCCCGGTCCGCGCGGCTCCTCGTCCCAATGCTCCAGCTATGTGATCCGAAAGGCGCTCATCCGCAAGCACTACCTCGCCTCGGCCCTCCACTCCTACTCAGTCAAGTCCCCAGATCCTGCTAGGTACCAATCGTGTACGCCAAGGACATGGGCCATGGAGATCCAATTCGCAGATGAACTCGACGAGCTTCTTATGGACGACCTCTACGACCTCAACGAGATCCTGGAGCAGAATCAGGCCATCATCGACGGCGAACAGGAGGGAAAGCCCTCGTGGTTCATTCTCAAGCCTGGGATGGCTGACCGTGGAAACGGCATCCGACTGTTTGCAACCGTAGAACAGCTTCAAGACATCTTTGAAGAGTTTGAGCCAGAGAGTGACGACGAAGATGACGAGGATGATGGGAAGCGCGACGACCAAGACCCCGAACAGCTCACTGGTGCTGGACACTATCCAGGAAAGGACACCTCAGTGATGGCAAGCCAACTTCGCCATTTTGTCGTGCAGGAATACTTGTCCAACCCGCTCTTGTTACAACCAACTGGGACAAAAGAGCTGGCAGACTCGTTCAAGTCCCTGTCCATCAGCGGTCCTCGCAAGTTCCACCTGCGCGCTTACGTCCTCTGCTGTGGTGCCCTCTCTGTTTACCTCCACGACGATATGCTTGCCCTCTTTGCTCCCTTGCCTTACAGCACGCCCTCGGACGAGACCAGGGCTGATCTCCGCTGCCACCTCACCAACACCTGCCTGCAGGAAGACGGATCTCTGGCTACCGGTGATGATGGGAGGCCAAAGGAAGAGAACGTGTTCCTCTGGAGCGACCTCGCGGGCTCTTCGAATGGCCTCACAAGCGAGATGGTGGAAACCGTCAGATCCCGAGCTGCTCGGGTTATCGGCGATGCTTTCGAGGCAGCTGCCAAGGCAGGAAGCATTCACTGGCAGCTATGGCCAAACGCGTTCGAGGTCTTTGGAGTCGATCTACTCGTGGATGCAAACCTCCAGGTCAAACTGCTCGAAGTCAACGCTGTAAGTTCAGGCTAGCACATATTCATGACCGAGTTTTGAGCATGAGTCTCTGACACCACTTTCTATAATACTGTAGCAACCCGATTTTGCTCAAACAGGTGCTCGGCTGAGTGCCGTCATTGATCGCCTCTTCGAGCGGACCTGCCAACTCGCCGTCCTCCCCTTCCACGACAGCAGCGTCTCTACCTCTGAAACGGACGCGGACTGGAGCGTGGGCGAGAGTCGCGATGGCACCACACTCTGCTTCCGAGAGCAGCTCAGCAAGGCGTGGTGAATGAAACACTGTACTATTAGCAAAAGAAGTAATCATTCATTCAACCGAGGAAGCCAAAAGGGAAGCAAAAGAAGAGTTCAATGTTAGACGAGTGAAAGAAAAAAAGTATGGACGAACTGGGATTCGAACCCAGGAAATACTGGAGAAAGCAGCCTATGCAATGGCCAAGACATTGAAATCTTGAAGCCAGCCCCATAACCACTCGGGCATTCGTCCTACATTCGCCCGCGTAGAACGCGTCAGCGAAATATGTAGTATCCTTGTTATCCACCTTTTTTGAGAAAAAGGCTAAGTCGTTCCGCTGGGACTCACACATTGGCAAGGACAAGGTGCGGAGATGGTGCGGACGAGATTGAGTGCAGACACGGAGCGGTTATGAGCTGCGCATCATTGTCAGGCCTTGAGATGTGCGGAAGCGGGAAATGCCCGCCTGCTTCTCGAGTCCCAAGGGGCGCTGACCGCCGCGCTTGTCATGCTCCACCATACCGTATTGGAAAGAGACATCTTTCCTCGCCGCAGTGTACCACTGTGCAAGCATGCCGACGTTCAATTTTCTCATGAGAGACCTGACTGAGGAGGACGAGAAAAAGCCGACCAAGCCCGCTCTTCTGTCTTCCGAGAGCAAATGGACCGAGCAGGAAAGGCAGCTGATGGTCCGAATCTTCCTCGCCCGTCACCCGATCACCACGAGTACCCTTGAGTACATGGCTCGGCAGATTCCAGGCCGAAGCCAGCGTCAGGTGAGTAACCTTCTGTGCGAGACTGTCTGTCATTCGTTGCGAGTGGCTCATACTGTGCTGCGTGCTACATTGTCACAAGTAGTTGGGCGATCAGTTTCGCAGGATCATTCGAAAGAGCTTCCTCGGCCTATTTGGCGGCGATCCCAACTCGATGGGCATGGAAGCCGACTCGGGTGCCAAGAACGAAGATATGACCGACTTGCTGTTCGATGATCATCACGAAGGACCCGAGAAGTCCCGCAAGAGAGCAAAGAGGGAAGATTAAAGCACCCTGCCGTCTGCAGCCTGGCCCCGTCGTCATTCCTCTCATTCCCACTCCTGCGTCGACAACGTCGCCATGCGCGAATGTCGGTTCCGTCTCGTGGTGCGGCAGTGTAATGATGCTCTTTGCGTTGAACCAGGACGGGCGCATTTCAAATCACCCTTGACACGCGCCAGGCTGGAGAGGCTTGCTGTAGACCGTGATCGACGCAATGTGCAGCTGGAAGCGAGAGCGCGTCACAGCCTGAATACAAAAAGTCTAGTTGTGGCACTACAACGGCCACTTTTACGTCGAGCGTGTTTGAATTTTTGAGTCCTCTCGTGTGTCCTTCTGCATTTTTTTCTTCCCTCCTTCCCTTGCGCCGACTGTTTTCGACCTGCAGCAGAGATTCCAGCGAGCACACGTCTGGCTGGCAAGCAAAGGCTCAGCTCGCAGCACCTGCGCCAGGCTCAGTTTTTTTCTGATTTTGCTTTGCTTCCAGTGCTCACCACCACCTGCCCCACACTTGGACGCTTCCTTATCTCGACCTTCCTACTCGCCGCCGGAAGCAACCAGTCGAAGCGCACTCCTTTCTGTAGTGATTACAGAGGAACAGCAGGCTCAGCATATCCCTGGCGAGATTGATCCACTAGCGAAACAACCTCAGCAGGAACACGGAAAACAGCTCCACAAACTCTGCAAAGATGGCGCCCGCTCCGGTACAGAAGGAGACCCGTATTGCCATTGGTAGGTAACTTTTTGTGGTAGAGTATGCATGGGGCGAGGACTGACCCGATACTCGCCTTGGAATAGTCAACCAGGACAAGTGCAAGCCGAAAAAGTGCCGACAGGAGTGCAAAAAGTCATGTCCCGTTGTCCGCATGGGCCGTCTCTGTATCGAGGTCTCTCCCTCGAGCAAGATTGCCTTCATCTCGGAGACGCTCTGCATTGGTTGCGGTATCTGCCCCAAGAAGTGCCCCTTCGAGGCGATCAACATTATCAAGCTTCCCACCAACCTCGAGTCTGAGACGACGCACCGATACAGCGCCAACTCGTTCAAGCTTCACCGATTGCCGATTCCACGAGCGGGCCAGGTTCTCGGCCTTGTCGGTACGAACGGTATCGGTAAGAGTACCGCGCTCAAGATCCTCGCCGGCAAGCAAAAGCCAAACCTTGGCCGCTACGACGACCCGCCGGACTGGCAGGAGATTCTCAAGTACTTCCGTGGATCTGAGCTTCAAAACTTTTTTACCAAGGTGCTTGAAGACAACATCAAGGCGCTGATCAAGCCTCAGTACGTTGACCACATCCCCAGGGCGATCAAGGGCAAGGCTACGGTCACCGAGCTGCTGGACGGCAAGCTGGAGCGCAACAACAAGGAAGACATTATCGATGTGCTCGACCTCAAGGAGGTTCTCGAACGTGACGTGTCTCAGCTCTCTGGTGGTGAGCTGCAGCGTTTCGCGATCGGCATGTCGTGCGTGCAGAAGGCCAACATGTACATGTTTGACGAGCCCTCGTCGTACCTGGACGTCAAGCAACGTCTGAATGCGGCCAAGATGATCCGATCGCTGCTGGATGCGCACACGTACGTGATTGCTGTCGAGCACGACTTGTCGGTGCTTGACTACCTTTCCGACTTTATCTGCTGTCTCTACGGTGTTCCGTCGGTGTACGGTGTGGTGACGGTCCCCTCGCCCGTGCGGGATGGTATCAACATTTTCCTGGATGGCTACATTCCGGCCGAGAACATGCGATTCCGTGAGGACTCGCTCACTTTCAAGATTGCCGAGACGGCCGAGCAGGAAGTGACGGACAGGACGGCCAAGTACGTGTGCCCGCCGATGACCAAGACGCTGGGTAACTTTTCGCTCAAGATTGAGGGCGGTGAGTTCTCCGACTCGGAGATCATTGTGTTCCTTGGTGAGAATGGTACGGGCAAGACGACGTTTGTCAAGATGCTGGCGGGCAAGCTGGAGCCGGATGCTGGTGCGGAGAAGCCACCGCAACTGAACGTGTCGCTCAAGCCACAGACGATTGCGCCCAAGTTCCAGGGTACGGTGCGGATGCTGCTGCTCAAGCAGATCAAGGCGGCGTTCATGCACCCGCAGTTCCAGACGGATGTGGTCAAGCCCATGTACCTGGACAATATTATTGACCAGGAGGTGCAGACATTGTCTGGTGGTGAGCTGCAGCGTGTGGCGCTGGTGCTGGCGCTGGGCAAGCCGGCGGACATTTACCTGATTGACGAGCCCTCGGCGTACCTGGACTCGGAGCAGCGTATCATCGCATCGCGGGTGATCAAGCGCTTTATCCTGCACTCGAAGAAGACGGCGATGATTATTGAGCACGACATTATCATGGCGACGTACCTTGCGGACCGGGTGATCGTGTACGAGGGCCAGCCGTCGGTCAAGGCGACGGCCAAGCGGCCCGAGTCGCTGCTGACGGGTATGAACTCGTTCCTGGCCACGCTCGAGGTGTCGATGCGTCGTGACCCGACCAACTACCGCCCGCGTGTGAACAAGCTCAACTCGATCAAGGACAAGGAGCAGAAGGCGATGGGCACGTACTTTTTCCTCGAGGAGTAAAAAGCGAGCGACCAAACCCAGCTTTGGGGGTAGGGTAGTGGCAATGTCTACTGTAGACGGTTTGGCATACGAGTCTGACTGAATGATTCATACAGTATATTGGTGTTGTGTGTGTGTGTGTGAGAGAGAGAGAGAGAGAGAGAGATAAATACAGTGGGGGAACCAAGAGGAAGCGAGCTAGGTGGGCTGGGGATGGGGTTTGGACGCGGGACAGGTGGCGAGAAAGAGGGTGCCGAGGAAGCGGAGGGCCATGGCAAAGTAGATGACGCTGGTGGTGCCGGAGTGTTTGTGCATGGCGGCGCCGATGATTGTGCCTATGAGTAGGGAGGCGATGTAGAGGCCGCGGGTGTTGCGGGTGTTTACTTTGGGGTCGTGAGTGGCGCGGCGGGGGTTTGCGAAGAGGAGGGGGTCGACGAGGAAGTCGATGAAGGGGGAGGTGAGCATGGCGGTGGGTATTTCATTTATGCCGGAGGAGCGGGCCATGGCTACCTGTGCGCCTGCGGTGGCGGCGAGGAGGAGGGCGAGGAGGGAGTCGTGGAGCTGCTTGCCGTGGGCGGGGTGGAGGGCGACGCGTATGATGCCGAGCTGGAGGAGCACGGCGAGGAGGAGGAGCAGGGTGGTCTGGAAGGCCATGGTGGTGCACAGCCACGCGCGGCTGCGGTTGCCGCACGCGTTGCCGACGCGGCCAAAGACAAAGCCAGACACGAGGAAGGTGGCCAGACTGACGCCCGTTGTAAGCACCGACGGCACCCCCGCCCCCGCCGGGTGCAAGTTGACGCCGAGGATAAGCACGAAAAAGACGATCGTATTGCCCGTCTGGTTGGAGCAGAAGATCTGCAGGTCCGCGTAGGTCGTGGCGTCCAGGAGGCCCGTGGCGAACGTGATGGCGAGCAGGTGCCATACGAGGAAGCGCGTGTGCACCGTATCCGAGCAGCTGTAGCGGCGGCGACGAGCACGCTTATCTGGCCGCGCGGGCGCGGGCTCGGGCTCGGGCGCGGGCTGGGCGTGAGGCTCGGGCGCCTTTTCGCAGTCGCAGTCGCAGTCGCAGTCACAGTCCGAGCGGGAGTGGGAGTGGGAGTGGGAGTGGGAGCGCGAGGGCCGTGTGACTGTGCAGTCGTCGGCTGTGGACGCCAGGGCATCAGGTGGCATGGTGGCGAGCAAGACAAGCTTTGGCGCCAGTCCGAACAAGTCCAGTCCAGGCGGAGGGTGGGAAGGTGATTAGAACAAAGAGGCAGAGTCGTAAGTTCTCGCTCTCGCTCTCGCTCTCGCACGGTCAAGTCATAGGTGATGGAGGTTGGGTTACTCGTGAGTCAGAGCCAGAGCCAGAGCCAACGAGAACAAGCAGCATACACAGCAGGCAGCCGCCGCTCAGCCAGGCCAGGCCAGCCACTTGCGCCCGTCTCTGCGTGGCCACAGTGATTGTCGGATCGGCCGAGCTCGTCTCGCGGTGGTGTAGCACTCTGCCGCACCACACCGCACCGCACCGTATCGTGCCGCGGCTACTTTTTTCTTTTTTTGTTTTTTTTTTTGTTTTTTTTTTCCCACTGCTTCCCTCCACAAGAAGCGATGTGACAAGGCTTCCACGTCGGCCTTGACGGACGGGCACTTTTGACACGCTCGGCTACTACTGGAAACACAGGGTGCAGCCAACTTGCAGGCGCTGTCAAGACTTGCCGAGCGAGCCCTTCGCAGTACCGCACCGTACACCTCGTTGCTTCTTGACACCCAACATCATGTTCGTGATACCAAGCACAGCAGCTGCTCGGTCGCGGTCGCTCTCACGACTCGTTGCAGCCACCACGGCAACGGCCAAGCTGAGGCTGAGGCTGGGGCTGGCACCCGCACTCGCGCCAAGCCTTGTCGGCCGGCGCTCCATCGCCACCACCACCACCACGACCACCACCAGTACTAGTACTAGTACTAGTACTAGGGGCAGTGGGAGCAAGCCCTTGTCGCCGTACAAGACGCACACGCCCCAGGGGGCAGGGGAGCCGCTGGTGCACACGTTTTTCGACGGCCCCAGTGCGACGTGGACGTACGTTGTGGTCGGGGTGGACGGGCGTACCTGTGTGCTGATTGACCCTGTGCTCGACTACGACGCGGCGCGCAACGCCGTGTCCACCGTCTCGGCGGACGGCATGCTGGCCTTCCTCGCGGGGCGCGGGTACAGCGTCGCGCGCATACTCGAGACCCACGCGCACGCGGACCACCTCACCGCCGCGGCGTACCTCAGGGCGCGCCTGCCGCACCACCCGCCCGTCTGTATCGGCGCGGGCATCACCGCCGTCCGCGCGCGCTGCGGCATCACCGCCCCCGCCACGCACGACTTTGACCTCCTCTTCCCCACCCCTCCCGACGGGGACGGGGACGGGGAGGCCACGTTCGAGTTCGGCGGGTCCACATGCTCCGTCCTCCACCTGCCCGGCCACACGCCCGACCACGTCGGCTACCTCATCGGCCACAACATCTTCGCAGGCGACCTCGTCTTCCAGCCCGACGTGGGCAGCGCACGCGCAGACTTCCCCGGCGCTTCCCCGCACGCCCTCTACGCCTCCCTCCAGCGCATCCTCCAGCTCCCAGACCACACACGCATCTACATCGGCCACGACTACCCGCCCCCCCACCACCGCCCCCCCAGCTGCTTCACCACCGTCGCACAGACCAGAGACCAAAACATCCACCTCGTCCACGGCAAAGACGCCTTCCTCACCCTCAGGAACACCCGCGACGCCTCCCTCCCGCCCCCCAAACTCCTCCACCCAAGCTTGCAGGTCAACATTCGCGCCGGCAAACTACCCGACCCGGACCCAGACGGCACTCGCTACTTTCGCATCCCCATCCAGCTCTCTGACAGTCTCAAATGAGATAGGCATCGATTGACGACAGGACCGATTTTTAAAAAAAAAAAAAAAAAAAAAACACATTAAAATACATTACAGCGACGCAAGTGTGTGCAGTGTGACCGAGGCAGGACATGCAAGGGAAATGCAAAAAAAAAGAAAAGGTACAGGAAATGCTAGACGTTCACGTTCCACGACCACCGGCCCTCCTGGAAGCCTTCCGCCGTGTCCGAGAGCAAAATCTCGCGTCGCTTGTGTACATAGACCGTCAGGTCAGTCACGCGCTGACGCAGGTCTGGGATCGTCTCCTTCTCGATCGGCTTTTCGAGCTGCTCGGACAGGTCTTCGACCGCGCGCTCGAGATCTCGCTGGTTGTCCTCAAACAGCTCCGTCATATTGTTCCGCGCCAGGTAGTATGCCATGCAGTACGTCCACTTGAGCGTCATGCGGCATTCCGTCACAGTGTCCACCGCCTTTTTCAGAAACTGCACCTCAATCCACGTCAGGTCCGACGTGAGCTGCATCTCCTCCATCTTTTTCTCCGTCCGTCCGTACAGATCACGGTCCAGCTTGGCCGACTGCTCGTGGTTGGCGTACCGGTTAAAGTAGTGCAGGTACCGCTCCAGCTGCGCACGCGACTTTGCCTGAGAGTCACGCGCATCCGTGCCGCTCTTCTCGTCATATCGGTTGCAGTTGTACCAGCTGTTTCCGTGCTCTGTCCACGGACCCGAGCAGATCCAGCACCACTCGTACTTGCACTTGCGACATGTCATGTGGTTGCAGCCCCCATTCTTCTCAATCGTAGAGCTGCACTTGGGGCACTCCTTTGTGTTGGCACTGATCCAGTTGGCCGTCTCGCTGTCGTCCTCGCACTTTTTCAGCCACAGCTTGACCACGGGACACACTGCTGGCGCGTGCGCCGCATTCCCGCAGCCAAAGCAGAAAGCATGCCCGCAGTCGCACTTGACCGATGGTACAATCTTGTCCAGTTTCTTGGCCGACACGTGGCACTCGACCGCAAGCTCGCAGTTGGGCGCTGGGCACCACCTCAGCACGCCCGAATCGTCAACATAGGTGCGGTTGAGCAGAATCTTGTACCTCTCAAACGTGGACCGCTTGACAATCATGCCGACAGTACGCTCATCAATGACGAGGTTGCACTTTTCGCGCATGCATTGCATTCGTCGAGACTCGCCCTCCTCGCGTACCTTTTGCTCCATATAGTGCTGGTAGCAGTCCTTGCAGTAACGGTGGCCGCACGCCAAAGCCAAGGTCTCAATCTCGCCTTTCGGGAAATCCTCGGCGCTGAGGTAGCAAATCTCACACGTAAAGTCGGTCAGCACCTTGAGCTTGGGTCGCGATGGATCCTCGTGCACGCCAGCCTCGAGATTGACCTTCTCGGGCGAGTCCATGTACCTCTCAATCAGGCGTTCCTTGTTCCAGCCAAAGTGCCTGAGCAGGATAGCAGCGTCCGTGTCCTTGATCATAAACATGCTCGCTACATGTTCCACCTCCTTGTGCTGTGCCTCCTCGATGCTGGCAACCGTGTGTGACTTGAACTCCACTTCGTAATTTTTCAGCCTCTCACGCCCAATGTCGGCCGTGGCGAATGCGTCGTCCGCATCGCCAAACTCGCCGAGAATGGCATCTTCCTGATCGGAATCGGCACCGTACTCGCTGTCGTTCTCGTCGTAGCCGTAGGCCGAATCTTCGTCCATCGTATCTTCGACATCATAGTCGATAAAGTGCTGCAAAACAAAGCGACTGGCGTCAGTTTTCTCGGTCCATGAGCCACATGAATCGGATTGCATGTTGAGGCCGACTCACCTCGTCGCTCACGTCCGACATGCTGAATATGCCTGCTGGCTCGATTGAAACTATGAGTCTATGAGGGATGCGATGCAAGCGAGTCGGTAGCGGAAATTATGCTCGGTGGCGTTGCGTGATTGGCTTGCTGGTCTGATCTGGTCGATGCTGGTAACGAATGCAGGCGCGATGGAATAGGCTCAATGTGGGAGATTGAAAGGGGGTGAGAGTATGCCAACGGAAGAATGATGCAGGGGGGACAGTCGGGCAAGAGCTCTGTGGCAGGGTGTGGAGAGAGAGAGAGAGAGAGAGGTGTAATGAAGGGCGGAAGGATCGGCGGGTAGGATACGGAAACGGAAACGGAAACGGAAACGTGGACGGCGGGGACTGATAGAAGGGGGTTGGCGTCGGGATCCGATCGAAGGATTGATGTGGTTGAAAGGGAACGAGCGAGCGCGGAGTGGAGTGTGATATTGAACGGGTTGCAGTGTAAGTGTGCTTGCTGGGAGGCGGGCTAAAGGCGAATGATGGCTGAATTGTGAGCAAAACGCCGCGACGCATCGGCAGGCAACTCTGCTCTCGCGCTGGCCCTGCCCTGCCCTGCCCTGCCCTGTCTGTTGCTCGTCTCAAAAACGGGGCTGATTGCATCCTCCCCACCTCTGTCTGCTGCGCGCCCGTAACCGTCATTGTGCCCGAATTTCAGCCAACTCGCGATTCAAAACTCAAAGCAGGCAAGACACGACACCGTTTCAAACCCGTGCTCACTTGACTCGCCCGCTAGACGGGTGGGGTGGCTCGGTTTGCCTGCACCCCGAGTGGAGGTCAAGGCTCAGTCTCAGTCCGCTCTCACTCGGACTCTCTCTCACACTCTCGCACGAAACAGACCACCCTCCTCTGGTGTCCATGGGAATGAATCATTCACATTGCTCCCGCATGCATTGCGAGGAGAGAGAAGCTGGCAGTAGCATTTCTGCTCTTGTCATTTGGACATTTGACAAGATAGGCTTAGTCGATCAGGTACTTGCGCTTGAAGAACGAGCGCAGGTGGAACAGCTGCCACGCTCCCAGCGCGATCAGCGCCACGAGCGTCAGCCATGCAAAGTTGGACACCCGCTCGTTCGTCGACACTGTGTGCAGCATCAAGCATCAAAGACAGCGGTCAGTCCGAGCCGGAAACTAGGATCGGGCCTAGGTTGGGGTGGACGGGTGGCACGGGTGGCACGGGTGGCACTTACGGTTCGTGTCTCTCATCCTCTCCTCGCGCTTCCTGAGGTAGTCCATCTCGTTCAGGATCTCGTTCGCAACCGCTTCGAGCTTCCTCATCTCTGTCTCCAGACCGGAAAGCGATTCTTGGTTCGCAATCGCATTGTAGTCCACGGCATCTGCGCCAATGTCCACGTCCAGGTCGACTACCGTGTATGGCGCCTTGTTTCCCTTGTCTGCAAATATAGTTTCATGATCAGTTAGTCTGTCTTCATGTTCCATCTCCTCTTCCCTCGATCTGTAAAAGCACTTACAGTGTCCCGTGTTCTTAAAGCAGACACCGAGATCAGCATGAGAGTGGGTGTTGATTGCCAGACGAGTCTCGCCCTTGATGTTCTTCTTGGAGAGGTAGACGTTGTTGTGCTTGCTGCCGTCAATCACCTCGATATCGACACGCTGCCCATCCGCTGAGTGCCCCTCGCCCGGCACAGTGTTGGCAGTGACGATGACCAGTGTGTCTGCCAGCGCGTAGTTCCAGATACACTTGCTGTGCGGGTGTGTTGCTACTGGCAGGTCAAACTTGATTGCTGATGTCGAGTAGACAGCGACGGCAAGCGCCACAAGCAGGCTGAGCAAGAGTCGCATCGTCGTGTCCTGTCGTTTCGTACGTATACAGCGCAGGTCCAGCCGGCGAAAGAGGGGGAAAAATGTCAGAGTACAGTATGGTGTGGGATGAGGATGAGGATGGGGATGAGGATGGGCAGCCAAATGCGTGCGTGGGTGCGTGGCAGCTCCAAGCCGCGCTTCTTTGTCTGCCCGCTGCAGCTCATTCCTGGCTGGCGGAACTCGGGTTGCCAGCAAGCGAGCAAGCGAGCATGCGAGTGCCTGGGCCACGACAGCCAGAAAGTAAGGCAGCCAGACACAAGCCACGATCAGAAACACGCGCCAAGCCAACTTATTCACTCGGCCGATAGACAGACTTCTCGTCAAGAAGAAGGCGATGCAAAAAAATTGCATCAGGTCAGTTAGCGGTTGCGGGCCACAAGGAAAAAAACTGGTGGCTGGCCATCCGGCTCTGTCTCTCCACCATTCCAACCATCCTCCGTCCTCATACACATCTCGCCCATCATGCATCTTATGTTCACACTCGACAAGGTAAGTCGCTTCCTTCCGTCCCAGTCATTCGCAGACGAGACGGTTCACGTTTCTCACCCTGTTTGTTGTTCCGCCTCCAGAACGGCAACCGCGTCTACACGCTCAAGAAGAAGACGGTCGACGGCATCGTCACCACCACCGCCCACCCGGCCCGCTTCTCACCGGACGACAAGTTCTCGCGACACCGCGTGACCATAAAGAAGCGATACGGCATCCTTCCCACCCAGCTGCCCACAAAGCCCATGTGAAATCTCCCCGCGAGCTCACGATTCCCCGCATCCCACACAACCGCTCACCCTTGTACTTTTAGTCTCGTCATCCTCCACTGCAACCTCGTTTCTGCCTCTCCTCAACCGACTTGACATGGCCATAGTTTCCACGCACTAATCATTATCACTTGACAGCAGATACATGTCCGCAACAAGGCAAAAGAAACAAAACGAACGTCAACTCTGGAAGGGTTTTGGCTCAGTCGTGGTAGGGCTGGCTGGACGACAACGAACGCGCGCTGCGGATCGTTCGATGGATATACACGCCCTCGTCCTGCTCATCCTCGTCCTCCTCCGTCTGTCCCTCTTCATCGGTCGATGCCATCCTCGACCCACTTGCTGCCGTCGAGGTGCGTACAGGCGCAACCGAGTACTCGCCACTCAACACCTCGCCGATTGCTGCCTGGCCACTCGACCCCTGCGGACCAGACACGCCGTCGCTCACAAGACGAGACTCGGCCGCTGATGCGGATGCAGATGCAGATCCAGAAGGTCGTCTGAGGAGCAAAGACTTGCGTCGACGCAGCGACAGAATGAGCGGCTCAGCTTTGCTCAGTGCCTGTGCTCGTTTCTTGGCGGCTACGGGAGACACCGTGGCAGACGAGGTCGCTGCACTAGTGCCCGCCTCGAGGTCCATGCCTGATTGCTCCGAAGGCACATTGTGCTCCTCAGCCGCCTCAGCCGGGATCGGAAGCCACAGCTCTGGCAGAATGCCCGTGAGTGCGGGGTGGCCGTACCTCCTCCTGCCTGTGTTGAGTACACCTGGGTACGAGCTCGAGCTCGGAGGTTCCCTGTAGTCTGTCTTGCTGTCTCGCTGTGCAACAAACAGTGTGTCGTCCTCCTTATTCGAGTATCGTTTCTTGGCCAGCCGTGTGTGCTTTGGATCAACCGTCTGACTGGGACGCAGTGCTAGCATGGCTCGACTACTGTCCATCACCGCTTTGGCACCGGCTTCGCCCCCAGTGTCAATCGTGCTGTCCGCAACCACGGCAGCCGGAGGCCCATTCTGCGCCAACTCGGAGATCGCCTCAGACTCTGGCCCACCCTCGCGGCGCATGTCCTTGGTCATCTCCACCACGCTCGACAGGTTGACGTGCTTGGTCAGCGGCCCGAACGTGTCGCCAAGGTGTTGACCGAACCAGATCGTAAAGCCCAGCAACGGCAAGATGAGAATGCTCGCCAGGAACTGCTTGCGAACCGAGAAGAGCGAAAACTGGAATGTAAGGAAGAGCACCAGCGCCCAAATGCAGCGAGTGGCCGATATGGGCCAGGCCAGTCCTTGCGACTCGTAAGGCTTGTAAAACACTGTCAAACTCAGCTTGTGTCAGTCGCTGACGTACTCCAATACGAATGCTGCGTCGCAAGCTACACTTACCATAGAGGAGCTTGTACTTGGTCACCACATAGGCGATTCCAAAGTCTGTTGGAGAAAAGCGAACGGAAACCCTGTTAGTCAAGGTCCTATTTGCGCAGAGGACAGGACCATTGTTCCGACGCCCTACGAAACTCACAGATGGCACCAAAGATAGTGATGATCGGGCTAACAATGCTGTACAGGATGCACAGCGTAAAGATGAGGAGCGCCTGGGGATAGATGGTACCCATGGGCAGCGTCGGTGGCGCATTGAGTTCGGCAAACTCTCGAGGGGTGCGAGTAAAGCAGAGTCGCCAAACAGCGCGGAGAATGAGGGTCGGCAACTGCAAGAGCTGCAGCGGCTGGAGTGCAATGCCCTGGAGAATGACGTAGGAGAGAGAGAAGAACCTGGCTCGGGGCAAAGATAGGGCGAACTTGTCAATCACTCTCATCGGGTTTTCTGTTAGGTCCTGCAGCACGCCCCAGGCGGTTGATGTGATGAGGAAGATGAAGACGACCGAGACCAGGAGGAAGATGTAGTACTTCTTCAGCACGCTGTATTCGATCAGCGACCTCGCCTTGAGTCCTTGGAGCACCGCAGACCTTTCGAGAATCAGAGGCAGAAGTGCGTTGAAGCCAATCAAGACGAGCGATGGCAAATTGTTCTGCACTAGGGCGCGCAACCTCGGGTCGGCATCAAGCAGCTTGTCGAGCCATGGCAGGTAGCGGTGGATAGCACTTGGACTGAGCAAACTGGCGAGGAAGACGAGTGGCGGGATGTAGAAGAGAAGAAGACCTGTCATGAACATGGCAACCAGCACCTGGCGGATGCGTCGATCGTAGTTGGGCAAGTCAATGTTGGACCAGATAATGTCGCGAGGCTCGGGCGCCATTGACGTCCTGCAGAAAGCAGGCAGGGGATAGTGGACTGTCTGAGAGGCGATTTGCTGAGATTGGCACGAAACAGAAGGATTCCGGGTGTGAGTTAAACGAAGCTTTCTGGGATGCAATTTTTAGTGTCGTCATACTCACCGCACTGGCAGCATCTTGAAAAGTAACAAAGCCTACTTTCCCGCCCGCGAAACGGTGAGCCTTGCGGGTTTCTCTCACCGCCTTGTCCAGGGTCACATAACGGTGCGTGAGCTCGTCGAGCGCGTCCACCTTGGCAGAGAATGGGTTCCAAGAGTTGGCACGCATCGTCGGTCTCTTGCGCTTGGTCCAGATCGTGTTGGCGCCCGATAGGTCGGAGCCAGAGCGAGGTATCTCGGACCCGTGTTCGAATCGCTCACTCGGCGCGGGAAGGTCGTCGTGCTGTGATGCTGATGCGAGCAGCATAATCCTCTCCGGATCGTAGCCCTGAGCATCAGTTGGGTTACCAAGCCATTTGACCCAGGCCTGCTCCAAGGCATGGAGAGCCTTAGACCTCGCAGCAAGGAGCTTGGAGAGACCCTCAGTCTTTCGGGTAACGGCCGTGCTCTCCACCTTCATCTCCATGGCCTCGAAATACTCTGCCAGAGCCTTTTCGTCTCGAAGGTGCTCTGGCAATTCACGAATCTCGATCGTTCGGGCAGGAATGGACTCGAGGATCTCGAGAATGTAGAGCTGCCTGGATCGGACAAAGCGCTGATAGTTCTTCCAGATGAAGCGAAGGGCCAGTAGTGTAAAGACATAGGTGGAGAGCAAGTGAACCGCATGGTAGAGCATGGCCTGGGGTGGCGCAGTTGGAGGCGGCAGGTGAGGCAGAGGCTCAGTGCGAGGAGGAGGTTTTCGAAAGATATCGAGGTACGATGAGAGCGTGATGGTGGAGTTTGGCTCTGTACCATTATTGTTGCGGTTGTCCTCGTCCGGAGATACGCCGTCAGTGACGCCGTTTTGCCAATAGTTTACTGGCATGAGAACCGCAGTGGACCAGAGGCTAATGAAGAGGAAGAGCCAGAAGCCCATCTTGAGGAAGCTGAGCAGGATGGCAGCATCGAGACCAACGACCTGGAGGATGCGGATCTCACTCATGTTGATGGTCGGCCAGATCCAGCCAAATGGTCCGTTCTCGAGACCGTCATCGAGGGGAGAGAAGCCCTTGAGCTTGGTGCGCGGAGCAAAAAGGGCGGTGTGATGCTTGCGCACCAGTGTGAAGGTGAGGAAAGAGATGATGCCAATCACAACAGAAAGTGTGACCTGTTGAGAGAACCATGGTCCTTCGAAGGAACGTGTGTTGGGCAATCCAATGTCGCCGTCTCCAAAGGGCTGGAGGGCTGGGTCGACATCAAACACATACTGCGGAGTGGACATTGTTGACCACGAGAGAAAGGCCGTATTAGTGCATGTATGCGATGCTGCGTCCGTGTGAGCAGATGATGTGACGAAGGAAAGAAAAGTCGATGCGGCGATAGTGATGGTGAAACCGAGAGAGGGCGAGAACGCAGTTGAGGACGTACAGGTACAGTACAGTACAGTACAGTACAGTATTGTACAGTAATGAATGTCATCAATGATGCACACTTTCAGAGAACTCTTCGCGCGTGGAATTGCTTTCAGTTGGCTGCTTTTGCTTGATTCCCTCCACTTTCCATGCAGAGTCGCCTCGCGCCCCGCCTGCCGGCCTGCCGGCGTGCTTGCAACGAGGATCGCGCAAAGCTCCTGAGGGCGTTCAACTTCCCACCAAGCTGCTGCCAGAATTAGATTGCAACCAACACACCAGGCGCGCCCGCCTGGGGAGACCGACCTCTCTGACTGAGCCAGAGAGCATGAGATTGACTGTCAGCGAGGCGCAAGCAGCACTCATAAGACTCTGCAACACTCAACGTGTACGATTCGCACGGCAAGGGGAAAGCAGCAAAAAGAAAGCGGACAGTGCGTTGGTCATGCCAACGTGCTAAACCTGGATTCGACACCTGTGAGATTCGAACTCACGCGCTCTTTCGAGCATATCCTTAGCAGGGATACGCCTTGACCACTCGGCC
>JAOCZO010000018.1:0-271281 GCA_026413255.1 Fereydounia khargensis | reverse complement strand
TAACCCTAACCCTAACCCTAACCCTAACCCTAACCCTAACCCTAACCCTAACCCTAACCCTAACCCTAACCCTAAACTTTGTTGCTATGTTCTTGTCTAGGTGACAATGAGGATCGTTTCCATCCTTCTCTGCTTTGCTGTAACCGTCAGCATATCCAACGCGTCGTGGAAGGCATTTTTCCCCTCCTACTTCTGTCAAGGAAGTTGCACTTTCGACACTTGGGATCACTGGACAACCTTCAAGCTCATGGTTATGGGACAGACATGTGGAGATATGAACGAGAACGGCATGGCGACATGCGGACTAATTGATACCGACGGTCAATGCGAACAATGGAAGGATGAGTGCCAGTCGGTTGCAGGTCAACTCTCTGGCTAAAAGGTCCATTCTGTGTTTTTGATATTCAGATTATCACGACAAATTCAGTAGCTTCACCTTTTACAGACGGGATGTAGAGCAGCAAGATGCCGATTCGTTTGATGCGATGAGAGTGGACTTGTTGACAGACTGCTTGCTGGTGGGAATGTCCAAGATTGGGCATTGAGTGAAGAAATCATTCGGTTTGAGCCCAACCATGAGACTTTCCACTGGCATCACCGGGAAATCTTCCACTCGAGGGTTATGAGTGAGTCCGAATACCGCCCAAACGACAACATCCTCATTGACAGTGGAGGCTTTTCGGCTGGACATGGTGGCAAGGCCGCCGGCCTTGCCGTTTGATTGGTTGGTAAACTTGCCTCCGGCCCACAGCTCGTCGTCGTGGTGCTTGGTGACCCATACGTGATGATGAGCAAACTCTGCTCGGGCGGCAGCCACAGATTTGGGGTGGGCAAGGAGAAGCTGAGTGGTAGGGATGTGCATCTTGTATCCTACGGGCTTCATCGAGATCGGGTTGATCTTGGAGGGGTTGGTAATTTTGAAAGTGCGGTTCTTGAGCGGGTCCAAGTCGTAGCCACCCTCGGTATCCAAGACAGTCTTTTGGACAACATAGCCAGTGCCGTATGGGTTGTTAAGCTTGTCTTGCTCAGTATCGAACGGCATGGCAACACTGTCTTCGTAGTGCACCGTGTTGCGGTCGCCATCGATGCGAGGGTCAACTCGAAGGCAGAAAATGTGTTGGTGGTTGGTGCCAAGGACACCGGGGGCAACAACATTGCCGTAGGGTGAAACCTTGCCTGCATCAATGGGAGATACCGAGAGAACACCAGTGGCACGGACCTCAAAGTTGATTGCACCGGTTTGGTCAAACTGCCAGTTGAAGATATACTCGTAGTTGGCGACAGTGATGATGGTCTGGAGCACGAGAATGCGACGACGAACAACGTAAGGGTTGTTGGATCGGTAGTTGGTGTGCTTCATGCCGATTCCGTCGTCCTGCTCGTGCATGCATACCACGTTCTTCTGCTGCAGCATTTCACCGTTGGGCAGGGCAAGCATGCCATCAAAGTAGCGAATGGCACCGAGACAGTCGCAGCCGAGACTGAGGCTGTTGGCGGTAAAGCCACAGGATGCATCACCGACGTCGAAAGCCTGCTTTCGGTGCAGAGGAGGGCGCGGGTCGCCATAAGGCACGGTCATTTCGGAAAGGGAAAGACGGTGGAAAGTGCTGCGTCCCTTGAAGCGCACGTCGTGGATCACGAGGCCTTCCCTTGATGTCCATGAGATACGCATGTCCCAACCTTGCCACTGCACGCGCTGACCATCGACTACAAAGGAAGGTCCCTCCGGCTGCTCGACAAGCAGAGGCTTGAGACCGTCGCGCTCCTTAAAGTTGCTCTGCAGGTGGGGCATGTACTCGCGCTCTTCCATGTTGGCCATCTTCCACTCTTCCTTCCAGGTGTACTTCATGCCGTCAGCAGAGTCACCGGTGTAGACCCAGTCCACGCGAACAAGTTGGCCGGAGAGTACATCAACGACGGGCACAAAGGGAAGCGGCCACGAGTAGTGGAAGCAGTCCGGGTCGTTGGCGACACGGGGAGGCTTGAGGTACATGAGGAACTGCATCAAAGCAGGCTGGTCGTCAAATGAATCTGCGCCGTAGATCCAGGGGTCGGAAGCAATGGGAATGTTTTCGTCCAGCCCGAGCTCGACGAGCGCCTGCTTTACTTGCGGATCCTTGACAATGGCCTCCTCGAGTGCCTCAAGCTGGCTAATGTCCAGGTTCGTTCGGTGTGCGCCCTCAACGATGGAGTGCGATCGAATGGACTTGGCTCCAATGTCGACCAGGGCCTCGTGAATGACGCCCGTCTTGGGCTCGATATACAGCGCCTCGACCATGCGGGGGAGAGGCTTGGGGTTCTTGCCAGCATGGAAGGCATCAAGCCAGGGCACGAGCTGGGCCTTGGGCGGCTCCTGGCGCTGGACTACTTTGAACCATGGCTCAAAGTCGGAATGCTGGCCACGAATGAGAGAGATAGCAAGCTGGTGCTCACGCGGAGTGATGTTGTCCAGCGGGTGGGAGACGCTCGCTGCGACTGGCTCTGAGAGTGCTGCCGTAGCCATGTTGGAGAGTGTGCAAAGGGACGAGTGCTTGACAGATGTGGACAACGATGACGACAACAAAGTCAACTCTGGTTCTTATAGAGACGAGCAGGGTACAAACAGCGGCCGTTCAGCAGGACAGTGGAAGCTGTTCTGGTTGAAGCACCTCGCAATGCCGATTGGGCGGGACCGCAAGAGAGAGAGAGCCCTGTGCGCGATTTTCGCCTCGACTGATAAGGCGTTTATTTGCAGGCTGTACTGAAGGATCACATGAACTCTATAGGCAGAGATGGCCCCTGCGCTTGGTCCAACCCTTGTTGCTGTCGTTCTTAGCCGGAGAAGCGAGTCCGGTGTCTCTCCCTGAGGCTTTAATGGCTGCACTGGGCCAGAGACAAATCATGGGACCTGCCACCTTATGCTTCGCAGACTACAACACTTGCTCCAACCCCTCATGCCTCGGCGCAATGTTGACCGGTCAGCGAAGAGGGTGGACTCGGCTCTACGGCAAAGACTTTTATCTAAGCGGCGAAGGCGGATACAAGAGTCAAGGTCCTTGGGGATTAGAGACTGGGACTTTTTTCCAAGTCATGCATGCGCGTTTGAAATTGGTTTCCCCGAAAGTACAATAGTTGGAGTATGCAAGCCGTTGTTGGCTCTTGCATCGCTACTGTAGTCACTTTAAACGCAGCGGTTCGGTTCGCTTCACTCCTTACAAAGTAAAGGGACTGACTGGTGATTCTGTCAACTAGCCGTCGGCTACTTGAGCCTGTTTTAGCCTAGCCGATGGATTAGCCGCTGTCAAGTGACCCCACAAAGCAAACGAGAGGTCCCGCTCTCACCATGTGGCTCCGAAGACCCCCATGGAACAGCAGAAGAGCAATGACAGAAGCAGCTTGATAACATGCTGTACAGATAAGGACCCACAACGTCAGGCGAGGGCTAGCTGGCACATTGCAAGTTGGTGAGCACGGTCCTGTCTCGCCAGGCGGCAACGCTCCCTTGCAGCACTTTGATACGATGCTCAACAAGCAGCTGGTCCCCGTATCTTTGTTGTATCATGATGGGTGCTCCTTGAACTCTTGACCAAAGCGATAGCAGCAGGAGAGCCAGCCTGCTTTTTACCTCTTATACATACCGTGCCAGGACCCACCTCATGTAAGACCCAATCAAGTCCTTAGCTCATCATGATGAAGGAAGCCGCACCACCCTCAAAGGAAAGCTTTGCCGTGAGCGACACGGACTACCCTGCTGCTACCGATGAGCAGCTTGGCAAGAAAATCTCTACGCTGGGCGCTACTGCCATTGGCTTTACCACTCTGGCCTCATGGATTGCTTACTCGGCCTCTGCGGCAGTCGCACTTGCCTCTGGCGGTGCAAATGTACTCGTGTGGGGCATCATCATTGTAGGTGTCTGCAACATGGCCGGCGCCATCTCGATTGCAGAGCCATGCTCCCAGTGGCCCAATGCGGCTGGCCAAGCTGCCTGGGTGTACCATTGCCATGGACGCAAGCTGTCTTACGTGACCTCCTGGACCGTCCTGCTCGGATTCATCTTCCTCGGACTGGCTGCTCAGACAATTGTGGCTCAGATCATCCTTGCCATGGTCAATCTGACATTCCCATCGTTCGTCATCGAGCCATGGCATGTCACCGTGGTGATCATCGGCACCTCTGTGTTTGCCTTTAGCACTGGCTGCTTTGCCTCTAGGATCATCTCGAAGCTCAACACGTTCTCGCTCACGTGGTCTATCCTGGGTCTCCTGGTCACATCCCTGGTGCTTCTCATTCAGAGTCGAGGCAGCTTTAGCAGCGCAGAGTTCGCACTCGTTGACATTGTCAACATCAGCGGATGGGACACCAACTTTGTTCCCTGGGTGCTGGGTCTATCTCAGGCGGCACTGTCTACGACCGCGTTCGATACAGTGACTCACTTTTCTGAGGAGATGTACCGTCCCCACAAGCAAGCCCCACGAGCCATCATCTACAGTCTCGGCCTGAGCTGCATCTTGACTCTAGGATATGCCTTTGTTCTGGTCTTTACCTTGCCATCGCTCGAAGCGATCAGCGAGACAACCACTGGCTTCCCGTTCGCTGAGATCCTCAAGATCAAGACGAGTCGAGCGGGTGCGATCGTGCTTCTCCTCATTCCATTGTTGTCCTTCATGATCACCGTCGTCGACGGCAGCATGGCTGCGAGTCGCTGCATGTACTCGCTCGCACGTCAACAGGGCTTTCTCTTCTCCTCCTTCTTCGAACGCATCAACCTTCGCCTCGATGCACCCATGCGTGCCGCAGCTCTCGTTTGCCTCATCCAGAGTGCAATGGCTAACATATTCATCGGTAACACAAGTGCGTTTAATGCCTTCATCTCGGTTCCAACGATTTTACTGGGCATTTCGTATGCCCTCGTGGCTTACTCGTCGCTGGTGGCACGCTCCAAGCCAGTCTGGGAGCCGGTCTTTAAGGTCAACCGAATCTTTGCCGTTGGCTGCAACATTCTTACCATTGTGTTCACCGTCTTTCTCACGGTGGTGCTCTGCCTCCCACCTTCATACCCGGTGACGAGGGAAAACATGAACTATACCTCGGTGATCCTCGTCTTTTCTTTCATCGTTCCAGCTCTGGCATGGATCAAGTATGGCAAGCTATACCAAGGTCCGCTTGTACATTAGTGATTTGCGTAGGCTATTGGTAGCAGGGTATTGTTACAAGATTAGTGGCTGTTTCCATCGACGTTCATGACATATCAATCCAAGTTCTGCTCGTTGATCGTACCGTGAGTCTTGATCGTGAGCATGGTATTCGTACAAGTCGCGTTTGTCCCATATGGCCTTGAGTAGCTCACGACACAACATGATGCACTGGCATCCTTCGAGCTCTTCCCACCGCATCAGAGACTTGCGACACCGCTCGCGCTTCTCCGCACGTGAATGGTGAAAGATGCGGTAGTCCTCCTTGGACAGCGAAAGTCCAGAGCCGAGCGCAAGCCTTACATGATCTTGGGCAGTGCTGGCTAGCGCTGAGGATGCTTGGGGAAGCGTGCCAAAGATTTCGGCCGAGCACTGAAAGTAGGCCCAGATCAGAGCACCGTCGCAGGCACGGATCCACCAAATGCCGTTTTCCTCTACCGCCTTGGAGAGCTTCGAGCCGTGGGACTCAGAGTCGTCTTTGCGCTGCAGGAAGCGAGTGACTCGTTCGACCTCGCTCCACACTGGGTCGGTTGAACCGAGAAAGACACGAGCAAAGTAGACAAGGCTTGCACTTTGCAAGCACTCAAAGATGAGGTACCGAAGCTCTGAGGCAATCATGTCGTCCTGGGACAGGACTTCGGGTTTGGAGAGCCGGATCTGGGATTCGATGGCGCGAATACGATGCAGGAGGGTAAGAGGCACAGCGTCTTCAAGGAGCTGGGCGATAGACTTGCAGGGTGATGTGGCTCTTCGGCTTGCACGGGCTTTGACTAGATCTGGGTGAGTGGCGAGCTCGTTGGTCATGGCAATTGCCTCGAGCAGGTCCAGGGGCCACCCGACTACGCATTGGGTGGAACATTCGATAGCGTCACGGTCTTCCCCCTCTTCCCATCGATGGACAGCCTCGAATGCCTCTATAGGATAGGGACCACCGGCACCGGGTCCCATGGTGCGTGAGAGGGTATCCCACCAGAGAAACACCCTGACGTAAAAGCGATAGGGAGAGCCTGGACCCTGTTCCAAGCCCGGAAGACCGGGGAGGGTGTTGCGAATGACAAGTTGGGCTAGGGTGGTGCTGTTGAGTGACATGCCTCCCATTCCACGGTGAAATTGGTCAATGTGGACGAGCAGGATGGTACCAGCCAGGACCTCGAGCACCTGTTGGGGAGTACGTATGCGTGATGCAGCGGAGTGAATGTCCTGGTCGGAGAGGAGGGGACCAACGAAGCGGTCCCAGTGGGCCTTGGCTTGGGAGAGGTGGGCGTGAGCAAGTGGCTTTCGGCGTGGATCCTGGGTGAGGGAGAGATGGATCAAGCCAAGACAGGTGACGAGGTCGAGGACAAGGGCAGAGACGGTGGCGAGCTCGGCAAAGACAAGACGCCAGATGTTGGTCTCTGCTGATAGGAGATGGAAACAGCGGGCAGTGGTGTTGAAGAAGAAGGAGACGGCTTCCTGCTGGACCCGGGAAGAGCAGAGAGAGCGGATCTTAGTCTGGAGGTACCCTTCGGACATGGGGAGTGGGGATGAGAGAGACGGGGAAGTAGCGTCGGTCTCTGTGTCTGCGAAGAGGGGGAGCCAGTCATTGTTGATCCAAGACAGGGATGCGCTTGCATGAGTCGCCTGCTGGTCTTGGGTTGAAAGTGCATTAGCGCCAGCATTCGCCGACGCAGAAGAAGTAGCAGTAGGAATGGGATCGACATCGATTGATTGGCAAAGGAGGTCGAGCCAGTCATCGAGGCGCTCTGGGACCTGGGTAGCAGCCGAAGAAGCCGTAGCGTGGGTGTGAGAGGAGGACGAAAGGGAGGCAGAAGCGGTGATGGATGTGGCATTGGTGTTTGTTGCCACTGCCTCTGTGCGCGAAAGATAGTAGTCACACTGCTTGTCGTCGTCTCGGCAGCGGAGGCAAAAGGGCCTGGTTTCGTCGCACTTGAGCTTGCGGGATCGGCAGGTCATGCAGCCTGTCTTGCTGCGCTTGAAACGACGCCGATGCGTTCGCGGTGGTTGTTGCCTCTGCTGCTGATGGGGTTCGTGCGGCTCGTCATTGTCTGCCAAGGGACGCTTCCGTTGCAGCTGTCCCTGTTGCTCCTGCTGTGATTCGGCCGAGACGGGCGCGGTGGTAGGGGCTGTGCCAGAGGCGGTGATTGTGGCCTGCGGTGCATCAAGCGTTGGCTGTTGCTGCTCGGAGGGGCTGCTGTGGGGCATTGACACGCATGGAGAGACGAGAAGGGGTGGCGAGGCAAAGGAGTGGGTGTGGTGGTGCTAAGTACGGTAGAGAAGGAGACGTTGACGCGTGGCTTCCTCTGCATCAGAGCTCGACTGCAGTCAAGGTGCGCATAGAATGGCTGGCTAGTAGCTGTGTGGCCCGCTCTCATACCTTCCACCTGTCAGTCAACAGCGCGCACGACGAGCACGACTGGATTGGTTGCCCAACTGCGCATCCCAGTACAGACCATAGTTACTGATACAGCACTATGCTGCTACAAGCACACACGCACGCACACACTCACACACGCACACCAGCTTTGTTCAGCATATCATGCCCCCAACACGTGTCGGGCGGAATGACTGGGCTAGCTGAATTCAACTAACTACGTTCAAGGCAAAGGGGGAACGAGGTCTTTCGGCTGGCCTGCAATAGCAACATCCATGTGTGCGTCAAGAGGTGAGTGATTACTTCTCAGCCAAAAGAGCAATTGAAAACTCCTACTTACCAGCAGCAGAAAATTCTTTGGATTGCTTGGTGGATGGGATAGGAACGGAACATTGCTGAGACTGTAGTAGAAAACCTCATGGTCAGGTATTTGTAATAAAGCAAAAGGACAGTCCACATGATTACTCACCTGCATTGGAAGAATCTTATAGTCAGATCATCCTTGAAACAGAAACTTGTTCGACAAGTGCTGACAAGCGGCAAAAACCTCAAGTTTCCTGCCCAACGAGACTGACACAAGATGTGTCCAACTCAAGGTCATGCATTCCAAATTCGTGCCCAACGCCTGAGAGCAGCAAGAGCATCCGTGCCAGTTGAAAAGGTCTTTGATCCTTCCAGGAAGTTGGTTTTGAGCCGGTTGGCAATATTGATGTGGGTTTGCGCGTTGTTGCTGGCCAGGCCTTGTCTGAGCAAAGCAGCCACATCGTCGTTCATGTGTCCAAAGGTGGGCATGGCCAAGGCCATCGTGACAAAGAAGAAGGCAAGGGTGTTGAGCTTCATTGGAATGGTGCAAAAGAAGAATCTTTTGGACAGTCTTTGGCAAATGTCGAGTTTGGATGCGAGTTTGTCGTCTGTGAGGATAGATTCGGAACAGGTGCGATGAGGTCTGTACTTCTTAGGAAGAGATCACCCTGTATATATACTGAACAGTACAGTACAGTACGTGCTGTACATGATGGTTGGTACAGTATCTGATCAGCACATTTGACAGTACAGCACTAGTTCTTAGTTTGTCCGACAGCTTGGGCTTCGGCTCGGAGCCAGCCAAGCTACAGTAGGTGAGATGATTTTTCGGACCATCAAGGAACCTTCAAGGACTTTCCTACATCCGGCGAGGCTGCAGGGAACTCGTGATGCGTACTATTGCTCTTCAAAGCCGAAAGCCCATTAGCAGCTTGAATTTGACCCACATTGTCTGGACTGACCGATAGGAAAGGAATATTGACTGTTGCACGGCGGAAACATGACTTGCACTTGGTCCGACACCATGCAAAGCTCCGAGGCCAGCTTAGTGTCTCTATTACCGTTACAACTACTTGTCTGGGCTTGGAAACATCCCGGAAAGGGAATGGCTTCAATGTCTGCATCTCTGGCTCCGAAACCAGCGTTCTCCACAGCCATTTGCACGACTGTTGCGATCAAAGGCCCGGCCGCTTCTCAGCTCGGACTTGCCTCATGAGGAGCTGAATTCAACTACAGTAAGTACAGTCCTTCGTCCGAGAGAGTGTCTCGCCCACCACGCATATCATACTGTATCCCTCTATGACAGAGAGAAGGGATGCACTGTTGCCACTCGGAGCAACACAAGCACAGCTCCGAAGCTACTCTAGTGCCTTGGTTGCAAACCTAGTCATCTGCTCGGATCGACGCCAACCCGAGGAGAGAGTGACTGCGACGTCTGCAACTCCGGCTCCAGAGCGAGCTTTCTTCACAGGCATTTGCTCGATTCGGACCTGTCTCTGAGGCAGAGGCTTGCGAAGAGGCCATGCCTCTGGGAACTCCGATCCGGGTCCGAGAATTGGCCCCAAGCTCGGGTTGGAGTCGGCCAAAACCTAGTTTCAACTGATGGTTGCAAAAGAGGCTCTCGTCAATTTGTATCGATTTTCTGTCTGCTTGCAGTCCTGATGAGCCAGGAAGTGCTGGTACAGAACATCGAAGAGCATGGCTGCGAAGCTTTATTTCAGCGCTTTGGGCTTGAGCCACACGACAAACCACCGATCTTTGCCCGGGAATCGCGCCCACTGTAGATGCTCAGCACTAGCAACAACACACAGCTTATTTCATGGACACACACTGTTGCGCACTTTGAGAACACGGAGGTTACATTCAAGGGTCGGTCGAAGACTACCAATCACCTGAGGCTTCCCTTCTCTGGCTGAAACTTCAGATGCGAAATGTATCACTATCAAGCACTTACACAACAGTGGTAACGTGAGGCCGGCTCAAGAATCGAAAGCGCAGCCATTCCCAGACTACCTTGACTTCTGGCAAGTTTGCACGTCAATGCACCTTGAAGAGGTTGGTAGGTTGCCACAATCAAATCCGATATCCCCACAGCAGCCAGACACGTTTCCATTGGTTGAGGTCTCTGAGAGCTTCGTTGGCATTGTTGCCGTAATTCTTGGTGTAATCTCCAAACCAGCGTTTGAGCTCGTCGGCACCTTGAATCATTTCTTCTGGCCTGGCATCAAAGCTTGTTGACCTTCGGAAAGTCCGGCTGATGGCATCAGTCTGAGCATCGGACCTCCTCCTGCGTTTTGCTGGAGTCATTCGACGAATATCGGAAGACGATTGACCAGAGGGTTGCACAGGGACTGGCCTACTGAATATGGGGACAGCGGTCACGAAAAGGAGAAGACCAAGGATGTCGAGCTTCATTGTGACTGCTAGCTGTGTGAGAGGATTAAACTGGACAAGTTTCGTGAGGACTCGGGGTATCTTTCAGAGCTGAGCCCTATATTTATACGCTTCGACAAGCATTGGAACTGTCCTCTCAAGCATGGGAAGTACAGTACGGTACAGCACAGCACAGTATGGTACCGCTCTGTGTCTTGTGCAGTATCTGACAATGAGGCCGTCCGTATCAGCACAGGCTACGGCGCTCCTCATTGCGCCATACCGTCGATAAGAGAGTGATTTGTGGTTATCATTTTTCCAGATCATTGCTACAGTATTTCTGTGTTTCCCTGTCCCTTCCCTCCCCACCTAATGCGTCGAGAGAAAATGCTTGCTGATAGCTGCTGTAACATCCGAGACGGAGGCACCTTCCGGAAGCTTAAAAGGTCCGAGTCATGCGAACTGCGCTCGGTGATTGAAGGAAAAGACAAGGGTTGTTGGAGTGATATCCCCTGATAAGGCTCTTAGCAAGGCTCCGGGCAGGCGCTGGAGAAAGGTGGTGCGATGATGCCAGGTTTGCTTTTCGATCCCGGATGGTGACGAAGGCGGCGTATACTGTAGAACAGTTTTGTACTTTATCACACTGTGAAATGCTACGCATTTGCACCACCATCGACGAGCCACTCTGCACCCGTGACGTAGGAAGCCTTGTCCGAAAGGAGGAAGGAAATGACGTGAGCCACCTCGTCAGCCTCTCCGTCACGCTTGAGAGGCAAGGCTGGGACTGGGTTCTTTCCGGAGCCGTCCTTGGTGGCTGCGTGCATCGGGGTTTTGATCGGTCCACTGCAAGGGAAGGGGCCAAAGATGCAGTTAGTACCAGATGTGACCATCAACATGTCGGGGACTAGCAGAGAGGTACTATACTCACGGAAGAACAGCATTTACTCGGATACCTCGGGGCCCCGATTCCATCGCAGCAGCCTTGACCATTCCGTTGGCAGCATGCTTTCCGGCAGTGAAGATAGCGCCTCGCTCAAATCCACGCTGTCCAAACATACTGGTGATGTGTACGATACTTCCACCAGGCTCGCTAATGACGCCTGGCTTGAGTGCCTCTGAGAGCACATGGAAGAGACCACGGACATTGAGGTCAATGATAAAGTCAAACTCTTCGTCGGTGCAATCTTGCACCTCATCCTGTCCGAGTCGACGGCCTCCGGTTCCAGCAACGTTTGCGAATGCGTCCAGTGATCCGAAGCGGGCCTTGTGGTTCTGGATGAGAGACTGGACCGAGGCGCGCTTGGTCACGTCACCTGCCTGGAAGGCTACTCTCCCCTGTCCGTACTGGGAAATGAGAGGCTGAATGGCAGACTCGAGTCCTGTCTCGTTAATGTCGGATGCGGTCACGTTCCAGCCGTCGGCGAGCAGTGTCTTGACGGTGGCGAGGCCGATACCGGATGCACCGGCGGTTACGATGATAGACTTGGCCATGGTGAGCAGTATCAGTAGCAGAGATGATGATTTGCGACGACCAGGGGCACCATCCGGTAGCTGATATTTATGAACCTTTTTCTCCTGACCTAGTCAGAGTTTGCTATGGCCTTCCTTAGCGTCCTCAGCACTTTCTGGTGGGTCAGCTGCAGCTGGGCTGTAGTAGTCGGGATGCACGTCAAGTGCTGCGCTGTCACCCTCCACATGATTTCAAGAAACGTCACCTGCGGCAAAAGACATGAGTGACCCTGGCCCCTTCCACTTTTTCGGTCAGCCATCCTGTGGGTTCGCCGCTTGAATCGACTTGTTCAGGCCCAGGCGACTTTTCCACCATCAATCATTCCCGCACACATCCATTCGCTTTAAGAATGACTGTCATTGAAAGGCGTAAAAGCCGGAAAAAAAAAACTCCCGGATTTGTCAAGCTCATGCAACTACAGTAGCATCATAGCACTGAGAACCAGCATCAAGCCTGTAGCGATACGCGGGGCTTTGTGGCTGACAGGAGCCGCGCTGTCAGAAGTGCCAGGAGCTTGCGGCATCATGCTTGCATCAGAAGCTCGGTTGGCCGCATGGCAGCTGAGAGACACAGGCAAGTCTCCATTGGATTGAACGGTAGACGTTCCGTTGGCTTGAGAGGCAACTTCAGCCACAAGCACCACCCTAACTTGGGTGGAAAGGAGGTTGTACACGCTCAGATCCGACTTGTCCTTTGGTACCTTATCATACTTGTAGAACCCGACAGTGCTACGGTAGCCCAAGCTGTCGTCCGTGCTCTGGCTCGAGCTGATAGTCACCTCCTGAATATCGTTGTTGAGACGGCCGTACAGAGGCGCTTTGACGCCCTCTAGGTTGCTACCCAGCAGTTCCCCGCTGATCCTGAAACTTTCCCTCTTGAACGTAGTCGAAATTGAGCTTTGGTTTTGGAAAAAGCTGCCGCACATTGAGAGGGTGGACAGTTGGTCCGTCAAGGTGATGCTGGAATCATTGTTCATCATCGACTGGCTGGCCTGGTTCTGCGCAGAAGACAGAACCGCATTGGCACACTCTTCCGAGATGTAGTTGTTGCAGAGACTCGTACCAGTACTGTTGAAGGGCGACTTTTCGTAGACTGGTACGTCAATGTACGAAACCATCAGCTCAAGCCCATCGTTCAGAATGCGCTGAAGCTGCGAGATGCTCGGCTGAAAGAGGGTCAAACTAGCCGTCGAGTAGGTGTTGGTCCCCGAAGCCTTCTCGGAGATCCCGTTCATTTGCGACACTTGAGTGTTCAGCATAGCTCCTGCCAGATCCTGGTCGGTGGGAAGCGTCAGATAGGCGGCTCCGACAACCTGGCCGGAAGAGTTGGGGCTGATTACTAAGGCATCTAGCTGCGTGTTCAGTGCCTCCTGGATTCGGTCGGTGGGGACTTGCGTCTCAACCAGGTAGCCAAGCCCCGCGATGCCTCCAACAATGTTGGTCTCAGACGGACCGGAGGCAGCAAGTTCGAGGGCCGATGAAGTGGGTCGTCCAAGTACCAGGCATGGAAGCAAGGCAGCGAGGGTCGAAGCGGTGATTGACCTGAAGTACATCTTGGGAAGAGAGAGATGAATTGTACGGGAAGGAATGAGTAACTTGGCTACCCATCTTGACTGCTTTATACCTTCGTGTTCTGCGCTACATCAGCACCAGACTGCCCTAAACAGGTGCCTCATTGTGCTCATGCTTACCGCCGCCATCTTTCGTCCCAACAAAGTAGAGTGCGAGTCCAGTATCTAGACCAGCCCGCTTCACATGTCAAGTACAGCTGCATCGTGGTAGCATTACGACGCGAATCAATTTTGGCATAAGCATGAAAGCATGAGAGCATGAAATCCCCAGGCGCCACATGCAAGCGCGTCCCGACACGATGGGACTGCAAAACCTTCTCAAGCGAGAACGGCGCATCCCGTTTTGCATCCTTTTCACTTGGCGGAGCGAATCACAGCTCACTACGGTCGATTACGGTTACCTATTAACGGTGCGGAACGGTGTCTCTGGAACCCATCACGGATATGTTATGCAGTACTGTCCCGTAGCCGCTGGAGCTACACCTTGGCAACTACGTAGTCAATCCATGCGGGACGTTCACCAAACACCGAGGTGAGCGAGTATTGGGCCGCGTCAGCCGGACCAAGGATCGACTGGAGGTTCTTGTCCCTCGCCGCGTCGTTAGCTCCAGGTCCGCTCGACTGGTACTCGGCAAAGATCGTGCTGCCCTTCACAAAGTGCGAATCACTTGCCGACCATACCGTGAACCCAGTCGGCGCAATCACGTCGTCCTATACAGCAAGAGTCAGTATGACAGGACCAACCCAATCAACGCTTGTGCACATAAGCGGGAACTTACCATCCTCGTGTTGAGGTAAATTGAGATTGCATCGCTATTCCAGGGTCGCCCTAGGAAGCACTTTTTCTTCGGGCTTGCTACGCCTGTCAGGTGCGAGTTGTTGATGTAAATTCCGGCTTTGGTCCCAGCTGTTGTTCAGGCAAAACGCAATCAGCTTTGCAGAAGCAAGGGATGTTTAACTTTGGGGGAAGACTTGACTTACGAGTACCCTTCCAGGCCGTAATGCCGCCGCCGCATCCACGGTTCTTGAGAGTGACGCTCTCGAGGCGAGCGATACCGTATCCATACAGCCAGTCAGTCTGACCTTCAATCACACCGCTCCAGAACAGCGCGCGAGCATCCCTGCCGACAAACACCGTGTCTTGGAACGAGCGGTAGTTGCTGTTATAGCTCGAGAACGTGCATCGTTCTACGTAGATCGCGGCTGAGGGACCCAGCTGTGAAGTGAGGCCGAAGCTGTTCTCCAGGTTGACATTGTATAGCTTGAAATCGGATGAGGACACAATGTAGAACGTGGTCTGATCAGCGTTGCCTGCGGGCTGAGCTGCCTTAAAGTCGACGTAGGTCGATTGCTGCACGTTCACCGTGTTCTTGCTCGAGTCTGTAGGCGAGCTGGTCACACCGAGTACAGTGGTCGGCCCCCTACGGCGAAAAGACACCTTCTCCGTGTACGTTCCTGGGCCAATGAGAATCACCTGGGCACTAGCGTCGTTGGGAAGACTGGCTGCAGCAGCGCTGATCGTCTTGAAGTTTGCCGCAGGATCTGTCGTACTGACGTAGATCGTTCCAGGCGGACAGCCTCGGAGTGCTGGTTGTGTGTTTGCCTGGCAAGCAAACAAGGACTGTGCTTGGGCGCCCACCAAGAGAGTGAGGAAGACAAGGAGGTTGCGAACGAACATTTGGGGCGGGATCGTCGTGTTGATGGGATGAGGCGGGCGGAAGAGGGCGCAACTAGAGACTCTCTTTTAACCACATTATGGATAGCACAGCCTCCATGATGCGGAGACTGACGAGCACCTCATTCAAGAGCACGAGTGCAAGCCGGGTAAAGAGTGAAGAAGGAACCCTGGGCGGTTAACGCCAAGCACCGAGTGAAACCGGCGGCTCGATTAGCTCAGATTCTAGGCAGAAGGGTCTCAACAGTTACAGAGATTGTCGCCGAGGACACGGATAACCGGGGCTCATTGAGCCCCCGCCGGGCTGAAACCACCGCTCCGCAATTGTGGCGTCGCGATGAAGTGGGTCTTGATCGGGGCTCACGAGCATCCATCTGAATCTTCGATCCAGACAAAGGGCTGGGGAGCCTGTGCGCAGGCCAAAGACGGAAGCCAATTTCGTGCTGGCGTCGTGCGTGGTCGATCAATGCAAGCCAAGTGGGTTGAGGAACAGAGTGGTTTGAGAAAGGGTCTGTGATGACTCGACTGCGTACCAGCGTGCCATGTGGCAGATCCGTATCGCTGCTCACTTCAGATCAACTCGACCGGGCCGAAAGGAAACGAGCCGAGCTGGAATGAGGTCATTCAGCCCCTGGTCCTTCGCCGGTCCGACAGATTGGGACAATGCGTGTACACGGCACACAGACAATCCAGCTTCAATCGCCCGCACTAGATTCAACCCGGGAGGAAAGAGTCATACTCCTTCAGTGCACTCACATTGCATGAGGCAAGGCCAAATAAGTGATGACAGAGGCGATTGCCCCACGAGCCCCGAGAGAAGCTTCGACAGAGAACGCGACAACAAAGGAGAGTGAATACACACAGCGCCCGAGCGAGGGGCACCAGTCGGTCGGAGGGGAATCGAACGGACAAACTAACGAAATGAGCGACGTGGGTTGCTAGCAAGATACAGTGGGTCGATGGGGATGTGATATATTAACTAATTTGACGGTGACGGTGATCGTGACAGTGACAGAGAGGGACGCGTGATTTGGACCTCTATCGGGCGGAAGCAAAGGCAGCGCCGTGCGCGGCAAAGGTTGCGGCATTGTCATCCCTAAAGTTGAGGTATTCCGTGTCACTCCGAGTTGTCCAGGCCTTCTGGTCTCGAAGGATCATGGCTTGCTGCGCTCCGAAGTTGCGCCCGTCGCGCTCGAATGCAGATCGATTCTGTGGCTCGAGTCCATCGATCAGCGTGTCGAGATCATTCATCATCGCAAGGAGGCTATCGAGCGTCTTGCGATTTTGCGCATCTCGCTGCCGCCTTGCGTTAGAGCGCGAGTTAGCGATCGCCGATTTGCGACGGAAGGCAGCCGATGGTGGGATGGCCTGTACCACGGTGTCGATGATACGATGCGTCTCCTCGAGCAGCTTTTGCGCTTGAACATGGTTCTTGCTCGAGACCAAAAGCAACGAGCGTGTGATCATCTCGGACACGAGCACTTCCAGGCGTCGGCGTGTGACAGTCGGCTCAGCCATAGCCGCAGCCATACCAGGCGGGCCGGATGACAGAGGGTCCGGGGAATGGGTGTCCACCTCAACGGTCAGAATCGTCGGGTTGGCTAGACGAGATGTGCTCGTGTTGTTGGCTGGATCCTTGAACGCCGCATCAGCCTCAAACACCGGCACCTCATCGATGAAGTGCTCCAGTGTGCCTTCATTATCGTCGGCCCCCGCAAGGCTGAGATTTTGAATGCCGAGCCTGCGCATGAAATCATCCGTGGCGCTTCCCTGCTCAATGGCCGGACCCGATGGTTTGCGCATGCTGTTCCTGTTGGCGCCTCCGGCTCCTGCCAATTGCGGCAGCAGTTCATCCAGGTTGACCTCGAGTTCGGCCAGGAGCTCGCGGCTGTCACCAAAGCGCAGGTCTCCCATCTCAATGTCAACGTCCTTGCCCGATGATGAGATGACGGCACCAGGCATACCAGCGATCTTCTTGACTCGGAAGCAGTTGTCGTGCGGTACTGCCAGGTGCAGACGCACATCCGTGAGCGCAATCGACATGATTGATCCAATACAGCCAGTGAGACACTCGCGCAACTGGAACCATTCTCTCACAAACGTGTAGGAGCCTCGCGTATTGTTCGAGATGAGCCAAAGCGATGAGGGGTCATGCATCTTGCCGTAGCCGAAACAGTGAATCGGCACATTCGCTGCCTCTGCTCGAGCCATGACGAGATCCATCTGTTGTCGCTTGGGCCCATCAGCAGTGTCGTTGACCATGATCATGCCGGTGACCGGGTTCTTGGTCTTGCGCTGCAGCACAACGTCCAGACCGACATTGACCGCCGTTACCGAGTCTGTTCGCTCGCTCGAACCACCGAGCTTGTCAAGGTCCAGGCGGAAGGGATCTCCAGAGTGAGTGTCCCAGGGCCTACCCAGGCCTTGAATGAACTCTTCGAGCAGTCGTCGGCTTGACACACGATGAGGGTTAAGAAGCCCGGTCCTTCGCACTTCACCCTCAACACCGACAGAGTAGGCGACCAGTGATACTCGGTCGTGAGGGCCCATTCGGGAAACGACAAACTCCAAGGTTGAGCGCACGAGGCGCAGCTTCAAAGCCGAAGACGAGTTGATCGAGCCAGAGGTATGTTCAGGCAGCACTGTGGGTACAGAGACCATCAAAACCAGGTCGATCGGCGTATGCGGCAGCATTGGCGGCGGAGGCAGACGTGGGTCCAGGCCGCCCGAAGCAGACCACTGCTGGTAAAGCGGGATAGACTCAGAGATGACCGAGCTGCGACTGCGGATGCTGCCGTTGCTCTTGATGCTCGACACGTTGGAAAGACGCTTGGCAGATCGCAGGACTGCTGGTGACAGCCCATTCTGAGAACCGGTCTTGTAGCTGTGGGTGGATGCGGCCAGACTGTTCGTACGCGACACCGCCGTATCCTTCTGGCCCTGTGGTCCTAGAGTGTTGCTGCTTGGTTCGGGTTGAGCATGGTTCGCGGCTGAGTGAGCGACTGAGGCGGCTTCAATCGCCGACTTGGCAGCAGTATCCTCGTCGATAGAATCGGTTGATGGGCTCTTGCGCGCCTCAACCATCTCGGACAGTCGATTCTTCCACACTGAAAGCGTTTCGCGCTCACGGAAGCAGAGGACGAATTGGTCGAGGTTGTCATCGTCCATGGTGATGCTGATACTGAGCTCTCCTGCCACAGAAGAATCGATCACGCGGCGAATGTGTCTCAGATAGATTCTTCCTTTCAGTTTGAGCGCTGGCTTTGAGGCTGGCACAGGCTCCGCAGGGCCATTTGGTCCAGTGGTAGTTGCTGTGGCGATGAAGCGGCTAAGACCCTTCTTCTTCTCCTCAGTGACGCACAGCAGCGCCTCTTGGAAAAGGTAGACGTGGAACTCGCGCACAACAGTGTCTTGGCGTACGCTCAGCAGGTCGTGAAGGATTAATGGACCAAAGTGCTCCAGTGAGTGGCCCTTCCAGTCAGAGATTCGCTGAGAAAGATCTTCGAGCACGGCCTGGTTCGCCTCTGAGTGTGGAGGTGCAGCCGGGGTCGCACTGAATGAGAAGCCAGCTCCTTCTTCCGACGAGCTCTTGCGCTGATCGGATGCAGGCTGTGCCTCTCGCTTGTCGCCATTTGCAGAGGTTCCATCCTGAGCGGGGCTGTCGGTTACTGGTTTGGCTTGCGATGATCCGGACTCAGCTGGGTACGCCCAGGAAGCGCCGCTTTGCTTGAGATCGTCAGAGTAGGAGTCTTCGATCTCGTGCCTTGACTCTTCCTCGGCAGCCTCCTCCTCCTCAAGAACGCGCTGATCATCAATCGTGCTGAGTGAGTGCTCGGGAATTTCAGTCGGCGAGCGGCGGCTGGGCACCTCGACAGAGAGCGCGCAAACGACGTTGAGTTTGCCGTTGTCCTTCCCGTTAGCCTTGCGATAGATAGTGTTGTACTCAGGCCTTGCTCGAATGACGGGGTTGGTAATGGGACCGAAAGATCCAGAGGGCCGGCCCTTGGGGTGGGTATCTACCGGATCATCCTCCTGGGCTTCAGAGACACTGCGATCTGAGGCAGTGCCTGATGCGATTGTGACAGAATCCGCGGGCACGCCAAGTCGCCCTTGGCCAGTGAGCTTGTGCGACTTGCTGGCAGAATCGTCCGTGCCAAGGGTGATGGGTCGCCTGCAGACGCCACACATGCCTGGTGGATTGGCGGCTGCCTGGCGAGAAGCGGACCCGGCGCCTTTAATTCGACTTGTACCAGCATCCTTGGGTTCCTGAGCGGCAAGAACTGCCTCAGGAGGTCCATAGACTGCAGTGAAGCATGCATTGTGAAGTGCATGGCCACACGTCGGCACAACATGTGGCTTTTCGCCAGCGAGTCGGTATGAAAGAGGCTCAAGGCAGACAGGACAGTCTGCCTCAGCCATCTCAGTGAAGGTGGTCGAGGCGCCGACATAGACGTCCGGGCGAAGGGCGAGGTTGACGATCGATCGGTCATAGGCGCGAGAGGGAGTTGAGGAATGGTCGCTGAGGGTGCTGAGTGAGCCGCGATGGCGCATGGACTGATGACTTGGATATGTGGACTCTTGGTCATGCGTCATGGAAGAAGCAGAGGTGGAACCGCGGAGCGTCTTGGCGTTGGGATAGGAAAGGTCGGGCAGAGGCACGTCGGAGCCCATCATTCTCTCGAGCTTGCTTCGACGCATGGTATCTCTCTGTGCGACCAGACCGGACGGCACCACCTGCGGGGTTCTGTGCTCATCGCGAATACGTTCCGAGCTAGGCTTTGATTGAGGGCGAGTGCCACGAAAGTCATCATCGAGGCCCAGGCTGGCGGCTAGCATGGCATCGTTCTGGCGCCTTTGAAGCTTGGCTGCCGCTGCAGTCTCAGCTGAAGGCTTCCTGCTCCGGGAGGAGCTCTTGTCGAAGAGTCCCATGCTGATGGGATCTCAAATGGCCAGAAAGAAGAGCAAAGAAGACGAATTTGGCAAGCTGAAATAAGAGAAAAGCAGGAAGACCGTCGACTGCGAGCGGGATCCGACTGTTATAAATAAGTGACCGGTGTCAAGGATCTGCTGGGAAGTCCAAGGTTGGAAGGAAAGACGAAAGAGAGTGTCAGTTTGGGCGCCGAGTCGATTCAGTTTGGGTCTCTCGTTGTGCTTCAGATTTGGTAGCCAGACCCAGCGGGCGTGGGAGCAGATCAAGCGCCAGCAGGCGGCTAGTATCCTACACTTCCCACGCTGGTCGCAAAGAGTCTCGTCACGAAGAGGAAGGCGTTGCAAAGGATCGCAACGAGCTGACGCGGAGGCGGTTGCACTTGGTCTGAGTAGGCTGGGCGTGGCTTGGCAACTCGGAGATCCTCTTGGGAGAGGATGAGCGCAAGGCAACTCATCGTATTCTCCCATCCAAGCAGGCAGGCTAGACAAGATGCTCAGCCCGCTCTGAGCGTGGTGTGCGTGTGTGTGAAAGAATAGTTGCGACCGAGAGCCGATCCGGGTGAGTCCAGGAAAATGGAGTGGGAGAATGGCGAGGGGCACAAAGGAGAAGGGTGAGGGCAGCAAAAGAGGGGCCCGAGCTTTGACCTAAATCAAGCTAGGCGGCTGCCCACACCGCTCAACTCCGCTCCGCCGCGCCACGCCGGCAGTGCTCAGCCCAGCCTCCCACACCAAGTGCCAGCTAAGTTCGGAGCTGAGCGATCTCGCCCTGTCCTACACCCGAAAGCCCCCATGAGCCACGAGCCACCACAAACCCAAGCACAATGCCGCATCCTCAGACCTTGGGTAGGCCAAGCTTGACCCTCGGGCTTATGCGAATGTGCACGGTGCTCGGAATGATGTATGCGAGCGAAGCTTCTGTTCAACTTACCCTTTGTCCCTATTCTTGCTTCAGAGGACGATGTGTTGACCTGATTCGAATCTGTCGATGTGCGAGAGACGAGGGAGAGAGAGGGTCAGCACAAGGGCAAGAGGTTCGCAGACGCGATGAGCGAGGCCAACCCGGAGCAAGCGCTACCGTCAGATGACTGCTTTCCGGCCTCATGCCGCTCCGGATCAGATCGGCGGCGGCAGGGTAACATCCTGCCCAAGTATGGCTGACTTCCACGCCGCCAAAAGGAAGGAAGGAAGACAAGAGAACAACTCACCAGATTGGAACGGACGAGTGACCGGATCCAAAGGGCGGGGGTTGTCGAGGCGAGGCGTAAATAAGTGGTATAAGTGTGATTCCAACGAGACGAAGAGATCCTAAAAGTAGCAGATAATGAGACGAATGAAGCTGGACCGTAACAAGGTTGGCTTGTTCCAAGGGTTGTTGAGTTGAAGTTTGGAGGCGGAAAGCTGGGACGGTGGCGGAAGATGATGGGAGGAGGATGGCGAAAGGGGGTGAGGGTGGCGGAGGGGAGGAAAGGAAGAAGGGAGGAAGCGTTGTGGAGAACTGACGAGTGGCTGCAAAGGTTGAGGTTGAAGGAAGGGTTCCTGATGATGAAGGAAGACCTTGCAAGCAGGCAAGCGGGCGAGCGAGTCAAACCTGATTCTGATCAAGAAGCGTGAGGTTGCATTGTGTGCCTGTCGGGAAATGAATTGGGTGCCCTTTCTGCAGCCGGACAGACAGGCCAGGCCAGAAGGGGGACCGACACACTGCGACCGACACACTGACAGGCAGACCGACAGGCAGAATCAATCCGGCTTCCAGCTTCCAGGTTCAGCTGCCAAGCAGGCAACAAGGCAAGCGGAAGCGGGCGGGCGGGCGAATGCCGTGAGGGGACTGACGAGATTGGGGACCTCTCTCATGCACAGTTTGACCCGATGAGGAAGATATGCTGCAGCAGGTGAGCAGGCGAGAAGGCCGCATGAGAGGCAACCATGCAACAGGTGCTTGTGGACGCCAGCAGCTGACCACTGGCCATTGGCATTCAAGCTTGCAACAGCAGCAGCCAACCCCCGTTGCAGGTTTTGGGAATCTGAAACAGAGCCAGAAGCCAGAGGAAGGGGAGAGGACCCTGTCGTGTCTGGAAAGGGGACAGGCTCGGGCAAGGTTTTCGCGGCCTCGCGCTCCCACCCTCTCGCTCACGTCTACAGTACTGTTTCTAGCTGGCTGGCCACAAGTCAGGGGGCGCAACTGGCAACTCGGTAGTCTCAACCCACCGCACATCCAAGGGAACCGACCCCGGCAAAGTACTGGTAAGCTACCAATGCGCAGGGTTGGATGATTCCGCCCTGCCAGCCAGAGGAAATTCCTGAGACACGAAAAAAAAAAGAATGAGTCAAGGCGGCCGAGCAGGGAAAAAAGAAGAAGAGAAGCGCGCGGGCCACACGGCTAGAGTGACAGAACCCCTCGGCTTGGGTTGGGTTGGGAAAGTGACAGGAAAGACAGGATTAGGTTTGGCGTCTTGGCTGCGAGCCAGCCGGCGCTCTCTCGCCGCGCCCGAGGCGACTTGACTTCATTTTCGCGGGGGCCGGCCGCGGACCAAGCGAGACGACTGGGCGCATAATGCAACAAATCGCGAGTCATTGGGGCAGGGAAAAGAGGCAGGCCAGACGACCGACCAACCAACCAATTGACCCTCCCATCAAGCCACCTCAACGCCCGCGGTCCCGAAATAAAGGGACCCAAGTGATTGAGCGAGGGAGAGAGAGAGAGAATGGGAAAAGGCGCAGCAACAGGAACCCACGCATGCGCGGCCTATCTGTCCCCTCATAATCTACTGTGTGCGTCTTCAGTACTGTACCGTAAGTGCAGCTTGGCTGTGCCGTAATCATACCACTTGGGCGCACAGGATGACAAAGTGCAAAGTGAATCGCCGTTGCCGTCGCCGTCTCGAAGGGGAGAGAAAGGGGAGCGAGCCATGTTCATCCGAACCACAGTCTTGGCCCAGACCGACAGTACACTAATTCCTCTCTAGGCTGGGTGCGGTACAGGCTCGCATGAAAAGAAAAGGAATGGCTGGTTTCGATTTTTAGGTTCTCTTCCTTCTCCTCAATTTCCACGGTCCAAGGCGGAAGAGCTGCTGCAGTCGGCTGCAAGTTGCACTGAAGGGGACCAGAGTGCACGTCCGGCTTCCCACACTCGCTCACCGCGTCGCCTTGCTCCAGGCCTTGCTTTTGCTCGTCATACATTTTCGTCGATACGGTACTTTTCTGTCCACTGTGAGCTCTGCTACTGACGAGAGGGAAACATCACCATGTCTCGGGCTGAGCCTATTCTTCTGCTTCGATCGCTGAGGACTGGTCACAACTCAGCAGATCGGTACGCGCCTATTCGTCTCGGACGGAGCTCGAGATGAGAAACGCCCAGCAACTTGAATGCATTGGAGCTAGGAGGAGGGGCGACGCTCCCTTCGCCCAGCCAGGCGACACTTGCATCTCGGCGCGTGCACGCTTGTGTTTGCTGCCTGCACCTGCCGTTGGAGGACTAAGTACAGTACTGTATCTTGTGCCATCGAAACACTGCGATTCAAACCGTGATGCCAGAGCGCCAGATACAACCACAAACAAGGTTTATCCTCCTAGGCCCCTACAATGTGTGACATGCAGCGCAACCAACGACAGAAAGCACGCGACACGTACAGCACCGCCAGCTACAGTCTGCCTCGGCTGTCGAATTGTGAGCCAGTGCCTAGAGGGCTGACCAGTCAATCTAACTGCGTGCGTTGGCTGGCCTGAGGGGGTGAGCCAGACGCTTAAACTGCCCGCGTTTCGGCGGCGGGCAGCCCAAGCCAGGCAAAGTGCAGAAGGGGGAAACCGCGTAAACTGACTTTCCCAGGCTCACAAGCATCTCCGAGGCTGGAGCGAGAAAGCACAGACATGCACGTTGGCTGCAGCTCAGCCACCACAACCTCCACGCACGCCCCCGTTGCAATGAATCTCGAGTGAGGGTCACCGTTGGCTGGCCACGCTACTCTTAACACCAACCACTCACACAGACATGCTGCTGGAAAAGAGGGGCAGGGGCAGCAGCAGGATCAAAGATGGTGGCTTGCGCTTTCCCCCATGTTAACGCCGCAGCACGTATTGACAAACAAACACGCCTCACGGTGCTGGCTGCAATGTCTTGCCTGTGAAAGGGAAAGAAATCAAGCTGATGCTGCTGGAAAGCTCTGCGATCGGAGTACTCGCGAGCCCCAGGCGAGAAAAACTTGCACTGATTTGCACGAAACGCACATGTGCCTTTGCCCGCTTGAAGGCGCTTGCCTTGCCGTATGAGGTCAACAATGTTCCCTTCAAGTCGGGGTGTCTGCAGGTTGGAAAAGTAGCACAACAGGGTGCATGTCTTAGATTGTTTCTCCGCCTCGGCCTGGTTAGGGAAGCCCTCCTATGGCATCAATCACAATCGGGGCGTTTCACACATTCGAGCTTCCATCAGCAATGCGTACTGAGTGACTATGGGTAGCAACAGGACAATAATCAACAGCAGTAGCAGGAACAACGGTAATTGGTGGCTTGTTCTGTTCCATGAGCTCGAAATCGGGTCAACCGCTGCGCGGCCATCGGCGTTTGGAAAATGGAAACAGCCACGCTGCGCTTGAAAACTGGGAACCAGCCAAGCGGTTCGCTTGAACGGACGCCACATGTCCAGGGGTTGGCAGGGCGGCAGACTGAAGCTGATGGCAACTTTCACCCACGCTGGTCGATGACAGACTGTTCACGCTCTCGTGGACAAAAAGCTTTGCAAAGCTATGCTAAGCAAGAGCTGTCACCATGTCAAAGATTGGAGAAAGGGACGGCTCAAGACTCTCGGAGAGGAAGGTTACTTGCCGTAGAGCAGGGCATGAAGGTTGCGGTACTCATACAGCATGTGTCCAGGGGCATGGGTGCATCGGCAGACGCGTTGGTGGACCGAAGCGCCCCAAAACTGTTCGTGTCTGGCTCGCTTGTGGGCCGCCACCTGACAACCATATCCGTAGCCGACCCGCTCTTCTCACCCCCTGCGAGTTAGCTGCGGAAAATCCTCGCTACCGTCGAACCACACTTGCTCGCAATCACATGTCGTTACCAGTTCGGTAATCCAATGCGTGTGCCCGCAGCCCACTTGAATCGGTTCTCAGCTCGCGAAGTACCGCAGCGTAACCAACTCTCTGTCCAGGTCGAGGAGGTTGACTTTCGGATCCGAGTTGGAGGCTCGTCGTCACCATGCGAAGCCATTCCACAAACATCAACACCAATCAAAGGCAATATTTCGGATTCAAGTTCCATGCGTTGTTGTGATCACGTTCGGAGAAACATGATACTGTACTGTACTATCACTCGCATCTGTGACTTAAGGAAATGTCTCCCGCACATGATAATGTCACTCCCGCTCTTCTGGTGCGGGAACTGCTTGCTCGCTCCTTCCGCACCTACTGTATACTGATTGAATCAAGGCAGCGGACGCTCTACCATCCTCTCCGCCAACCACCATCGCCATCCCTACTATCATCATGACCGTCGAGTCCGACACCTGCTGTACGCCTCCGCCTCCCGTGACAAAGACAATTACCAAGGCACCTGCTCAGGTACGTTTCTCCCAAAGCTACAAAAAGAGACCTGCAATAAGTGCGCTGAATTTTCTCGTCCCGTCCAACCTCAAACGGGCCCAGCTGAAGGACTTGGTCAAGAAGGCCAGTATCGAGTATAAAGAGCTAGCTGAAGGCAAACCTGCCAAAATTCAAAAAGCTCCTGCTCCGAAAGAGCGAAAGACCAAGTCCTCGCTTGCTCCCACGCCCACGCCCAAGCCCAAGGCAAAGCCTAAGGCCAAGGCGCCTCCTAAGGCGGCCAATGAGGCCGAGTGCAAGAAGGCTGACGACGAGAGCAGTCAGTCGCCTCCCCCGAGTCCCAAGTCGGACACGAGTTCTGGCTCCAAGCCCAGACGTTCGCCTACTCGCGAGCCTTGGACCAACCAGGTATGTACTCCTGTGTGGCAGGATGAGACGACTCTGATCTGATATCGCCCCGGCAGGAGACCATGACTCTCTTTTACAACCTGTACTCGATCAACCGCGATCCCGATTGGAAGATGATTGGAACCGAGGTCGGACGTGATCCCGATGTGAGTTGCTCCGATTTTTGTCACTAAGAGAAAGTACAGCGTAACTTACAGCATTGATTTTCATCCGTCTCGCTCTTGGCGCCGATAGGCATGCCAGGTATGTCCGTTGTGCCAAAGCTTAGAACGGGGAGAATAAGCTAACTAGAACGTGATCTTGACTCTCGCAGGCCATGAGCCCGGTTCTGAAGAAGAAGCTCGAGGATTTTATGAGTGAGTCCCCATGACTGTTACTTTCAGTTCTGTGCACTCTGCTGTATCTCCGCACTGATGCAGATAACTCTTGATTGCAGATCGCCAACCTCCCCTGTGACCCGGGACGTCGACATGAGTGGAGCCCAAGCAGGGACGGGACAGTCCCAAGACCAGACCAGGCAGACTTGGATGAATGATTGCGTCATTAGTTGATTGAATGCATAAGAGGATCGAGACAATGCTTGAGCGTTGCGATGAATGAGGGAGGGCATAGTGATACACGTGAAGCAGATGGAAAACGGGTCATGAATGCATATGCTGTATGCGGTGGGCGACTCTACTTTATTCGGTCCACTGTTCGATACGGAGCGTCAACTCTCCAGCGACCTTGCGCACCCGGTACCTCGTCAAATCGTACGTGCTGTACGCAGACCTCGAGTGTCGTGCCGCAACACCATGCTTGGGTAGCTTGCTAGCCTTGACAGCGCTGGCTCGGTCTGTCCAGATGCAAGTCGCGAGGTTCTCGCCCGTGGCCGGGTCAGGTGCGCCGTACCAGTACATGAGAAGGCCGCCGCTGGCCACTGCCTCTTCGTGCGCCTGCCTGTCGGCCTCATAGAACGACGTAGACTCGGACCCAGGCTTGCGGGCAGAGCGGAAGACGACGCCATACCATTGCGCTTCCAGGTCTTCGGGTAGCGCGGGTAGAGCGTCCCAGTTGAAGACGCGGCGAATCAGCGCGATTGCGGCTTCGGCTTCGTCGCTTCCCTGTTGCGAGAAGACTGGGCATTGTGACGCGTCTGCATCGGGCGGGAGGGGATGCGGGGCTTCCTGTAGGTATCCAGCAGCGTAGTTGGACGTGACGGGACGCAAGCCGTGGAGCGACTTCCACAAGGCAATGCTAGCATCGTCGACGACCGGGAGACGAGAGCGAGTGTACGGGCCCTGTCGCCCCTGAACGTAGTCGAGGGTGTCCTCCTCCGCCTCTGCCTCTTCCAGTACGTCAGGGTCGATGTCTGCCTGTACGCTGGAGCCGATGGGAAGGCGCGACATGATGGGAAGCAGCTTGTCAAAGGACGTGTTGCGCGGCACGGCGTCAAAAATGGGTGCTGGTTGGGGTTGAGACTGAAGCGCAGCAACGGTGGTCGGGCTAATAGCAAAGTGGGCCTTGCCGAGACTGCCCTTGACTGAAGGACGACGTGCATGCTGACCACGGTGGACACCTCCCAGGGGGGTGAGGGTTGAAGTATCAGACGGGCTCATCGTTTCGAAGCAGCGATGCGGTGGTGATTTGGCACTAGACTGAGTTGGGGAAAGAAGGGTCAAACAATGGACAATGGAGGGCAAGAGGTAGGTTTATAGGGATCGACCCGAAATGAGCGCCAACCTTGTCTCCTAACGAGGAAGGGCGCATTCCGCGAATGTCGAGCGAGCACGCTATGCCGGGCCATTCTGCAAGATTGGGCTTGGGCTCGGAATTGGGCTTGTTTTGAGACCTAAACGGACGATGACGACGGGAAAGAACCGCAGCATTTGCATTTGCCGGTGGTGAGCACGCCTTTGGTCGTTCGGATTGGCTGAATGCAGGGTCCTTTCCTAATTTTATCCACGTCGGGCGCTCGTTTGGGTTTTCTTTTCTTTGGTTTGGTTTCGCTGCTGCTGGCTCCGGGGTTAACGACCCCTCTTGTCTCCCGTGTCCCGAAGAGTAACCAGCAAGGGGGGAAATGAAACGGAAGAAGAAGACAACGCAACCCGATTATTGCGCAATGGGCGTGTATGCACACGTGCCCGGAGCCGAAATCGGCTTAAACATGATCGGGCGAGAGGCAATCGGGCCGTTATGTTCACGTGAACAGAGTTGCACCAGGAGGCAGGACCCTGACCGAGAGGAGCCGCGTTGAAACGGTTTCGGTCAACTTGCACGCGCGCCCTGCCAGTCCGGTCAGCCAGCCGGCCAGCCAACCTGCACGAACCAAGGGCCACGCTCTGGACCCTCAAACCGATCTTGACAACCCTTGAATCATTCCTCGATTAAACCGGCATGTCGGACGCACATCCCTGCTTGGCTGACTGGCTACTCACTCTTTTACTTTTCCGAACGATATCATTCAAATGGAGTAGAGAGATTGAGTGATGGCGTGAGCGAAAGGGAAGGAGAGCAGGTTCAGGATGCTCAATGGCGGGGCAGGGGCAGTCGCCGCACCTCCGTCAACGCGTGGAGAGGGAGAGTCAGACAGACAGAAAGGGTCAGGCGAGTGAGTCCAGTCCAGCCCTCTTTGCACTTTGACATGCTCGGTTCTGCAAGCTGGGGCGGCGCGGGTCCAGAGACGAGTCAAGACTAAACAGTCAGACACGGCACATGGCATGCTCGCTTGCGTGTCTCTCCCCTTTTTTTCCCCTACGTTCCCTCTCTTTTCCATACCCTTCCTCTGCATGGGCATGGTTGGCCGGCTTGCCTGCCTGCTTGCTCGCTCGCTCTGGCCTGCGATGCACAGCCCCACGCCTTTGCGGCCTGGTCTGCAGCACTGCACTGCACCGCCAAACTGACACGCGCACGCTCAGAAATCACAGCCCGACCCACACGCACGCACGCACGCACACAGGCAACAAAAACACAATACAATACCGTACCGTACCGCACAACACGGCACACCCGAAAAAAATAGGGGTCGTGGATGTGGATGTGGGTGTGGGTGTGGGTGTGTCATTTGCGTCTTGGCACGGCCACCCTTCATTCTGTCGTTGCAGCTCGACACAATAGGGGGAGATGACATCCCATCAACGGTACTACGACGTCTGGTCTGACTGTTGGCTGGCTCAGTGAATGACCCGAGAAGAAGAAAGAGCGCGCAAGCGAAGGGAAGGGAAGGGTTCGGACAGGACCGACAGCCTGGCGGGGCGGGCGGGATCGAGCGTCAGGCGTGCATAAAAACTTGAAAGTGTACCGAGAGGGTGCGTGGCTAGGCTAGGCTAGGCTTGCAGATTGCCTGCCTAACCTGCGATCCGATACCGTACAGCGCTGTCACCTCCTGTAAAGCACTGCACCTTCCCTAACCAGCCATCGTCGGAGTCAAATGACAAGGCAGATTTATGAAACTCATCTGCAAAAAAACACTCTGAGACTGAGCCAACAAAGTGTGGACGATACGGTAGCTACCGTACTGCCGCTTCTGTGGGTTCTTTTCGGCAGCGGCCCTCCCCTTGACTGGCCTGTCTGGCTGACTGATTTGACCGTTCTGCCCGCCAACCCTGTCCCGAAGGACCAACCCCTGGACCTCTCTCGCTCTTTCTCTGGGGTGCGCTGTGTGTTTCTTCGTTCCGAGTCAAGTGTGTCAAGCTTGTTCCCTTGCCACCATCATCACCAAAGCTCCAACTCGATCCACGCAGCTTCGCCCAATCTAGCGCAGCTCCAACGCCACAACCCCCTCCCGGAGCAAAGCCGACAAAGTCACATTCGCCCCCGCCAACACACGCAGGGTATCAAACCTTGTTCCGTTTGCCACAGGCGGCCCTCGCGCATCGCATCCCCGGCGCAAGGAAACCTGCTTCATTTCATCGCGTCCCGTTTTTTGCCACACGCACGAGAGAGACGGACGGCGAGACGACTCCTTGAGCGTACGGACATCTGAAGCAAGCTTATACAGCCCCGAGGAAAAAAACAAGGGGAAACACAGCAACAGACACGACGCAAACAAGCCACAGCAACATGGGTGACCTCAACTGGTTTGCAGACTGGCCCGAACGCCTTCCCAAGCGTCAGGAGTGAGTACCATGACAACGTGATTCGATCTCTTGCCTTGCCGCTGCATATAGAGAGGGGAGGAGAGCCAAGGGACGGTTGACAGGTGAAGAGTGTCCGCACAGGAATGTTCAACCAGCTGACTCGCTGAGCCAACAATCAGCTCAGCCCTGTCCGAGATGTGGCCCTTTGGCCCTTCTTTGGTCGGCGGGTTTTGTTGGCAAGTACAGTAACAACCAGCCGGTGTCAACCCTGTTTATTCCGCCCGTGTTCATTTCGAGGCGCCCTGCCTTGCCTCGGCCAAGTCTCTCCTTCTCTGCTCTCCCCCTGAAGCTTCTCCCCTCCTCTCACCGCTCGAACCTTCCCTCTCCATCATCCTAGTCCTCGTCGTTCTCGGTCGCCGCTCCTTCTTGTCGTTGATCTTGCTTGACTAACCACGACATGTCCGCTCTTTCTGATCCCTTTCTTCCCCAATCTCCTCCCGGATCCTCCAACCTGTCTGGCACTGGCGCTGAATCGGCCGGCCCCGATTTGCTTTCCCCGCCTTCGTCCAACACTGCCACTGGAACGGGAACCACATCCTCTGGTTCCAATAATGGTGTGTTAAACGAATCTGGTGGCAACTTGGAACCATCTCTCAGTGCTGGCACCGGCACCGGCACCGGCACTGGCACTGGTACTGGCACTGGTACGGGTACTGGCGCTGGTACTGGCGAAGAGACAGGCGCAACTCCTTCAACCACAAGCTCGTCTTCCTCTTCTGTCTCTACTCCTACGACCACTTCTACAAGCTCAACCTCGACCAGCACGACCAGTGCGAGCACGCCGACCACTAGCTCCACTTCCGCATCTGTTCCTACGACCTCTTCCCCACCATCGACTTCAGCTGCACCGACAAGTGCAACCACCTCGTCGTCGATTCCAGTCGTGACCCAGGTGGTCACTTTCCTCTCGACTGACAGCACAGGAGCAGTCGTGACACAGACGAGTGCATCGGTCGGACCTACAGCATCTAGCGCTGGCAGCGGCAGCGGAGGAGGCTCTGACGTCAACATTGGTGCGATCGTCGGAGGTGTTGCCGGCGGTGTAGCTGGTCTTGTGGTTCTGATCTGGCTCATTCTGCTGCCGCTGCGCCGACGTGCCAAGAAGGCCAAGGAGGTAGAGTGGCTCGCTTTTGGCCAGGAGAATGACCACGTGAACGAGTCGTCTGCCGAGGCGATCTATGGTCGCAGCGGTGGTGGAAGTGGCGAGGGCAAGGGAGGCTCTGTGGCCAACGTGAACGACATTCAGATGGACGAGATGGAGCAGCAGGATGCAAACGCTTACCACTACTCGAACGTGGACGGCGCTCCTGCGTGGCCTCCGGCTGGTGGCATGTATGCTCAGCAGCCTGGCGGCGAGTACGACGCATACTATGCGCAGCAGGCTGGATATGGAGACCCGCATGGGCAGCAGGCTGGTTACGATGCGCACGGACAGATGGGTGCCTACCAGAACGCGCAGTGGGGCGGTACGTATGACCCCTCGTGGGCAGCGGCCTCTGGCGGGCAGCCTACCATCTCGGGTCACTCGGCAGGCGGCGGATACACGTCGCCCCCGCTCGGGCCCACAAGCCTGTCTCATGCGCCTTCGACTGGTCCTGCAATGTCGAATGTAGCCCCCTCAGAGTCGGCCTACGACGGCTACAGCCAACAGCAACACCAGCAGCAGCAGCCTGCGCGGGTGGACGACCGCGCTGGATCGCCAAACAGCATGCGGCGCTACGATGACGGACGCAACGGTCTGCACCTTGCCAATCCCTGAGCTGATGCGGGCTGGCACTATGCCGATTTTCTTACTCTCTGTGCGAAGGCAAGCGCAATACAGTACCTAGACTTTTTCATTCGCTCTTTCTCTCTGGCTTGTTTTCCGACTTTGTAGCAGACGGGGCAATCATGTCTGGATGCTATCCGACATGAACACACACACTCATTTGTACAGTACAGATACATTACCAAGCCGCCCGAAATGGACATGGTCTCGTCTGTTTAGCTGGATTGGTTGGATATGGATACAAGTACAGGACGGGGGAATAGGGGGGAGAGAGAGGTGTGTGTGCTTTACTTGATCTCGGTTGCATCACCTCGGAGTGAGAGATAGGCGTTATCGACACCGGGACCAAACTGCTTGATGATCTCGTACACTTCGACGCTGTGGTAGCGGAGGCGGGACTTGGGATCGGTGTAGGGCGCAATGAGGCCGGTGACGTCGCAGTACTTTTTGCGTGGACGGAGACTGGGTGGAGCCTCGACGGAAGCGTCTGTCAAGAGTGGTGCTGGGGTCAGGAGAGGGGGCACGTGGGAAAAGGGGGATCTCGGTCAAGCTTGGCTTACAAGTAGGAACGTAGCGTTTCGGCTTTGCGGGGTGTTGGGGTTCCGGTTCCGGTTCCGGTTCCGGTTCCGGTTCTGGGGCTGGAGTCTGTTCGGCGGTGTTGGCCTCGGTCTCGTCGTCGAGTACGGGTGTGGGGGGAGCCGGGGTGGGGCTGGGGGCGTGGTCGGGGGTATCGATCTCGAGCCTGAGCTTGCGCTCGCGTTGCTCTCTGCGGGCAAATGCCTTTGCGGCGGCGCCGGTGAGTCTGGCGGCCTTGTTGGCGGGCGCGGCTTTGCGCCTACCGAGGCCGAGGCCGGAGGAGCGGAGGCCCGCCTCGCGCTCGGTGATGAGGATCTGCTTGAGCGACTTGTTGCGTCGCGACAGGTTGGACGAGATCCGGGCCATGCGCGCGGAAAACTCGGGCGCCTTGTACGGGCGCGGGAGCGAGACGATAGACAGCTGCTCGGCGAGCGTGGGCGGCGCGGGCGTCGACGTGGCCGAGGCGGCGACACTCATCGGCGTAGAGCGCGCTTTCGTACCCGTCCTAAAGTGACGCAACAGAGCAGAGCAGAGCAGAGCAGAGCAGAGCATTGGTCAGCAGTGCGCAGCGTTATGTGCAACAAGCCGAAACGACCGGGTATCTTACATTGCGTCGTGTCGTGTCGTGCTTGGTGATGGTGGTGGTGGGCTCGTGTGTGCATCTGGATCGAATGCGAATGCGAATGGAAATGCGAATCGGTTCCCATCGTGTGTCGCTTTGCTGACGCGTCTTGTCTCGCACGAGAGGGGAGCATCCAATCCAATCCAATCCAATCCGGTTCCGCCGCCCTCCACACGCATACAGTATTGTACAGTACAGTATATAACTTACAGTACTTATTAGTTACCGCACTTGGATGCCGAGAGTGCAAGGACAGGGACGGGAACGCACTCTCTCTCGCCTTGGCACTCGGCCTATCATGCCACAGTAGTCTAGTTCAGAGGGGGCCCTGCCTCGTATGATTCCAAGTCAAGTTAGGTCCAATGCAACACCATCACACGTGCCGTCGTCCACGTCCACACCCGCGACAATGAAAACCCCTCCCTCCTCGACAGACTCTGCGCCAGCCCCAGCCCCAGCCCCAGCCCGAGCCCGCGCCGTGACCGTGACCGTGGTAGTGCACAACTGGACCAGCTCGCAGATCACACTCACTCCACCCTCCTCACAGCCCACCAGCGTAGATGCCAAGAGCTTTACCCGTCTCTCTGTGGCAGCATCAGCCGACCAAGACGAGCTCGTGACGCAAACGGACCGCGCAAACCTTGTCACCGTCCAGACGACCAACGGCGAGCACATCCTGCTCCTCCCCAAGCGAGACACACGCACATGGCTCTCTTGTCTGCCAGGCAACGTGTCGCTCGCAGCCCTGTGCATACCGGGCACGCACGAGTCAGCCGCACTGTTTGGCTGGCCCATCTCGACCTGCCAGTCGAGCTCGTCCAGCATAGCCAGCCAGCTCGAACGCGGTATACGCTACCTCGACATCCGCCTCTCGGTCAAGGGCCAGGCTGGACACACGCGTCTGCTGGCCTACCATGGCATCACGGACCAGCGAACCGACTTTGAGGCTATCCTGCAACAGACATACGCCTTTCTCGCCGCCCACCCGAGCGAGACGGTCATCATGTCAGTCAAGCAGGAGAACGACCTGCCCAACTTTAAAGAGCTCGTGCTCGAGCGGCACGTGTATCCAAACAAGTCGCGGTGGTTCCTCGACCCACGCGTACCGACGCTCAAAGAGTGTAGAGGCAAGATTGTCATGCTAAGCCGGTTTGGTCGGAGCACTGAGCAGCCGGGTGGCATCCACCCACCCATCTGGCCCAACAGCAGGCGCGAGCTGTTCCACTACACGCTCCCCTCTGGCCAACACGTCGAGACGCAGGACTGGTACGACATCCGCTCGCTCGCCAACCTCGATGCCAAGCTCGGTCTAATCCAGGCGCTCTGCAACTCGAGTGGCAGAGACCCATCCACACTGGGACTCAATTGCTGCAACGCCAGCTCGTTCCCACTCGCACTGCCCCCCTTTGTCGCGCAGGGCTTTAGACAGGATGCCCAGTTTGTCCAGTGCGCCAGCGTGCGTGGCCTCAACTCGCGTCTGCTTGACTTTGTCGTGAGCAGAATTACCGCTACCGCTGCCGAGAAGGAGAATCGTGGGCTGATGGCCATCTTTGCACTCGATTACTTTGAGACGCCTGAGCAGCTCGTGCCGGTTTTGATAGAGGCCAACTTTTAAAATGTTTTCTTTTTTTTTTTTTTTTTTTTTTATCTTGATTACGTCTTGTTTGTTTGCCTTTAGTCTCGTTCGAGGTCTGTTTACAGTACCATGACGATCAGTAATGTAATGTGCCGCAGCAGAAAGCAGGAAATGGCAACTCACTGATATTATCCCCAAACTTGGCATACAACTTGGCCTTGAGGCGCTTCATGCTCTCCTCGTACTCGTCCAGCTTGTGCTTGAGGCGGTCGATCTGCTCGTCTGCGGCCTTCTGATCGGCCTCTAGGCGCTGCATGGCCTCTTGGTGTGGGAGGGATAGGAACGAGTCGGCAATGCGGTAGAGCACGGGCTCGTCTTGGTCTGCGAGCTCGAGTTCCATGGCGAGGTCGTCGAGCGCCTCCTTGGCCTCGCGCTGCTGGGCAAGATCGTGCTCCACATCCGAATAGGTGTTGTTGAGGCGTGAGAAGGTGTTGATCGCCTCCTGGTCTGCCCAGGACACCTCGACGTCGTTCTGGTCTTGCTCGGATAGCATGCGCATTTTACTGTTGGTGTGGTGTGGTTTGGACAAGGACACGCGCTTTCGAGTTTTGCAACTGAGCCTTGTTGGACTGAGCCTCCTTGGACGGAGCGCTCGACTCGGACTCTGCCAACTCCAAGTCGACTTCGGCCCCGCACTTCTCAGTTCTCGGCAGGTCTTCTCTTGGCGCTCCACAGCTCGAATTTCCGTCTTCCGGCGCGCGTCTCTCGTCTTCTGGCACTATTCTCTTCCCTCCAACACCAACACATCAACACACCAACACCACCGTCAGCTCAATTGCCCTCCTCCGATACCCGAACTGGCCATGGCTTTTTTCAACATTCGCTGACACATTCCTTACGCATCTGGCATCCTGGCATCCTGGCATCCTGGCATCTGGTATCTGGCTTCCGGCCCATCATGCTCGTCCCAGTGCTCTTGTTGTTCTGCTCCACGCTTGTTTTCCTTATCGGGCTCCTCTTTTTTATCCTATACATCACGCTCTACCGAGCGCCTTCAACCACGTCCAAGGCGAGTCTCGGTCGGTCAGCGGCCGTCGTCGTGCTTGGTGACATTGGCCGCAGTCCACGCATGTGCTACCATGTCGAGAGTCTCGCCAACGAAGGCTGGAAAGTCGCCGTCGTCGGATACCGCGGTACCGCACCACCACCAGCTCTGCGGAGAGCATCTATCAAGCACCATCACCTTCGCACACCTCCCGCCTTTATCGCTCGCTTGCCCCGTGCCGCATTCGCACTCGTCGCCCCCTTCAAGGTAGCTCTCCAGAGCATCTCCCTCTTCTGGCAACTTGCCGCCGCCGTCCAGCCACCGCCGGAACTCGTACTCGTCCAGACACCACCTGCGCTTCCTACCCTCTTTGTTGTCCGTCTCGTATGTGCTCTGCTTGGAAGCAAGCTCATCATTGACTGGCACAACCTCGGTCACACCATCCTTGCTCTCCGTATGGGTCACAATAGCTTTCTCGTACGCCTGGCCGAAAGGCTTGAACGAATCACGGGCCGCCGTGCTTTCGCGCACCTTTTTGTCACACGTGCCATGATGAACCATCTTGATCGCAAGTGGAACTTGTCTGGCATCAAGAGTGTCCTGTACGACAGACCACCCGCCCATTTCCACCGTGCATCCACGCTAGAGACACACCAGCTCATGTGCAGGCTCGCTCCGACCCTCTCTCCACCGCTCGGCGACTTTGTTCCTACTTATGCCATCCCGGGCTCGACACCGTTCACCCGCCTCGCCAAGCACCCGTCGTCGCCGGACAGGAGCGACAGCAGCGACACCGGGTATGCGCAACCCCGCGACGATCGACCTGCCCTCGTGCTGAGCAGCACCAGCTGGACCGCAGACGAGGACTTTGGCCTGCTCCTTCACGCGGCCCGCCTCTACGAACGCCGTGCACGCCAGCTTGCTGCCGATGCCAAGTCCGAGTCCGAGTCCGGCTCCAATACCCAAACGCAAACGCAGATGCAGATGCCGGCAGAGGCGCACGAGCACCACCCAGGGTGGACACACAAGCGCGCACCCAACGGCGATTCGATCGAGTCCATCTCATCACCCACTTGCACAGCGTCGAGCTCCAACCGGCTTGGATACGACGCAGAGGGGACGCGCACGAGCAAGGAACGGCGACGGCCGAGTTTGGGCGCTCTGCGGTCAGCGACGCTGCCAAACGAGCCAGTGATGCGGCTGCCCAAGATGCTGATTGTCGTCACGGGCAAGGGAGAGCTAAAGGCGAGCTACGAGCGAGAGATTGCGCGGCTCGAGAAGGAGGAAAAGTGGGAGTGGGTGCGGATCCGAACGGCATGGCTCGAGACGGAGGACTACCCCGTGCTGCTGGGCTCAGCGGACGTGGGCGTGTCGCTGCACACAAGCTCGTCTGGCCTGGATCTGCCGATGAAGGTAGTCGATATGCTGGGCTGTGGGCTACCGGTCTGCGCACTTGACTTTGCATGCCTGTCTGAGCTGGTGCAGGATGGCAGGAACGGGGTCATCTTTCGCGATGCAGAGGGGCTCGAGCGCCAACTCGAGTCGCTCCTCGCGCTCCACCCGAGCCCAAACTGGCTCGTGCACGGAGCGGGCATGGTCAACCCATTCGAGACGGCGTCCACGCTGCCGATGGCCAACACACCGCCACTGAGCCCCAACCCAGCTCTCAGTCTGCTGCCCAGCCCGCTGCTGGCGCCACAGGCCGAGCGGAGCCGCACAGCGACGTGGGCGGGCAACTGGAAGACAGTCGTGCGTCCGATTCTGCTCGAAGAACGGCGGCTCAGCTTTTCCGATTCGACATTGACCATGCCGCTGCTGCACCAAGTCGACTCGAGCTGCGTCTCATCGCCGCGCTCGAGCCTGGACCTGTCGGCATCGGCGTCAGCGTCAGCGTCGGCGTCGGCGTCGGCTGTAGCCGGAGAAGAAGACCAGGCGCCCGTGGCTGATCAGGGTTTCGCACAGGACAAGGACGTGACACGTGGTGTGCGGCTCCGACACCGCAAGAGTGTACGTCAGACGCCCACGCTCGGCCAACTAGTGCCGACAGGCGAGGGACAGGACATTCCGCACATCCAGGTGTCGCATGCTGGAGCATGAACCAAGCACAATGACATTGCAGAACTACTGTATAAGTTACAGCACCCGTGCACAAGTCTCGTGGTTGAAGGGGGGACGGTGGTGGCTTGCGTGTGCACAAGCGTGGGGACAGATTGCGTACGGTGCCGTGTGCCTGCAGCTGCAGCTGCACTGTGATTCAGCTCGAGCTCGGCGGAGAAGAGGCGTCTCCTTCTCTGGAAGAAAGAAACATTACGCGTCACTGCCACTGCCCAGGGCAGGTTTGCTTGCTTGCATCTTGATTCGACCTCCTTTCTTTCTTTTTTTTTTTCGGTACCGTAAGTTACAGTACTGGTCAGCACATTTAGACTGCGACTGCACTGCGTTGTGTGTGCGTCTGCGAGTGCGTCCGCACTGACTCTGACGTCCATCGCCACAAGTAGGCGATCAACCACCAACCACCAACCACCAACCACCAACCGCCTGGACCACCATCACTGCAAACCAAGCACGACAATCTCTTCTTTTCAACAATCTCATTCTATTCTCGCCTCTCTCTCTCTCTCTCTCTCTCTCCCTCGACATGACACAGGGCCAAGACCAGCAGCCCGGCCCCTGCCCCTGCCCCCAGCTCCACCTGCTCGCCGAGCTCGAGGGCCACTCTGACCGCGCCTGGCACCTGGCCTGGAACCCACGCATGCCCACGCTCGCCTCGTGCTCAACAGACAAGGACGTGCGTCTCCATTCCTACTCGTTCCGCTCGTGCTGCTCCTCGTCGTCGTCGTCCAGCTGCAAGAAGGACAAGCGGCCCTCGTTCAACTTGCGCGAGGTCATCCCGACTGGCCACAAGCGGACCGTGCGTCAGGTAGCCTGGTCCCCAACCGGGCGCACCCTAGCCACTGCGTCGTTCGACTCGACTGTCGGCATCTGGGAGCGCATTGAGGACATTGAACGCCCCGATCCGCCCTCCACTTCGGCAGCCGGGGGCGGCGCGACCATCACCGAGATTTACGATGCCGATGCGCCTATCCAACTCAGCAACGGCGGCGCCATGGTCGACGAGCCCGAGTGGGACTGTATTGGCACGCTCGAGGGCCACGAGAGCGAGTGCAAGAGCGTGGCATTCAGCCACACTGGCAGCGTGCTCGCAAGCTGCAGCCGCGACAAGAGTGTCTGGATCTGGGAGGTGCAGCCTGATGCCGAGTTTGAGTGCTTGAGCGTACTGATGGAGCACTCGCAGGACGTCAAGGTGGTCGCATGGCACCCGCGCGACGAGATTCTCGCCTCGGCATCCTACGACGATGCCATCAAGCTCTACATTGACGATCCCTCGGACGACTGGTTCTGCTTTGCCTCGCTCACCGGCCACACGTCTACCGTATGGTCGCTCTCCTTTTCGCCGTGTGGCAACTACCTCGCTTCGGCGTCGGACGACAAGACGGTGCGGATCTGGCGTCGTTTCTCGGCGCAAGAGTGCGAAAAGTACGGATACACGCCGCAGGGTAAGCTGCCTGGGCGAGCGGGAGAAAAGTGGGTGTGCGTCAAGGTGATCAAGGGCTACCACGACCGCACGATTTACAGCGTCTCTTGGGGCGTGGACTTGGCCTCGACACGGAGCGGCAACCTGGGCCGAATCGCGACGGCTGGTGGGGACGGCAAGATTTGCGTGCTCGAGGTGACCGAGGGATCGGGATCGGGATCGGGAGCGTGGGGGGAGGTGGAGACGAGACTGGTGGGCGTCATGGAGCAGGCCCACGGCGTGTCGGACGTCAACTGCGTGGCGTGGGCGCCTGCAAGCCTAAATGGGCCGGAGAGCGACGCGGCTCACCCGTCGAGCCACGGAGCCATGTCTGACATGCTGGCGAGCGCAGGTGACGATGGGACGGTCAAGGTGTGGACGCTGGCCGAGTCGGTGTTTGCGCAGGCGGACGAGTAGCCGTGGGCGTGGGCGTTGAACAAGATTGTGTTTGTTTCGCGTTTCGTATTGTAGTTTTACCACACACCAACACCAACATCACCTTGACAAGCCAGCAAAGCAAGCAAGCAAGCAAGCACAAGTACAGAACAGAACAGTTGCAGTTGCAGTTGCCGTAATCTAGAATGTCCCGTCTCGTCTCTGAGCTGAGCTGTGCTGTGCTGTGCTGCGCGCTGTCTGCAACGCGTCGGGTGTGGGCTGCGCTGGGCTGGCGGTGCGCTGCGTTCGTGTGCTTTGCGGTGGCTAAGGCCGAGGCTGAGGGAGCGCGTGCGCGACTGAGCGGCGACAGGGTCAGACTACTACTGTCAGCGAGGCGAAGGGACGCGTCGCTGTCACTGTAACTGAGCCCTGTCTGTGTCTGTCTGCACCTGCTTGCTGGCGGCAGCTATAGTGTAGGGCGCAGTATGGTACTGGATTCAAATCGGAATTCGAATTCGAATTAGAATCTGCTGCGCGTTGAATTGCTCTTTCCGGCATCCGCGTGTGAGGTTTGGCTGTCAGCGTCGTCAGCTGTCAGTCAGTCAGTCAGTCAGTCAGTCAGTCGGTCAGTCAGTCGGTCAGTCAGTCAGTCGGCCCAATCGCTTCGCTCACACTCACACACTCTCTCTTCTTTCCACCTCGACCTCGACCTCGACCTTGTTGCCATACCACTTGCTCCCTCCCACCAATCGGCCGCCCGCCCGCACAGTCGGCCCACATCTCCCTCTACATGTCAGGCGGACCGCACTATCCATTTCCATACCAGCAGGGCGGCTACCACCACTTTGACAACCCCAACCCCAACCCCAACCCCAACCCCAACCTCAGCGCTGACTTTGACGACCCTTCCTTCCTCCAAGACTTTGTCCCCAACTTTGACTCGAACGGCCAGCCCATTCCCATTCCTGTTCCTCTTCCGGACATCCATCACCCAGCACAAGCTGCCAGGCGGCCCACTTTCAAAGTCAAACTTGCACGCAAAACTCACGACCTCGATCCCTCAGCACAGGCACAGGCACAGGCACAGCTACAAGTCCAGCCCGACCCGGACCCGGACCCGGACCCAGACGCCCTCGCTTCCGAGCTCTTTCCCGCCACGGAAATGCCCTCCACTCGCAGCTCTGGGCGCGGCACCGGCATCGGCGAGCCCCGCCGCTCCGGGAGACACAGCGGCCCCACTTCCTATCAGGAGCCAACTGACTTTGACGACGTGAGTAACACTTCCGCATCCGCCCCTCGACACACTTTCATACACCATTGTCCCACCCCAACCCTACCAACCAACAATCATCTGTACCAACATGCTCATCTCCTATCTCCACCCCTTGTTCGTCTCGCAGTTCGAGCCAAAATCAGAGCCAGAGGAACAAGAGCAAGACCAGCAAGATGCCAACCGCCAAGCAGACGCTGACGAGCCCCAGGATGACAACGACGACGAAGAAGAGCATGTTCCCATCACCAATCGACGCACACGTAGCGGTCGTGTCAGCAAGCCCATCTTTGGAGCCATCCAAGAATCTTCCGACAGCGACAGCGACAAGCCCGCTGCCCGCAGCACCCGCCGCACCAACCGTGCCGGTGCACTAGACGGCTTTGTCGCCGCCGACGACGAGGACGAGGTAGACGACGAGGGCGAGTGGGGCAAGTCCAACAAGCGTTCCGGCAGGCTCACAAGGGCCAACAGCTCCCGCTCCCGTCTCGAACAGATCGTAGCAAAGAAAAAGGCACAGAACAGCCGCGGTCGACGTGCCGGCTCGGCCAAACGCAAGCAGCCCAAGGACGACGACTTTGAGATGGATGACGAAGAGACACCAGACGAAGGCATTGGCTCCGCCGACGAAGATGCGCTCGACCTCCACAGCGATGAACCCGAGGGTAGCCAAGGCCGATCCTACTCGTTCCGAGAGCGCAAGAAAGTCAACTATACCCTAGTCGCCCCTCCAGCCGAGCCCGCTCGTGATGGATTCGGTCGCGTCGTTCGTCGTGGACCCCGCAACTCAGGCGGCGCAGGAGCCTTTGAACTCAACGGCACCGCCCCCAGTGCCGCTCCCGGTCTGGGAGCCGGCCTTCCCGGCATGCCCCTAGGCCTTGCCGGTGGTCGCGGTAAGAAGGGCAAGGAGGGATGGGACGCCTTGCCACTCTCCATGTCCGGCAAGGACTATGCTGCAGCCTTTGGTGACCCTGTCGACAGCTCTGACGAGGAGCTCCAGCAGAATGCCATGCGCAAGGCAGGTGCCGGCGGGCCTGCACTTCTCGGAGGCTCATCCTCCAGCGGTCTCCTCGGGGCTGGCGGAGTTGGTCCGGCTGCGGGAGCAACAGGCACCGCAGCTGGCGGATTAACAGGCTCAGGCGGCACAGACAGCTTTGGGCGCGTCAAGAAGGGGGGTGACGCCATGGCCGATGTGGATCCGCTCGGCGTCGACATGAACATCGACTTTGACAGCGTCGGGGGTCTCGATCACCACATCCAGCAGCTCAAGGAGATGGTCACTCTACCGCTGCTCTACCCTGAGCTCTTCCAACGCTTCAAGGTGACCCCTCCACGTGGTGTGCTCTTCCACGGTCCTCCTGGTACCGGTAAGACGCTTGTGGCGCGCGCACTGGCCGCCAGCTGCAGTACCGAGGGCCAGCAGATTAGCTTCTTCATGCGAAAGGGCGCCGACTGTCTTTCCAAATGGGTCGGTGAGGCTGAACGTCAGCTCCGTCTGCTGTTCGAGGAGGCTCGCAACTCTCAGCCCAGCATTATCTTTTTTGACGAGATTGACGGTCTAGCGCCTGTACGGTCCAGCAAGCAGGACCAAATTCACGCGAGTATCGTCAGCACCATGCTCGCACTCATGGACGGAATGGACGGCCGAGGCCAGGTTGTCGTCATCGGCGCCACCAACCGACCGGACAGTGTCGACCCCGCCTTACGACGTCCCGGCCGTTTCGATCGCGAGTTTTACTTTCCACTCCCATCCAAAGAGGCACGCAAGAGCATCATTGACATTCACACCAAAAAATGGCAACCCCCGCTTGAAGAGTCGTTTAAACTCAGGCTCGCCGAGGTCACCAAGGGCTACGGAGGTGCTGATCTGCGGGCGCTCTGTACCGAGGCTGCGCTAAATGCGATCCAGAGACGATACCCGCAGATCTACTCGACTACCGACAGACTATTGCTCGACCCAGAATCCATTCAGGTAGACGCCAAGGACTTTATGATGTCCGTCAACAAGATTGTCCCCTCTTCGGCACGCTCCACAGCCTCGGCAGCAGCGCCACTGCCGGAACGGCTACAGCCACTGCTTGGGGACGCGGTCAAGCGCGCCATTGCGGGCCTCGACAGGGTCCTGCCTCCCGTATCCAAGCGCAACCCTCTGGAAGAGGCACTTTGGGAGGACGACGCGTTTGGCCCCAGCACATCTCTGACGCTGCCGGCCGCTGATATGCTCTCCAACGATCGCGGCTTTGGCCGAGAGATGCTGCTCCAGTCTTTCGAAGCGCAACGTGTCTTCCGACCCCGCATGCTGATTCATGGCGACGTAGGTATGGGCCAAGCGGCTGTGGGCTGTGCTTTGCTCCAGCATCTCGAAGGATACCACGTTCAGTCGCTCGACATTGGCACACTGATGGGCGACAGCGCGCGGACACCTGAGGCTGCTGTGGTACAGCTGTTCGTGGAGGCCAAACGACACAAGCCCAGCGTCATCTTTATCCCGGGCCTCGTTCACTGGGCCGACTCGGTATCTGAAAGCGTAAAGACAACGTTCAAGGCGCTGCTTGATGGACTTGCGCCCTCGGACCCCATCTTGCTCCTGGCCATTGCCGAGGGCCCGCTCTCGGATCTCGAGCCGGACGTCAAGGCCTGGTTCGGCTACCTGGACCAGAGCAAGGTCAAGATCCCACCGCCAAACCTGAACCAGCGCGAGGCCTACTTTCGCGAGATTTTCGACCTTGTCGCGCGTCCTCCGACCGAATTTCCAGACGCCCTTCCTCGGCGGCGCCGCAAGCTGGAAGAACTGCCCAAGGCGCCGCCGCGTCCCCCACGCCAGCTCACTGAGGCTGAGATCCAGATCCAGGCCGAGAACGACGCCAAGCTGCTCGAGCACCTCAAGTTCCGCCTCGGACCCGTGCTCGCAGAGCTGCGCAAGAAGTTTAAGAAGTTTACACGTGAAGTCTGGGTGAGTACCGCGGCCTCGGGGCCTTTGTGTAATGGGCGTTTCGCTAACTAGTGACTCAGGACGAGTACGATCTGCGTGATCTGACAGAACGATTCGAGTGGCAGCGCGAAAAGGGCAAGTACATTATCAAGATCCTGTACAACAAGCCACCGCCGGGAGCTGCGCCAGCAGATGAGAGTGTCGAGGTGCCTGCGGCGCAGGAGGCGGATGCGGATGCGGATGCGGATGCGGCAGGCACTGGTAACACAGGGAATGGAGGAGGCCACGAGGCAAATGGTACGAGCCAGCCTGAGGCCGAGACTGTGGATGCGGACGCCGACGTGTCGATGCAGCAAGCATCCGCACCTCAGGGCGAGGTCGACGCTGCATCAGCAGCTGCCTCTGTCGCGCCAGTGCCAGAGACGGCGGCAGTGAACGGCATCAACGGTGATGCTGCCGCTGCTGCTGCTGCTGCTGCTGCTGCTGCTACCGCCGCCGTACCAGAGGAGGGGACGCGAACCGTTACGGGCGAGTCGAGCGAGCTTCCACCACCGTCTCAGGCGAACGGAACAGTGGAAACAACAGAGAAGCCTTGCGCGGACGACGACAGCCCATACATTGTGGTCGACACGACGCTGTGGACGATGAACCTGGAAAAGATGCAAAAGAAGCTGTACTACAACGGCTACTTTACGGTTGGCGCCTTCCTCGAGGACCTTGCCAAGATTGTTCACAATGCGGACGAGGCTGCGTCGGTGGACGGCGATCGACAGTTCCGGGCACATCAGATGCGCAACCTGGCGATTGTGCTGCTGGACCAGTGGGTCGATGCGGCCTTCCGGGCTGAGTGCGATCGCATGGCGGCGCGTGCCGCTGCTCGCAAGGCTGAAGCTGAAGCGTCTGCTGCTGCTGCTGCTGCTGCTGCTGCACCGGAACCGGCCAAGGGCGAGCGACAGAGTGCGCGCGTGCAAGGCCGCGAGCCTGAGATTTCGGATCCCGTGGACATTGCAGCGATCGAGCGCGGACACAAGCGCGCGCGCAGTCAGCCGCAGGACGGTGGCGACGACGAGAGCAAGCGGATCCGACTCGACGACCAACCGGGGCCGCAAGCGGAGGAGAAGGAGGTCGTGGCCGCAGCACCAGCACCAGCACCAGCACCAGTGCACCCGCCGTTCCAGATCGACCGCAACCGGCTGGCCGACCTGTCGGCGTACATTCTAGCGCAGACAGCCAACTTTAGCATTGAGCAGCTCGAGCAGATGCGCGCGGCAGCCTTCAACCTGGTCTGGACGCACCGATCCGAATGGAACCGCGGCGCGCTGCTGCGCGAGCTCCATGCACTCGTTGATGCCATTACGACCGCCGTGAGCGAGGAGCGTCGTGCCCGCATCAGCAGCATCCCGTAGCCGTGGCCGCAGCCAGTCGTTCCTTTCCGTTCCATCGCTCGCGTGTCCATAACCCGTGACGTTAGCATTACATGTGTGTCGTATCTGTTTCGTGCTACAATACAATCAAAGAACCAAGCGAGAAGGGAAGGGAAAAAAAAAAGGGGGCTTGGGTCAAGAGACCTGAGCGAGGACGGGGTGGGCCTTGTCGGTTACGTGTAGGAGTCGGGGGAGGGAGTTTTCGATTTCTGCGGCGAGCGTGTCTCGGGCGGCTAGGAGGGTGTGTAGGTCGGTGGGGCCTAGGAGGGTGGGAGCGAAGATGGTGGCTAGGCTCGCGGCGTCCATGCGGGTAGCGGGGGAGCGGGAGACACGGGCGAGCAGGGCGAGCAGGGCGTCTGTGAGCGCGCGCTCGCGGGGCGGTAGGGCGTGTGTGGGCGGTATGGGGAGCGGGAGGAGCGGCTCGGGCAGGCTGCGCAGGAAGAGCTTGAGCAGCGCAGCGGGCAGGTGGGCGTCAGCGAACGTCACGCGCTCCCCGCGGTCGTAGGTCGCCCGCGCCGCCGACAGCGCCGCCGACGCCGGACTGCGCCGGAACAGCCCTTCCACCTCGAGCGGGCGCACGCCGTTCGGCAGCACCCCCGTCAGCGCTGCGATGCAGTCGCGCACCACCTCCGGCAACCCCGCCCCCGCCCCCGCCCCAGCCCCGGATGCGGATGCGGGCTCGCACGCCACCTCAGCCAGCGGGAGCCCAAACACCCGTCCGCGCCGCGGACCCACATTGAGCGCGCGCGCCACGTCAGGCTCGAGCGCCGCCACCTCAGCCGGCACCTCGATCTGCGCGAGCGGCACGTGCTCCGCCAGCCCCGCCAGCGTGTGCAGCTGCGTCACCTTGCGCCCGAACTTGGGACTAACAAAGTACGCGCCCGTGCTCACGCACTGCAGCAGCGCGCGCGTAAACAGCGTCGGGTGCACAATATACAGCCGCTTCAGGTTCTTCCTGTACGGCCGGCTGAGGCGCCGATACGCCTTCCAGATCCAGTTCCACGCAGGCCGGTACCGCCCGCCACTGGCAAAGTAGACGACCGTGTACTCGGTCTCGACGAACAGGTCGAGCGTGGACAGGATGCGCTCGAACAGCGCGTCGTAGTCCACCTCCCGCGGGTCGGGGAGACAGCAGGCGGCGAGCACGACCATCGGCCGCGACTCGTGGTCCAGCCCGGCCTGGAAGACGATGCGGCGCACGTGGTCGTCCAGCTTTTCGATGCGCGCCCGCTCAGCCTCCCAGTTGGACTGGGCTTGGGCTCCAGCTCCACCGCCCGCCGTGCCGGAGCTGGGCGATGCGCTCGAGGCCCAGAGGAACGTGGATCCAGAGCGCAGGCTGCTCTGCGATGGCCGGTTGCGCAGCCGTGACAGGGTCGAGTACGCGTTCGTCGGCGAGTCGGGCGTGTACGGGTAGCCGCTCGCGCTGCGCGGAGAACTGGGACCGGCGACCGACTCTGGCGTCTCAAACACACTGTGTCGCCCACCACCGGGCGAGCTCGACGTCGGGGACGAGATATCAAACGGAATCGCGCCACGGCTCTTTCCGCGCGCGGCTGTGCGCGTCCATGCTGGCGATGGCGATGGCGATGGTGATGGTGATGGCGAGACGGGCGGCGCATCCTTCTCGGCCGCTGGTACGGGCGTGGCGGTGGGCTGCGCGTACGAGCCCCAGATGCTGGCAAACGCGGCGGAGAGTGTGGCGGTAGCTGTCTTGTAGCGCGAGTGCGAGTTGGGCGTAATGGTCTGTGAGGGCGACGTGGAGGGTGTCGCGAATGTGGACGAGTCCGGCGTCGTCGCGTCCGGCGAGGTTGAGGGCTGGACCATGACGGAGGAGGGGCGTGAGTGCTCGTCAAGTCGGGTCGGTCGGTCGTTAGGTCAGAGCGTGAGTGGGCATTGGCAAGTGTGTGGGTGAATGTGGATGGATGGACGGGAACGGGGACGCGGACGGGGACGCGGACGGGGAAGCGGACGGGGAAGCGGACGACTGCAGATGGTGGTGGGAAGGGAAAGGGAAGGAGCAAGGGCAAGGGCAAGGGGCAAGGCTGCTGCTCTGCAGGTTGGTTGGATTGGGGCTCTGGTTGACAACCCCAACCGAAGCGTGTGAGCGTGTAAGAGAAAGCGTCTCGGTGAGTATGAGCTTGCGAGGTGACGCCCAGAATACAAAATCCAAAAAACAAAAACAACAAAGTGGGGTACAGCTCAGGGGAACGAACGAGTCTGTCTGGTCACATCACATTCACACGCTCTGCGCAGTTCAGTTTAGGCTTTGACACTATGGTTAACTTGGCATCTGCCTCGTTGTTAGCTTTGTTTGGGTGGGCCTCCTCTGTCACGGCTCTAGCTCTAGCCTGTCTGTCGGGTGTGAGCCGCTCGCTGCTCGCTGCTCGCTGCTCGGCGCCCGTCCGTGTCAAAGTTTAGCATGAAATTGGAATCATTACACCGCACCTGACCAGGCGGAAGCCTCGCTCGATCCATCCGTCTATCCAGATGATCTGCTCTGCTGCTGCTGCCCGTTCGCATCGATATGCGCGCGCGTGGCCATGGTCGATTGAGTCTGTTGATTCCCTCTTTGGGCACAGGAAAACAAGCAGGCCAGGCCAGGCCAGGTCAGGCAATCCAAGAGTCCGTCCGTGCGCGTCAACGCGCGATACAGTACTCTCTCTACTGTACTGTATGTTGTGGACCCCTGATTCTGACGGACGGCGCCTGGGCCCAGCAGGCAGCCAGTTTGGGCAAGAGCGCAAGAGCACGAGGAGAGAGAACCCTGCGAGCGAGCCCCTTTCGCGCCCTTGTTTTCCTCCTGCTCCGACACGCCCTCTGTACTGTACTGCGTGATGGCCGCTCCCGTCTCGCTCGAAATCGCCCTGCCAACTCGACACAAACAAACACGACGACGACATGTGTCGTCTCTCATGCGAGCAATGAATCATCCCCACGCATCTGACCGTATCACACACTCACTCCCATGTCATCGGCTGAACACGATACTGTACTTTATGCATTGCGGATGATCACGATCCTCCTTAAAAAAAGTCACCTCGTAGGAGATGAAGGATAAATTGTTGCCCGTCCCGCCTCTATCGCCAAGGAGATCGCCCCCCGGAAGGGGCACGTCCCACTTTGCGGATCGAGACAGAACAGCTAGCCCAGCCCACCTGCCAACACCCTTTACGTGGTGAGTGCGGCAGAGAGACTGAGCCTCCCGTTGTACCGGGATTTATTGTTGGACCCTCACCAGGAACCGCTACGAAAACTGGGGCATCGTGCGGGCAGAATGGGTCCGTGGTAGGAAGACTAGAATGGGAAGGGGGGAATGGGAAATGGAGCGCAAGGGATCTCACAGACGTCAATCGGCAGTCACAGGTCGGGTCGGTTCTGGTCGGTTCGGGTCGGGTCGGGGCGGGATGGTTCGGCGTCAGATTGTCGATTACAGTCTGGTGGACGTTGATGGTAATGGCGGAGGTCATGATGGGAATGCGATGGCGTTGTGGTGTGTGCTTTTATGCTTTACTCTATGGCCCCGTCGAGGATCTTTTTTTTCTTTCCTTTTTTTTTTTTTTTTTTTTTGAACCAGTCAACGTACTGCGGGCAACAGTAGACAAGCCTGGCGAGCGGACCAACGCACCCGCGCGAGTGAAAGAACCGCAGACCCTCCACGTGATCGAAACACGCATCTCGCTCTTCTTGCAACTAGTTAGTTGCCTTGCTCGGGGATTGGAGACATCCACCACCATCCATCGAGGAGCAACACCATGAAGCTCACTCCCGAGCTCCTTGCTCGCAGCAGCTCGTTTATCAACACGCTCAAAGACAGAGAGGTGAGTGATGCTATGCTCTCCACTCGTTTTACTTTGCATCCAACCACACACTGACATGCATGTGCTCTGGCTTACTCGTTCCGGATCTAGCTTGACTTGAGAGGTATGTTCCTGACAAGGCTCTAAGAAAGGTTGAAGCATCGATCTGACGTTGAAATGCCATGCCCCCTTTCACCTTTCAGGTCTCAAGATCCCAGCAATTGAGAATCTCGGTGTCACAAAAGACCAGAATGACACTATCGACCTGACAGACAATGACATTCGTTTCCTCGGCAACTTTCCCCTGCTTGCACAACTCAAGAACCTCGGTCTGGCCAACAATCTGATCGCTCGTATTGATCCACGCCTTGCATTCACGATACCCTCGCTCCAAACGCTAGTGCTCACCAACAACTCGATCAGCGACCTCGGCCAAGTAGCACATCTCTCCAAGCTGCGGCAGCTCGAGTACCTCTCCCTGATGGGCAACCCGGTTAGTCGCGAAAAGAACTACCGCGAGTTTGTCATCTGGAAGGTTCCCTCAGTGCGTGTGCTCGACTTTCGACGGGTGCGAAACCAAGAGCGAGAGCTGGCCAAGCAGCTCATGGAGACGGAAGACGGACGGCCCTCGGCGTTGGCGGCGTCCATCATGCGCAAGAGGGGCGGTGAGGGCGAGGGCGAGGCAGGGCCAGCAGATGCCGAGATGCACGAAGACCTAGTCAAGCAGCGCACATTTGAGCCGGGAAAGCCAGCGAACGGCGCCGCGGGCAGGCTGATGACAGTTGAGGAGAAAAAGGCGATTGAGGAGGCGATCGAAAAAAGCGAAAGCCTGGAAGAGATCCGCAGGCTGGAAGAGAAGCTGCGGTTGGGATACACGATTGGCCCAGACGACCTCAAGCGTGCTGTCAAGCGGAAAAAGCAAGACGACGAGGACGAGGGGGAAGAGGCAGAGGAATAGCACCGTTACCCTTGCCCTTCTCCTCGCGCCTTTGGCCGGCTTTCTCGTCCTGGCTGTACCTATTGCATGTATATTGTCACACTAGTACCATTTCATCATTCTATGCCACGGGAGATTGCATGAGTGTGCGAGTGCCAGAGTGCAAGCAATGGAAAGGTCCGAGCCGTCAGAGCCGACCCGTAGGATGCAAGGCGGCTGGCTTGCTTGCTGGCTTGCTTGCTGGCTTGCTTGCTGGCTTGGCGGGCTGGGACTGTCAAACTGGTCGGATTCGACTCGGCTCGAGTTGGTAAGTACTAACAATTACTGTATTATTTCTTTGCTTGCTTCTTGCTTGGGGTGACCAACAAAACCCTGTTCTGCTTACGTAATTTGAATTCACATTTTTCCCAACATTGATTAACTTATTTCCAAGTAGAGTCGAGCAAGTTACGAATTATACTGCTCAGCGCCACACTGTTGTTTAGCCCCGGAGAAGGAGGGCCGGACCAATCGGAGGGCGCTTGAGTTCACATCCTACGCTTGCTTGCTGCTTCTCCTCCCACGACCATCGCCGCCGACACCATAGAGGACGGAGAGAGTCATGAGCAGTCTTCCTTCTTCCTCGCGCACCGTGGCCCCTCGCCTCCTCCGTCTTCGCGCTGCCCCCGTTTCAGTCAAGGCAACCCGAAGGACCCTTGCCTCGGTTGCCACACCGGCACCTGTCGCACAGCATGACGCTCTCCGTGGCTACCGCGCCTTTTCCAGTGCCAGCCGCGTCGCCGCATCAGCCGCATCAGCCGCATCAGCCACATCAGCTACATCAACCAAGACCATCTCCGGCCAGGACATCTCCATAGCCGTCGACGAACACGGCAACGTGCCTGTCGCGCCATACAGCGGACTGCCCCTCGCCGGAACCGCCCCTTCCTACCAGGTCCACCTCGTCGTCCACCCTCACCACACATCTCGTCCGGCTAGTACATGGCCCTCCCACCTCGAGTCTGTCAGCCCGCTCATGTCCGAGCTCGACAGCCGATCCAAGAAGGGCGCATCGCTAGAGGGCTTTGGCATTTCCTTCTCTGAGGGCTCGCTTCGTTCAGACACATCTGCATCTGGTGCCGAGTGGGACCCTACCACCTCCCGAATGATGCGACCCGTTCCCAACTCGGCGGCAGAGGACGAGCTGTTTGTCGTGTACGCGTACACCCAGCCTGGCAAGATTGCCAAGATCGGACCCCTCTCGCTCAACACGCTCGACCAAGGCGCTCCTTTCCGCCAAAAGCTTGATCAGGCCCTCCAGCAAGCTTGCGCCCAAACAGGCAAGCCCAAGCCTGAGGACGAGACGCACGTCTACGTCTGCACTCACGCATCCCGCGACTGCCGCTGTGGCGTAGCTGGCGAGCTTGTTCTCAACAGCCTCCGCGAGCAGGTGCGCAAGAACGAGGCAGAGCTCATCGCCAGCAGTCGCCCTTCGCCCAAGAAGGTCCACGTCTGGCCCATCAGCCATGTCGGCGGCCATGCATGGGCTGCCAACGCTTTGGTCTACCCTCATGGCGACTGGTACGGCAACCTCCGCGAGTCGGATTCCAAGCTCCTTCTCCGCGCCGCACTCAGCCCTGCTTCCTCAGCCCACGACCTCGACGATGCTCGCGAACGCCTGGTACACTGGCCTCGCTGGCGTGGCCGTCTGGGCATGTCCAAGTCTGCACAGCGCGACCACTTTAGCGAATGGGGCCCTCCTATCATCAACCCCGCCCAGATTACGCCACGACAGCGCACTGGCCTCACCGGTGCACGAGCCTCTCGACCGCAGCTTGATGGCCTTCCATCAGCCGCCATGATCCAGGCGGCGGCCCGTGGCTACGCAACTACTGCTGCATCCCCAGACGACAAGCAAGCGGCAGCGGCAGACAAGACGGCCACTCGCCCCGCGCAGTCAGAGAGGATGGCTGCCTTCCGCGCCAAACTTGCCGAGGACATGTCAATCGACGACTTTACCTCGGGCAATATTGATGTCGTCGCCATGGATGGTGCGGCGCCTCCGCCAGGCAAGGTGGTGCGTCTCGGACGACAGAACGAGATGAAGAAGCCGTCGTTCCTCAAGACCAAGATCGCCACAGGACCCAACTACACGCGTATCAAGAAGGACCTACGTGGACTCGGACTGAGCACGGTCTGCGAAGAGGCACGTTGCCCAAACATTGGCGAGTGCTGGGGAGGCAACGGCGGCAAGGAGCACGCCACAGCCACTATCATGATCATGGGCGACACTTGCACGCGAGGTTGCCGATTCTGCGCGGTAAAGACGTCGCGAACACCCGCTCCACTTGATCCACACGAGCCCGAGAACACGGCAGAAGCAATTTCCCGCTGGGGCCTTGGATACATTGTGCTTACCTCTGTGGACAGGGACGACATTGCAGACGGTGGAGCGTCGCACATTGCGTCAACAATCTCCAAGATCAAGCTCAAGTCGCCCAAGATTCTGGTCGAGGCGCTCGTGCCCGACTTTCAGGGCGACACGGCATGTGTGGAGCACGTTGCACTGAGTGGTTTGGACGTGTATGCTCACAATGTCGAGACAGTGGAGCGAACCACGCCGTTTGTCCGTGACCGTCGCGCCAAGTACCGCCAGTCGCTGGCGACGCTGCTGCACGCCAAGAAGACCAAGCCAGAGCTTATCACCAAGACATCGATCATGCTCGGCTGCGGTGAGGAGGATGCGGAGGTGCTGCAGACACTCAAGGACCTGCGTGAGGCCAAGGTGGATGTGGTCACGTTCGGGCAGTACATGCGACCGACCAAGCGTCACATGAAGGTGTTTGAGTACGTGACGCCTGACAAGTTCAAGCACTGGCAAAAGACGGCGGAGGAGCTTGGATTCCTGTACGTGGCGAGTGGACCACTGGTCCGTAGCAGCTACAAGGCAGGAGAGTTCTTTATCGAGAATGTGCTCAAGCAGCGCAAGGGGCAGTCGGCGTCATCCGTGAGCCCTGAGGCGGCGAGCAGCAACAGCAGCAGTGCGACGGTCGCGTGACGCACCAACTGCTCGCTGCATGATGTTGCGGTCTTTGTATTCGTATCGGGGCGGGCATCAGTATCAGCAGGAATGGTATCGGAAATGAGCGATACAGTATCTACAGTATGGTGAGATGATTCAGACTGCGACTGTGAATGGTCCCGTGTCGACGACTGGACAGACGGTTGTGTGCTGGGATTAGAAATAGCATGTGCGGGGTAACGAGCACGAGCGAGACGGGGAGAAAGGAAGAGGAAAGCAGTGACATCTGTGCTTCGGCGATGTCCGAGGGTATGTCTGCATCTGATTGGGTTGCCCCAGTGCTTTGTGCTGTCAATCTGCAACAGATAGAGACCCTGTGCCTGTCCGTGTGATAAGCTAGTACAGATTGCGATGCGGTACAGAACAGTGCTTGCTGCATACGCCACCCCCTGTGACACAGTAATGCCTTCCCCAGTACGTATCCGTCCCTCTGCCCCGCCATGTTTGAGCACAGTGTATGGCGATGGTGGTGCCCCCCCCCCGGGGCCTCCCCTGCCGCCAGTGATCGGGGCCAGCCCCGGCCGCGGCTTTTCTATCGGGACTGGCGGGCGATCGGCCAAGTGCACGCTACTGTGCGCCAACCAGAAGCGATTTTCAGATTTTCTTTCTAGCGCGGCCCTGTTCTGTCGCCTGGCGCGGGCGCAAGAAGAAAGGAGAGAAAAAAGAAAAGAAAAAAAAGGGGGATCAGACGCTCCGCTCGCTTACGACCACCCACTTCGGCACCCTTGCCACCGAATTCGCGACTCGTCTGAGACCTGAGACCTGGGCGTTGGCGCTGCATCACTGTACGGTACGGTACTGTACTGCGAAAAACGAAAACTACAAAAAGTTAATGTAACTTAGTACAGTTCAGCACTGTACCGTATCGAAACCAAGCTGGAAAACCTCCGTGTGCAGAGAGACGGCGAGGTGTGCATTTTTCCGGGCCGCCGCGTCTGTGTCTGTGTCTGTGTCTGTGCTTTGGCCCGCATCTCATTGGCCTAGATCAACGAGGCAGGCTGACTGTGACTGGCCGACCACATGCCCGCACGCAGCCTTATCGCGTCCACCCTCGCCCTGACCAAACCACTTGACACGGGATATGGAGCGAGAGCGAGACGAGAAAAATTCAAGAATCCCACACTGGCTCTCGCTCCCAACGCCACAGTACTGTGTAGGTTGCCCCGCTGATAAAGAAGCACACCCGTACGGAGAACGCCTTGCCTTGGCTTGCCTTACGGAGTCTGGTCTGGCTTTGGTTGAGCTTGAATCTAGAATTGGTTACGGTGCCGCACAGACCCCAGCACGGTACTGTAATCACGAGTACAGTACTGTACTGTACTGTAACCGTAGTTGGAGTGGGCAAGGCGAATCGCTTGCTAGCGAACTACCGTACAGGTCGGAACCCCATCGCAGATCAAGCACAGACAGAGGGCGAGACAGAGGCAAAGGAGAAAGAATAGAAGAAAAAAAAATGTTTCTGCTTCGTCTTTCAGCCTAAAGCCTTCTGCGGCGACGCGCCCTTGGCCTTCGACTGCATCTGCATGCTGAAACCTCGCTTGATAGCAGCCGTCAAGCTGATTGCAGGCGAACAGAACGACTTGGTAGCTTGAGCTCGTGCTGCTTGCTGGACGCCTTATCCGAACCCACTTGTCGTCTCTGCCTTGCCGAATGTGCTGTTGCCCTCTTTCTCTTGTGCTCGCTTCTCATGCCGCCGCTGTCGTGCTGCCTCTCGCCCTCCTCCCTCTCGTCGTAGCTAGCCAACCTGTTCACTTGTTCTGCGAATAAAACCACATTGGCCAACCCTGCTCCAAATACTACGACTGCTTCGTCCGTCCCCCCGTTCTGGTCCTACCTTCACCACTATCACCCTTACCTTTCCCCCACCCCCCCCCCCGCGCCGCGCTCTCCCGTCACCATCATGGGTATCGAGCAGCTGGTCAACACGGTCAACCGTGCCGTTGCTACCTCGCCGGTAGGCTACTACTTCCGTCTCGATGGGTCAGGCCACCCGCTCTCCCGCGCCGGCTCTCGATTCCTGACCGAGATCCGAGCCGGTGTTGTCACCTTCGCCGCCATGGCCTACATCCTGAGCGTCAACGCCTCCATCCTCTCCGCCTCCGGTGGGCCCTGCGAGTGCCCCAACCTCCCCGACGACCCCGTCTGTGCCAACAACCCGGACTACCAGGTCTGCGTTGCGGAGATCCAGCGTGACTACACGTTTGCCACCGCCGTGTCGGCTTGCGTCGCCACACTCGGCATGGCCCTCTTCGCCAATATGCCCCTCGGTCTCGCCCCCGGTCTCGGTGTTAATGCCTACTTTGCCTTTACCGTCGTCGGTGTTGCCGGTACCGGTCTCATTCCCTATAGCCAGGCTCTCTCTGCGGTCTGGCTCGAGGGCTGGATCTTTTTCATTCTTTCCATCCTCGGTATCCGCCAGTGGCTCGCCCGTCTGCTCCCGCACTCGCTCAAGCTCTCCACCGGCGCCGGTATCGGGTTCTACCTTGCATTTATCGGTCTTGGTCCCAATGGACTCAACGTGATCGGTGGCGATGCCTCGGACCTCGTCGGTCTCGCTGGCTGCCCCGCCCAGTACAAGGACCCTGACACGGGTTTTTGCGAGTCGCACGTCCTCCAGGACCCCAAGGTGTGGCTCGGTGTGTTCCTCGGTGGTGTCATGACCGCGCTCATGCTTCTGTACCGCGTTAAGGGTGCCTTCCTCATCGGTATCCTGCTCGTCTCTATCGTGTCCTGGCCGCGTGACACGCCGGTCACCATGTTTGACCGCACGCCGCTCGGCGACTCGGGCTTTGACTATTTTAAGCAGGTCGTCAACTGGAACGGTCTCGGCAAGCTCGGGCCCAAGAACATTGACTGGAACGGGTACGGCGAGGGCAAGGTCTGGGCTGCGCTCATCTCGTTCCTGTACATTGACCTGCTCGACACGACGGGTACGCTGTACGCCATGGCCTCGCACGCGGGGCTGATGGACGCGCGCACGGGTGACTTTGAGGGCTCGTCGGCCGCGTACTGCTCTGACGCGCTGTCTATCTCGATCGGCTCGCTGCTCGGCTGCTCGCCCAACACGGCGTTCATCGAGTCGGCCTCTGGTATCGCCGAGGGCGGGCGGACGGGTATTACGGGTGTGGTGGTGTCGTTCATGTTTTTCCTCTCGCTCTTTTTCGCGCCTATCTTTGCCTCGCTCCCCTCGTGGGCTACGGGCTCTACGCTGGTGATTGTGGGCTCCATGATGGCCTCGAACACGGCGCAGGTGAACTGGTCGTATGTGGGCGATGCGATTCCGGCGTTCCTGACGATCGTGGGCATCCCGCTGTTCTACAACATTGCCTACGGCCTCATCGCGGGTATCTGCTCGTACATTGTGCTCAACGCCGTGCCGTGGCTCCTGATCCGCGCGACGGGCGGTCGCCTGGTCCCGGACGGCTGGGACAGCGTCAAGGAGCCCTGGGGCGTGGCCATGGTCTCCGGCAACGACGAGACCCGCGGCTGGCGCAGCATCCTGCCGCCGTGGATGCGCAAGATCATGGCCGGCAACATGCGCTTCTGGCAGATGACGGACGACGAGATCGAGTTCTACCTCGAGGGAAGACGCGAGACCCAGCGCATGGCCGAGGCTCGCGCACACCAGCTCGCCATGGAACGCAACCAGATGTACGAGGAGGACATCGAGGCCCACCCCGACGCCACTTCCGTACGCAGTCAAAGTCCCAGCGACGACGAAAAACGCCTCTCCTCCCCATCCCACGAGGCCATCCAGTCCACCCCACAGCACACGTACGAGAAACGCCTCTAAACCCCCCATCCCCCAACCGCCACCCACTGTCATTTTAGTGTACTTTTCCTTTCTCTGCCCCTCCCTCGTTCCGTTTTTCTCTTTACATACTGTTACTTGAGGAATACCGAAGCTGGAATAAATACATGTGGTCAAAGAGCGGTGTTGTAGAGCGGAATGGGGGCTTGGCTGGGCTGGGATGAGTTCAGCGAGGAGCAAATTCGCGGCTGTCGTAGAGGAGACTGCCGTCGTCGTCGTCCGTGACGGGGGCAGAGCTGAGCTCGGCCGAAGAAGGCGGGGAGACGAGTACACCGTGTTGGTCGAGGGCCGAGTCCAAGTCCACCTCGTCCTGGGAGAGGGGCAGCTCGAGCCCGTCCTCGTGGTCGTCGTCGTCCTGGACGACCATGCCGCTGGGAAGCGCAACCTGCTCGCAGTGTACAAACTCGTGCGCAAAGGCGCAGTGGGCGTCGAGCACGCTCTGGACAGTGTGGACCTGGGCGCCGTGTATGGTGATCAGGTAGCGCTGGTCCGAGTGGTCAATGTGGGCCGAGTCGAGCAGGCCGGCATCGTAGAGGGCACGCAGGACGGCGCGGGCCTTGAGGTAGCGCGTCTGCTCGAATGCGTGAACGGCGTGCGCTTCGGACAGGAAGGCGGCGTCGAACAGGCGGTCGGTGGCGCCGCGGTGCGGGGGGTGGCCGAGGATGGTTTCGAGCGGCTCGGAAAAACGGATGGTAAGGCGCACGTGTGGGGTCCAGACGGGAAAGTGAAAGTAGGTCGACAGCAGCTCGGAGTAGTCAGAGTCGCTGATGACGGAGGAGGCGGCGGACGCGGCGGACGCGGCGGGCACGGGGAACGAGGCGGAGGCCTTGGCCTTGGCCTCGGCCTCGGCATTTGGCTTGGTCAGGTCGGGGACGGCAGCGAGCTTGTGCGGGTGAGCAGCGCAGGCGCGGCGTCCGAGCTGAACGGCCTGGCGAGTCTGGACAGCGGGCGTGATGAACGCAGCGGTGCGCCTGGGTGCGTGCGCGGGGGCAAGATGGGGAGGGAGGGCAAGGGCATTGGCGTGCTTGCGCTTCTCTTGAGCCTGGTCCGCGGCGAGACGGAGTGCGAGAGGGGCGTTAAAAACAAGGTTGTCAAACACGCGGGAGCTGGAGGAAAAGTTGCGGGCGGTCTGGAGACCGGGACCGTGGAAGGGGGAGCGCGGGAGGGGAGTGGGACGAGGGCCGAACGCAGCTGAGCCAGAGCCGGTGCGCGTGGACGGACGGGCGAACGAGACGAGGGGATGGCGAGAGAGGTTGATGCGCTGGGCAAAGGCGAAGGAGTGCTGGGCGCCTGGTGCTGGAGCTGCCTTGAGCGCGGTGAATGCCTGGGCGGCGCCCTGGAAGACGGGCGAGAGGCTGCGTGCAATCTTGCGACCGAGGGTGCCGTCGAGGGCGTGACGGACAGGGCCATGAGGAAGCTGAACAGCACGACGGACAGCGGTGATCTGTGGCAGAAACACAGCGAGGGGGCGACGGAAGAGCATGCGCATTCTGTGCTTGTTAGCAGCAGTCGCGTTGCGTGTGGCACCATGGATGCGCGCGGCAAGCTGGGAGAAGACGTTGAGCGTCTTGGAGTGGCGCATGGGGGGTGGGCGTGCTCGGTGTATGTAGCGTCTGATGAGGCGGGACTGGTACTGGTGGGCGCGCCTGAACACCGCCGATGTGACGGACGGGTTCATGAGCGGACGCACCATTGTTGCAGGTGCGGAGGGGTGGTGGTGGTGGTAAGGAGGGTGGTGGTGGTGGTGGTGTGGCAAAGGGCGCGTCTGTCAGACCCTGATCTGTGGGGCCGTGCACCGCCACAGGGTCAGCGTCCAAAAAAAAAAAAAAAAAAAAAAGGGTCCGGCTCCGTGCTCCTGCCCGTCTCTCGCGCGAATGAAGACGCACACCGCCAAGTAGAGAAGAGCGAGACGCGCCGCCGTCTTGATAAAAAAAAAAAGGGGGTGTTGGGTTGGGGTTGTTCTTCTCTGTCTGTCTGTCTGGCTGACTGGCTGGCTGGTGCGCTGTTGCTGTTGCTGTTGCTGTTGCTGTTGCTGTTGCCGTTGCTGTTGCTGTTGCGTTGCGCAGTCTAAAAAATACAGTGCAGCAGTGCTCAGTTTTTCTTTGTTTCTTTTCTCGACACCATCATCTCACTCGACCATACAGTACTGTACCCAACATGTCTGACACCAAGCCCGAAGCCGCTTCCACCTCCGCCCCCGCCCCCGGCACTGAGGCTTCTGCGTTGGCGGCACCCAAGGCCATCATCAAGAACGTCGACATGTCCGAAGACATGCAGCAGGCCGTCGTCGACATTGCCACCGAGGCGCTCGCCAAGTTCTCGGTCGAGAAGGACATTGCCGCCCACGTCAAGAGGACACTCGACACCAAGTTTGGCGCTACCTGGCACGCGGTTGTCGGCAAGAACTTTGGTAGCTACGTCACCCACGGTATGTTGTGTCCTCTCCCTCTCCCTCTACCTCTTGCTCTCTTCTCCCTTCTGACACACGGCCTCACGAAACAGAGACAGGGCACTTTATCTACTTTTGTAAGCACAAGCCAACCACCACAACCACCACAACCACCACCACTGGGAATCGGAGCAGAGCTGACTGTCTGTCCAAACAGACCTCGGCCAGATTGCCTTTCTCCTCTGGAGAGCGTAATCCGTCTCACCCTCAGTCAATCTCAACAAGCATCCAATCACTCGTGCCGAGCGTGTGTCCAAGTATTCTTGCTCTCTCTCTCTCGCTGTGCTACACGCCCATCTTGGCACGCGCCCACTCGAGCGTCCTGCGCAGGACGAGTAGCAGGCCCAGGCCGATACCCTGGCCCTGGCCTTGGCCTTGGCTTTGGTCTATCGTGTCCCGGGGATGCTGCTGCCTGCGCGTCGCCTCAGAGTCACGCAGGCCCTGCGTGATGCGAGCGACAAGCAGCGGCACGGCGCGCGTGTACATGTCGTCCAGTTCGCGCTCGAGCTGTAAGAGGCCCTTGCGCGCAAAGAAGGGCGCCAGGTGGTTGTGGCGCCGCACAATCTCGTTCAGTCGCGCCACCTCGTGCGCATGGTACGCCTGCTCCTGCGCCGCCCACTCGCGGTCTCGAAAGCTACGCGCTACCTCGGCCCTGCGCGACTCGTCCTCCAGCCCGCGCCGCAGCGGCAGCGGTCCACTCAGAATCATGCGCGACGCCCGCCGCGTCCACTGGTCCTCGAGCATGCTCCGAAACAGCCGCAGCTCGGCTTCGTACTCGCCATTCAGCTCCACCCACGCAGGCGCCGCCCCCTGCCGCTTGACAATGCGGTTCATGAAAAACTACAACCCCCCGTCCCAGTCAGACTCTTTTTTCCTTTTTCTTTTCTTTTTTTTTCTCTAGCTCGAGTTGATGCCCCGACGCACTGCCAACTCACCTCCTCACGGTTGAGAAACGGATTATGCTCGTCCATGTCGCGCTCAAGCGGCTTGCCACGCAGCTTGTTGTGCTTAAACACACCGGCTTCCTGCGCAGCCCGGATGCGCTCTTCCACGACAGAGCCCCAGCCTCGTGCACTCCCGATGGGCATGCTCATCTCAGCATCCTTGCCCTTGTCCTTGCGGTTACCGTTGCCGTTGCCGTTGCCGTTGCCGTGGCCGTGGCCCAGACGGTAGTCGAGCACGCCGTCCCGCGCACGCTCAATCTTGCCTATCCGCTCCATCTTTTTGACGCCCTCGCGGATCTGTCTCATGGCCTGAACGGGAACGGGAACGCGTGAATCTCTCCTCGTCTCGGGTCGTCGTCGTCGTTTGTGGGATGGGGGGGCAACTTACCTTGGCATCATCGAGGGGCAGCTTGATGCCGGCGTCCTTGAGCTTTTGCGCTGCCGACTTGGGCTGTAGCAGTTTGCCGTAGTGCACGCTGGGCGTTGGGCCGGCGTTGCCCAGCACGGCAGGCTGGACGTACACGGCGCGCCAGGGCTTGTTGTCTGGTGTCTTGGGCAGTCGGCGTCCGTCCTCGTGCTGGGGCTGGGGCTGGGGCTGGGGCTTGGGGTGGGGCCAAGACTGGGGTGCAGGACCAGGCTGCTGTGGCTGCTGGACAGACTGGAGCTTGTCTTGGACCGGGGTGTGCGTGTGCACTCGGAGCGGCTTGTACTTGTCCATGAGCATGCGCAGCACCGTATCCTGCACGCGCTCCTCGCCTGTCCACACCGCGTCGTTCGGGTCCGCGAACCGTGCGCCAGCAGTCCCGTCGCCTTCTTCTGCGGCTGCATCCGCATACAGCTTGGAGGACCCCGTTAGCCCTGGCCCTGGCTCCGTCCCCGTCCCCGTCCCTGTCCGTGCCTTGCCACCGGCGCAGCGCACCGAGCTGGTGCCCAGGTACCGCAGTGTCGAAATGCCCGGACGCGTTCGTATCGAGGCTGCTGACATGCTCCCGTGTTCTGAGATTTGGTGGACAAGAAGCAAGGAAGTTCAAGGAAAAGGCGTGTGGTAGTAGCCGTGCCAGCTGTGCCGTAACGTACAGTACTGCAGCTCGTCCGTCAAAAAAAGGTGGAGGCCAAGCAAGCTCAGCTCTGATTACAGTATACGAGAGCATGCCCGCACGTGACACAGAGGGTGACAAGGTATATCCATTGCAGCTACTACTGTATATCTTGATACTCGAGCACCTTACGGCACAGCGTCCGGCCTCACCTCGGGGATATCGTACCAGCCCTTGGCACGCTCCACCGCCCTGTCCCATCCACGCGCCAGCTCGATGCGCTTCTCATCGCCAATCTTGGGTTTGAATGTGTGCACGCCAAGCGTGTTCACCTTGTCCAGCGTCCAGGGCTTCTCCAGGTCCCACCCAAACAGGCCCACCGCTGCTCCCGCCAAAAGCGCCGATCCAAGCGCAGTCGACTCGCGCATCTCTGGCCGATCAATCGAAATGCCAAGCACATCAGCCTGGATCTGCATCGCCAAGTCCGAGCTAGAGTCACGCAGAGTCTCATTGTCAGCCCAGGCCTCAATCTCAAAATGTGCTGCTGCTGCTGCTGCTGCTGCTGCTGCTGCTGCTGCTGCTGCTGCTGCTGCCACTCACTTTGTCAGGCCGCCGTCCACGTTGAGCGACTTGAGCTTCAGCCCCGAGTCGCGGTTCATCGCATCCAGAATCGCCTTGGTCTGGTAGCAGGTCGCCTCCAGTGCGGCACGGCAAATGTGTCGCTTGTCCGTATAAGCCGTAATGCCCTGTGATTAGTGTACAGGTACAGTATACAACAAGTCAGGTCAGCCACTCGATAGCACAATTCAACCCCAACTTTCCCCTTATCCAAGCCAACTCACCACCATCAGCCCGGCCGCCGTGTCGTCCCAGTAAGGGCAAAACAGTCCGTTAAACGCCGTGACAAAGTAGACACCGCCCGTGTCCTCCACCGCGCCCGCCAGATCGTCAATCTCTGACGCATGCTCGAAAAAGCCAAGCTGGTCGCCCACCCACTTGACCGCAGATCCGGCCGCCGAGATTGACCCCTCCAGAGCGTACCTCACCGGTGCATTCGGTCCTGCCTTGTACGCCACAGTGCACAGCAGTCCATTCTCAGATGTGCAGACCTCGTCGCCCGTGTTGTACAGCAAAAACGCTCCCGTACCATACGTGTTCTTGGCCTCACCGGGACGCAGGCACTTGTTGCCCACCAGCGCCGCCATCTGATCTCCGACAATGCCGGCAATCTCCACGCCCTCGAGCGGACCCGAAGCAATCGTACCGTATACCTCTGACGAGCTCTTGATCTCGGGCAGAATGTCCATGTCAATGCCGAAAAAGTCGCACAGCACAGGGCACCAGCACTGCTTTCGCAGGTCCATAAACATGGTACGCGACGCATTCGACGCATCCGTGATGTGGACCTTGCCGCCAGTCAGGTTGTAAACAATCCAGCTGTCCACCGTGCCAAACAGCAGATTCTTCTTGTCGTGAGCCTCCTTGACCTCTGGCAGGTTGTCAAGCATCCATCGCATCTTGACCGACGCAAAGTAAGTCGACAGAGGAAGCCCAGTCTGCTCCTTGACCGCATCAATGCCCTTGTCGCTCTTGGCCGCTAGCTGTCTGATGGTGGAGGTGGTACGAGCGTCGGGCCAGGCAATCGCACGCGTCAGCGCCTTGCCCGTCTTCTTGTCCCACACGACAGTAGTCTCGCGCTGGTTGGTGATTCCAATGACGCGCACGTCAGAACGCTTGTGCTTGCCACCTTGCTCGAGCTTTTCCAGAGCCTTGGCCATGCACTCGTCGATGCAGTCCATAATCTCGTGAGGATCTTGTTCTTGCCAGCCAGGATGCGGGTAGTACTGGTTGAACTCTGCAGCAAATCATTCGTCAGACAACAGCGCAATACACCCAGTCGGACGCTGTGAGTCCAAAGCACTCACCTATTTGGTGCTGTAAGGAAACAAAGCCAGAATGAATCCAACGAGTTAAAGAGAAGTTAGTCAAAGATGCTCCACCGAGGCGCAAAGACACATGTCGGCACACGCACCAGGGCCAAGACATTGGCAAACTCGTCAAAGATGATAAAGCGAACCGAGGTGGTTCCTGCGTCGATACTTGCGACCTGTCAAAGAGGACACCATCAACAGTCAGTCCCTGCATCAAGCTTGCCAGGCACCTCTTTCGGGTTGCACTCACGAGGTCGGGCATGTTGGAGCTTGAAGACAAGAGGTCGCGTCAGCGGGAGATAGCAATATAAGGAAAGATGAATAGAAGTTCCAGTGCCGGGCGTCGGGCGTCAAACGTCTGACGAATACCAGCTCAGTCCAAGCAGGCAAGGATGCTGTTGATTTCACCAAGGTGCGTGTAAGGCAGCAGAGCTAATCTACCAGGAGATACTGTAAGAATGGGAGTGTCGTAGATGACACGAGTCGGGTCGGGAAACGAAAGCAAAGGATGGGTAGAACGAAGAGAAATATGTTCAAGAGGAGGAGTGGAGACAGGGCGACTCGAGTCTAGAGTCTTATACCAAACAGGAAGAGCCACAGGCTCGGGGGACCGGACAAAGACAAGGGCCGGCGAGGGCCAGGAATCAGCTTGGGCTTGGCTTGGCTTCTGGGCTCGGTTGGAACGGGAACGGAAGAGAGGCTGTACCGTACCGTACAGTACTGAACGAATAGCAATCATCCAAGGGCAACCCAGCCCCAGCAATGCAACGCAACCCTCCATCCAATGCAGGCTCACTCACGCATGGAAAGACACTCTCACTCTTACTCACTCTCACTCGAGTTGCGTCGCTCACACGCTCACACGCTCACACGCTCGCATACGCACATGCACAGTCCTCCGGCAGGATGCGCCGCGGGGCCCCCACGCCATGGCTCGGCAGTCGGGCGGACTGGCGGGCCTCACTCAGCCAAGGGATCGAAACGCGTCAGCCACAGGGTGAGTGAGATTGTTCCTTCCTCTCGCCCTTTCTTTCTTTCTTTTTTTTTTTTTTTTTTTTTTTTTTGCATTTCTTCTTACCCTGCAGAAAGTGTACTGTGCAGTACAGTAACGTGGCCCCTCGGCTGGACCGGTTAAGGAGTCGATCCGAGTCAGTCACGACAAAGCTTGCTGCTTGGGCTTGAACCAACGGGCAGGCAGCGATGCTCTCGACTCGTCTCCCGATCCGAGCTTCCAGCGTCTCACTGTTGGTTGGGTTGGTTTCTTGGCTCCGATCCCCCTCTAAAAAAAGCCCATCATCTCAAACTGTGACGACCGGCAACCGCATCCGAATCCCCCAATGACACACAGCCTTCCCGTACCGAATGCCGTAACGTACTGCACAGCACTGTACTGTAAATCAACTCCAAAACGGCACCGGCTTCGGTGCCAGACCAAGGCATGTTTACCCGTGCCGATACTGTACTGTCGCTTGCAATGCCACAAGTTTGAGCTGTTGCCTCGCTGTTTAGTGTAGAGTCGTGTCGTGTCGTGTCGTGATGGGATGGGATGCAAGCCATCGCTTTCCGCGCGGATCGTCCAATGAGGTGACGAGACGTCCCATGAAAGTGATGTGCGCGGGGGGCATGTTCGGGGGGCGTGGCGGATTGGCGGATTGGGGGAATGGGGGAATGGCTTGGCCAGGATCGGTATTCTCCATTCCTCCGACCAGCACTGAGAACCCCCCACCCTCACCCTCGCTCGCCCTTGTCCACTCTGTTCTTCTGTTTCTGGTAGTGCACTACAGTGCTGTACTGTATCAAACAAGCCCCTCCCAATCCAGGCCAGCCAGCCAGCCAGCCAGCCAGCCAGCCAGCTTACGCCCCCCCTTGGTCGACCTGCATTCGGATGTCGGCCTGCCCCCTGCTTCTGCTTGGGCTCTAATCTTTTTTAATTCTCCTTTTTCTCCTTTATTTTTTCTTGGATTTTGGATTTCGCGTCTGTTTTGTCGACCAGACCGACTTTCTCGGAACTCGGGAGAGCTGGGCATGGCATCCACTTTTTGGCTGATTGACTGCGCTTTGGACTGCAGTCGAGATTTTTTCTTTCCTCTCAACTCGGACCATCAGCCAGCGCACCGCCCTCCTACACCACACTCGATATGCTCTTCTGTCCAACATGCGCCAACTTTCTCATCATCACCCTCGGAGATGAGGGCCAGAACAAGTGGTCCTGCCAGACCTGTCCATACGAATTTCCCATCGTGCGCCAGATGACCACCCGCCAGCACCTCAAGCGCAAGGAGGTCGATGACATTATGGGTGGAGAGGACGACTGGAAGAACGTAGATAGCACCGAGAGTAAGTGCCCCTCAAGCGCACATGCCTTGCTGTGCCATTCCGGACTGACAGTGATTCATTCGCATTCGTCTTCTGCCAGCACCCTGTCCAAAGTGCGAGAACCAAAGGGCCTTCTTCATGCAGCTCCAGATTCGTTCCGCAGACGAACCCAGTGAGTAAACCCCCTGATAACGTGCTTCCCGACAGAATCTTTCCTGCTCACATCACATACGCTCCTTCCGCAGTGACAACCTTCTACCGATGCACGAAACCAGAGTGTGCCCACCAGTGGCGTGAAAACTGATTCGGCCCTGTGCAGGCAGCTTCTGTTCCAGCCGTCTTCGCAGCATACCCCTCATCGCTCCCCTCCAGTCCTCGACACTCTGCAAGATTAGAAACCCTTTGCAACACTGTACTTGTACTCTGTATCGTTCAAATCATTTTTCTCCTTTTTTTCCCCCTAGACTTGTGTGACATGTATCAAGCAGTACTTTTCCATTTCGTAAAAGTGCGTAAGATACACTTGGACAGCGCGAGGTTCACACGCTCTTTTGGCTTCAGGAGAGGCGCGGTGGCTCGACTACTCCTTCTTCCCGCTGACAGTTCCATTGCCACTTCCATTAGCCACCTTTGGCTTTACCTGGCTCTTCTTTGTGTACGAGCGGACAAAGAAGCGGAAGAAGAGCGCAAGCAAAGGCTATCCAGGCAGGAAACAAGTCAAAACCGTCAGAACAACTACTCAGAGTAGGCCTCAGGCGCATACAGGACGAATATCCCGATACTCACAAACATGTAACTCGTGTTGACATGCAACGCAATTTCAGCACCCACTGTCTGCAGGCAGATGGCCGGATCATTGGTCGCTGCTCTCGCCGTGGCATACGACAGCAGATCAGTGCGGCCACCCGGCCCATCAACCCATGGCCGGACTCCGTTCGACACAAAGTCCTTTGCCACCAAACTCGGGTTGAGCCTAGTCAGCAGGTACAGGTTGGTCAGGAACGTGCCGGAGGCAATCTGTGCAATCTGCAGCGTCGTGAGGTTGCGCTTGAGCGCACGCGGGAACGGCCAGTGCATCGCCGAACAGAAATAGTCTGTTACAGTAGCAGCCATGGCGGAGCAAATGTCAGTTCAAACAAGGTCTAGATGTCAATCTCTGGGCCGGAAAGACACTCACAGGTGTACATCAGGGTGTGCACAAAGCTGTTAAACACGCAAAAGACCCAGACCGGCTGGCTCTGATATCGATAGGCGACCCACATGCAGATGATTGCTCCAGCATGGTGGTACGACTGCAGGTTCGAGATCTTCTTGCCCTTGATCAGCAGAATGACCGAGTCTACCACCTCATAGTACTTGGAGAGGTAGAAGAGGTAGGCATAGACACCGAGATGCATCTCGTTGGTCGGCATCGAGCACAGCGCAACCTTGACGCCCTCGACGCCGGCCGCTTGCCAGCCCTGGCGGAAGAAGTCGACCACGAGCGGGAACATGCAAGCCCAGGTCCAGCCACTGTACACGGCAAGTGCAGCGTTGTGCAGCAAGATCAGCTGGCGGAGCGCTTTGGCAAGTGCCGAATCACCCTTGGTCAGGTCACGGCTGCCCCTGCGGGCCACAAATCCATTAGCCCAATGAGAAACCAGGTAGTAGACCAGCGAAAACACCAGGGGCACTGCCGGATGGAGCGAGGCAGCAAAGAACTCGGGGCTCACCAGCCGAGTGAACCAGGGATAGGCGGGGTAGGGTGGGTGTGGCGCTGCGAGCCATACCGACGCTGATCCGTTGGCCGCGTCCAAGGGATACGGCCGCGTCTTGATACCAATGATCGTGGACATGCCAGCAATGACAGAGAATCACGGATGGGGATGACAGAGAAGGTGACGATGACGGAAGAGGGAGAGCAGGAACGGAGGGGAGGGGAGGGGAGGGGAGGGTAGGGAAGGGCAAGAGTCAGTGCAGGTGATTCGGGAGAAAAATAATGTCTGATTGCTCGGAGGCTTCTATCGGCTTGGATCGTCCTCGAGCGGCCATGCACATTGCAATGCGGATCGGCGAGGCCGTAAGCATGCTGAGCACGGTGTTGCTGTCAGCCTGATTGGAGCCCGGCATTGGCCGCATGACTTGAGGGAGCACGGACTTTACTTCTGGATTCTATTGCGAATTCTTCGCGTTCAGGGTTCAGCTCGCAAGACACACTAGTTGACTTGCATCAGCCAGTACTGTTACAACAGCTGCAGGCCAGACTCAGGACTAGCTGTGACTAACTTGCCATTCGTTCTGTATTTCTTACATCACCCGCGGCCGCGCGGTCTCCTCCCGTTAGCTGACATGTCTGGCTGGCTGACTGCCTGACTGCCTGACTGCCTGACTTGGTCCTGTGAATTTATCGGATGATCCGATCCGCAGCGCTCTTCGCCTCCACTTTTCGCAGTCTCTGCCGTTTCTTGCAGCTAGACAAGCAAGCCAGCAAGCAAGCAAGCGTTTCCGCCTTTCTTCCTCTCCGTGGGCAGCGGACTCTTCCCAACCCGTTCACCAGCGGCACCGTCCCCGGTTGAGAGCGGCAGGCCGTCTCGCGCAGAGCCGACGACGACGGAGCTGTTGTTTTGCTCCATAATGGGCTTAGTCTGGTGTCTCTGCCGACAGTATGTGTGAGACCCGGCTAAAGTCGAGCCGGTTGAAGCTACGTGAGTATTTGAATCCTGGGCCGTTGACCGGTATGGATGCGCTCGCCTTTTTATGTCTCTCCACATGGCCTGCAGCAGAACGCTCAGGTCGACAAGGATGAGAAGGAAAGGGTCCATTTCGACAGACAGGACGCTCAAGTGTATCAATCAGAGCTTCGCATCTTCCTTCCACACCCTCACTTTTGTCACAACTTGACCTCAACGGACCCATCCGCTCGAAAGTGCTCAACTTTTGCTGATCGCCTGGACTCGTTCCGTTCTGTCCCCTACCTGCCGTGGATGTGTGTCATATTCTGGTCCATCGACCACCCGGATTTCGACCTGTGAGTAGACCAATCGTGCTCGCGCAGAGTCCTCTTCCAACAATCGCATGTAAAACCGATACGATCTAGTTGCACTTTTCAGCACGCTTTCCTCACCTTCCCCACCTGCTACTGTCACAGCGTCGTTGCTAGCAACCGCGACGAGTTCCTGCGCAGGCCAACTCTGCCAGCCACCTGGCATTGTTTTTCCTCCTCCTCCGACGCCCAACGGGAACACACCGCTGCCACCACTTCCACATCCCCCAGCGACAGCCACCCCATCCTCAGCGCCCGTGACTCAACTGGCGGTGGCACCTGGCTTGGAATCACACGGAATGGCGCATTTGCTACTCTCACAAACTTTACCGAAAGGAACCCTGAGCTTCCTGATGGGTTGAAGGCGTTCGCCAGCAGAGGCGAGCTCGTCAGAGAGTGGCTTATCGCCCAGAGCGGCTCTTCGGATATACATGCAACTATCAAAGCCAATTCAGACTCGATACAGTCTTATCTAGAGGGCCTCGGACCCAAGCTTGATCACTACCCTGGCTTTAACCTGCTCATTGGTGGTCTTGACTCGGATGGTGTCGTCTTGGGCTACACCACAAATCGGACTGCCACTGGCCAGACACAGACCCACAAGCAGCCAGACCTGATCCTGCCGTCGGGAAACAAAGGCAAATCGTCACCAGATGCTCCCGCTGGAGAACGGGGCTGCCTCAGGCCACATATCCCAGCCAGTAGGGAGCAGGAGAGCCAGCAAGCTCAACAGGCAGGCAGAGGCATGTCCAACAGCATTCTTCAGGATCCCTGGCCCAAGGTCTCTCAGGGAAGCGCGATCTTTGACCATGCGCTTTCAAACTGGGATCAACAGAAGGGTGTGAATCCCGATGCAGCACAAGAGCAGCTTGTCGAACATCTCTTTGATCTCCTCTGGTAAGTTGGCTGAATTGGCCTTGTGCCCGGCTCGATTCTTGCCCAATGAAGCCACCCTCATCTCTGATCACGCCACCCGATGTCACGTTCCTGCCTCCTTTGTTGTCTCTTGAAACAGGACATCCTCAACGCCACCACCTTCATCAAGACCAGACCTGCGCAAGTCCGTCCTCATTTCACCACTGCCCATTGAAAATCCACGTGGACAAGAGGATTGGTACGCAACAAGGACGTCAACTGTGATCCTTGTCCGCAAGCCTGGTGGGTCAGGAGCCACGGCAGGATCGGAACGGAAGGCGACATTTGTTGAGCGTGATGTCTTTAGGCTTGATCCTGGCTCCACTCCTGTGCGGGTCAGTGGACCCAATGGTATTGCTGGTCGTGAAGGAAGCCAGAGGCGATTCGCATGGACTGTACAATAACACAATCAATGCGATTAGGAAAGAGAGAAAGTACAAACTGACTTTGGCCCAAGCCTCAGGGGTGTGCCCAGGAGAGCTCCCTTGCCCAATGAGGTTAGTAATCCTTGGCTTTTGGAAAAACACTAGAGTCGAATGGCCTTGTCTTGGCTTGGGTTGGGAGACGTGCGTGGCAGACGAGGAATTGCAAGAATCACGGCACTAGACGTGAATGCGACGGCATGAAATCAGTCGGAGGGAGCAAAGCTAGCGAAAGACAAGGAGTTTGATGGGGAAGGAAGAGCAATTCAAAGCCCTGTATCGTACTGCATAGCAATTCGAATAAGCCTTCCGAGCTCGGACGGACCAGACAAAGCTTGTCAGCATCGTTGCTGCGCAAGGGAGCCCAAGCCACCTTTCGGCCTCTGCCTTCAAGTGGCGTACGGAGTGACTCGGATTCTGCCCATTTGAACATGCTTTCCTTGCGAGGAAGAGATGGCAATTGAACGCTACCAGTCTCCCAGCTATGCAAAACACTGTCTTTGTTTTAGTTTGACGATTGTAGCAAGTCTGGGCAAAGACTACAGGGCACATAAAGAAGAGTTGATGGCCAAAGAGACCCTGATTTATCCCCTCCATTTCCTTCTCCCCACAATCACATCACTGGCTACTAACTATTCCTTATTTCAAGAAGAAAGGGGGACAAGCTCCGCATGGCTAAGAACAGTCCAGCTCTGCCGAAGAAGCCTAACAGCCAAGGCCAAGCGAAGGCGAAACAGGACAGTCGCGTCTGTCACCTCGCCCCTCGACGCGCCTGGAATGAAGAGTGAGTCCTGGCAGCCAGCCAAGCCATGCAGCCAAAAACGACTCAGCCACCAACAGGCGCCCCGCGAACACCCAACACCCACTCGGCTGTTTGACACTGAGCGAGTGTGTGGAGCAGCAGTGGCGCGTTCGCATCAAATTCCGTTCCGTTCAGCGACCGTGACGAACGAGACTCTGGCAGCTGACCAAACCATCATCTCCCCTCTTCCTCCCTATCGCTCGCTATTTATCGCTTCGAACACCTCTTGCATACGGCATACATCAATCTGCTCGCTCCCGGTCCGCACTGGCATCGACTACCATATCACCTTGATCTACCTAACACGTACATGACCAACTCGCAGGGCATCGCAAACGCGCCAAGCACCCGCCAGTACGCCCTGTAGAAAGCTGCCGGACATGTACCGTGGTCCCGACCGGGGAAACCCGGCACGCGGTCGCTCTCGGTCCCCGGACACATCGCGACGCCGTGACTCGCAGGACCGTGACGCCTATCGCCACCCTGAGCGTGACCGGGATCGATGGTCACAGGCCCAAAGTCGACCAAGTCGACTCGATAACGACGACCAACCCAGGCCGACGCGCTCCACAAATGGCGACACAGACCCTTCCAGGCCATCCGGAAGCCACTCTCCTGCGTCTTCTTCTAGCAAGGCGCCTTCGACGTCCGCCGAGCGTGACGATTTCCTCCCGGCCTTGTACAGGCTCTGGTCGCTCATGAGAGTGGAGGAAGACCACAGCAACGCCGCGCGCAAGGAAAGATTGGAATACGAAGACAAGCGCGCCCGGCATCTAGGCAGCCCAGAGGAGCTCGCCAAATGGACCGACTCAATCCGTGAGAGGGAAAAGGCGGCCAGCACGAGCAAGCGCAACCGACAGGATTGCGAGGACGTGGTGATGCGGCGCCTTAGGAACTGGATAGAAAGCCATTCCAGATTGAAGGGAGCAATGGGCTCTCGTAACGATGGAGACTTGATCAAGCTGCTTGACGATCGATGTCCTGATGGCGAGCTTGATCTCATCCAACGCAAGCTGTTCGCGGTCAGGGAGAAACTGCGAGATCTGGAGTCTGCACGGAGCCAGGCCACATCTGGCCCATCGGCGACCTCAACAATCACGGACGATGCTACTCAGGAGTCGATCATGAGCAAGCTCAGGACGGACATGCGCTTCGAGTTAGAGGAACTCGTCGACTCGTACGTGGCTTACCAGATCGAGGATGTTGTCGATGAAAAGCTTGGCGCCTTGATTGCAGCCCGCAGGAAGCGAAACAGAGACGAATCGCTTGCGTCCGCAAAGCCTCAAGAAAATGCGTCGAACCAGTCGCAGGCCCCAGTCAAAACTCCTGAAAACAACTTGTCCCTTACTTCCGCACCGGAACAAGTCGAGGCTGGCAAGCTGAACGAAACCTCGAAGGACGCGGCCTCCCTGAAGGCGTTCATCCTCAGCACACTGATGGATTCGGGCGTTCTAGCTGCCCTTCGAGCGCGAGAAGGCTCGAGCGAATCTGATCACAAAGCGGATGAGCGCCTAAAGGAACTCGAATCAAGGGTCAACAACATTACTACAAGCCTTGCCAGTGTTACCTCGGACGAAGAGGCAAAGCGTCAAAATAGATACATTCTTGAGACAAGCGTCCAAAACTTGCAGAAAACGTACAAAATCTCCAGACGCAACTGGCCGAGGCAATGGCACGAGAGGAGGCACAGAACCTGCAAACCAGTCATCAAGAGCAGCGTATGACAGACGTACTTACAAGCTTTGGTGGGATCAGAGAAGAGATCACCCGGCTGCGCGAGGAAAGCTCAAAGTTGCGGGCGGAGAACGTCGCGCTTCGTGATATGCTCTCATTGCAACAGGCCGGATTGCATCGGATCTATGACTCGGTTGGACAGCTTCGAAAGTCGCCACCGAGGCCAACCGCCACTCGGCAGGCTCCAAGCGGCCTCAGCCCTAACGCTCCGAATCGTCAACAGCAGGCACAAGCCCATATGCAAACTCTGCAAGCTCAGCAAATGCCGTCACCCCAGCTTGTGAACCAAACGGCGCAACAGCAGGCGTCGCAGATCCAGGCCCAGGCGCAAGCGAATGCGCAGGCTATTCATCAACAGTGTTTGCTCCAGATACAGCAGCAGCAACAGCAACAAAAGATACCACCGCAGCAGTTGACCCAACATGCTCCCCAAGTCCATCATGGCCAACAGCAGCAGCAGCGAGCGCAGTTCTCCCCTCATATGGGCTCGCAGAGTCCACAACTCCCGTCGGGTTCTATACCTCCGAGTCCGACCTTGACACAGCTGCAACAGGCGCAGGCTTTTGCCTCTCAATCTGGCCAGGTCGTGCAACCTTCGCAGCCGTTGGTCCCTGGCCAGCATCAGCAGTCCCAGTCGCCAACGATCAACCCGCGCTTTACCGTCATCAGCCCAATCTACCTACACCAACAGCATCCTCCCCAACCTCAACAGCAACCTCAACCACAACCGCAATTGCAGCCTCCCCAGCAAGGTTCGCCGCACCAGCATCCGCCACATCCCTAGGTGCAATACAATGTTGCCGACACGCCTCTTACTCCCCTTTTGAGCCCCGCATCGCAATCACTCTCATACCCGCCTCAATGTAAACTGTACTCTTTCCTCTCCGTCATGGATTCGTTCAATCTTAATTGAATGCAGATCTGATTTTTACTTGAGTGTGAACTCATCGGCGACCGTAGTGGATGTCGATTCGCGTTGAGAAGGAGGGTCGAAGTGAGCTTGTCACTCCTTGCTCGACACCACACTGAAATATGCATGCAGGGTCCATGATTTGCAACTGCAGTGCTTCCCGATTTTGGAAGTGAGGATTGTTCGGGACTCGGGAGAAGGTGAAGCGTGCGTGCTTGTTCGGCGCGCTGCCAAGTCACGTGCTTTTTGGCTTGGTGGGCCAAGTTTTGAAAATTCCCACGACCCCCTCCAATGTTCGGGCGAGACAGCAAAGTCACGCGTCGAGCTGAGAGCGAGGTCGAAAGAAGGGAGGGAGACGAAGAATTCGCGCGAGGCCAGCCAACCTGTGGTTCAAGGGAAAGGAGCGGGCGGCAGCCAAGTGGGCGAGCAGCGCCCGACGCAGGTGAGGCCAGCCAAGCCCACTGACTGCCAGCCAGCCCAGTTCGCTGATCGAAGGAGCGCTACGCCGTCTCGGGACTCTAATATTCCACCTCATCTAACCCCATCTTCCTCAAGACACCACATATTCGCCCAACATGCCGAAGTACGTATCGCCCACAGAGACAACTCCCAACACTGCTGCTACTCGATGGATTACCGCCGCTCGCTCGTTACGATCGATCTTGCTGCGACAACCACGACCCGATTTGTGACGAGGGTGGGGACTTGTCTACAGTAACGCTGTACTGCCTCCCCTTGTGATGGATCACTACGACCCAGGTCGACAAGCCGTAGCATGCTGGAAACAAGGATGACGATAGCACGGCATTCCTCGAGAGCAGCAGCCCCGACACTTTGACTCTACAGAGGGATTCAGACCGATACTCGTGTCACTTGAAATCAGCAACCATAGTGGCAGTGATGCTGACCCGCTCCCTTTTGTCCTTGTTTTCTACCAACCTACAGCGTTAGGGACGTCGACGCCGCCACTTTCATCAACGCTTACGCCCAGCACCTTAAGCGATCGGGTAAGTCTTGTAGCAGGTCATCGAAGTAAATTGATAGCTGCCTTGCTGGATCTGGCCGGATCTCCCGCCATTCATGCCAGAGACCGGTGCCATTCGGACAGGACAGCTTTAAGAGAATAAGGACTTTAGAGACGAGGGTTGAGGTTGGATAGGGGGACCAGCCGGCGAGGTCATAATCAGAAGGAGAGGAAATTAGGAGGATTCATCGGACGGACTTAAAAAAGGTTTCACCATTATCGACCCACTTCTCGCCGACTACCACGATCATCGATTCGAGCAAGAATCGATGCACATTGTGGGAAAAGAGGGCGGCTTTAGTGATGGTGCTATGAAGTGAGGTAGCGTTTATGACGGCAGACGTTTACGGTGGGAATGCGGGGACAAGGGGCAGCTCGAGGGGCAGCTATCAATGTCGCTCAACCTCCATATCTCGACCGTCCAACTAACAAAATGATCGCTTATCTATTTCTCGCCTATCTACAGGCAAGCTCGAGATCCCCACCTGGGTTGACCTCGTCAAGACCGGTGCTTACAAGGAGCAGGCCCCCTACGACCCTGACTGGTACTACGTCCGCGCCGCTGCGCTCGCCCGCCACGTTTACCTGCGCAAGGCTGTTGGTATCGGTGCTCTGCGAAAGCTGCACGGTGGTGCCTCGAACCGAGGATTCCGCCCCTCGCACCACGCCGACGCCTCGGGCTCGGTTCAGCGCAAGGTCGTCCAGGGCCTTGAGGGTATCGGTGTCCTCGAGAAGGACCCCAAGGGTGGCCGAAGGATCTCGCAGGACGGCCAGCGAGACCTTGACCGAATCGCTGTTGCCTGCCTTGAGGCTCAGCGTGAGGAGGAGGAGGATGAGGACGAGGACGAGGAGGACGACGAGTAAAAACCCCCAAGTGCTACGGGCAGTGACACCAAAAGGGAATCGGAATGGAGGCCTAGGAGGTCTTTGCGTCACAGAGCAAAGAGGAAAGCAGGACGGGACACGTGTTGATCGCGAACAACAAGAGACGTTCTCATCATCTTGTCCTCTCTGCAATCCTTCCTGTGTCGTCTTGCTGTATGAGGGCCTCCTGACAAAAACTCCCGATCCCACTCTCTCTACCTACCTCACCTTGTGTGTTTTCCCTCTTCTCTCTTGTATTCTTGTCTACATACACACACACAGACCCCACGCCACATGAGCACACGAGCATATGCACATTTCGCCTCATCTTGTCTGAATGTCTGGTTCCCGTCTGTGAGGAAGAGTCTGTTGCACTGGGGAGGTTGCGCTTCTTGTTTCTTATACAGGTCGAGAGGGAGAATTAACGTCGCCGGGATGCATGGGGCTCTGCTGCTCTTGGCCGCGGAAGACCTTTGCTCGTTGTCAAATGTTGTTTCGCTGACATTGTCATCACATGGACGCTGTCATTCACTCGATATGGAAGTCGGAATTTTTCAAACATTTTTTTCCATGAACAGGAAGGCTAGGATACGAGAAAAGGCATCGATACCGGAATGGTCAAGAGTCGTGTTGCCACACTCTTCTCACCGTAACGTAAGAACAAGCTAGTCGAAGAACAAGCTAGTCAACGCTCATAGCACGTTCTGGCGGTTGCTTCTTTTTGCCCGCCACATTTCTTTGGATATTTCCACTAGGCTGAGGCTGAACAACATGTCGAGGTCAACGTCGAAGAGGCACACCTAGCCAGCTGGTGAGGGTGGCATGCTTGCGCCTGCCCTCCTCTCTCGCCCGAGTGGCCCGCGAGTGTTGGCGGTGGCTCGAGCCAATTCAAGCACAGGGTCCAAAGCCAATCCAAGTCAAGCTGAGGGGCAATACAGTACAGGGCACAGTACTGGAATGATTTGGCGCGTCACTTTGACGCACTGCAAGTTTTTCATTTTAATCTTGTCGAAAAAAAGTGAAGAAAAAGTGGAGTACTCAAGTGCACAGCAGCTGGCTTGCTGGCTAGCTGGCTAGCTGGCTGATACCGCTCGCTGGCTCGCTCGTTCACTCCCACCAACGACCACTGCGATTGAGATGCAGCCGCCAGTGAGGACACGCTTCAACGCCAAGGCGCGGCAGTCGTCTGCAGGCGGGTCTTCGCACAAGAAGAAAAAGTCCGCCCGTGTTCGCCAAGCGCACGAGGCCGACTCGAATGCTGCTATCATTGTTCCTGGTAGCGCTGAGGATCTCGAACGCAAGGAACAGGAGCGCAAGCGTCGACAAGTAAGTGTGTCCTGCTAAAAAGTGGCTAACAAAGTCTTGCTGAACTACTCTCTTGTTGCCGCAGTTACTTGCAGAGGCTGGTGCAGATGCAAATGCACCCATCTCGTCCAAGAAGCGCAAGCGACTCGATGCCTACATTGCCTCCCGTCTCAAGAAGGAGGAACGAGTCAGGCTACTTGCACAACTAGCCGAGTCATCTAACCAGATTGATCGTGCCGAGCTCAAGAGTGCTGCCACCCTCGGTACGGGACGAGCCAAGACGGGTACCGAACGTATCGAAACGGCTGGCAAGAAGGAGCCCACATCCGGCAAGCGACGACGACGACAGTACCAGGTCGAGGAGGATGATCTAGATGCTGATCTTGACCGAGATGATCAAGACGACGACGACGACGACGACGACGAGCAGGGCTTCCACAGTCCTCCAGAAGAGATGGACGTCGATGACGGTGGCCCCGTCGGCGAGGTAGAGGAGGACGCAGGCAGGCGTGCTCGTATCATGGCTGCCGCAAGCTTGTTCTCTGCCCCTGCCTCCAACGTCGGCTCAGCCCTTGCTCTCGGCCCAGATGGCAAGCCCCTCTTGCCTACAATCAAGAAGCGTACCCGCAAGCCCAAAAACAAGAAAAAGCAGACCGGACATGCGCCCGGTAGCGGCACCAGTTGGGGACGCGCACTTCCAGCATCCAAGGATGAGGATAGCAACACCGATTCCAGCTTTGATAGCTCCGAGTCGGAGGCTGAGACAAAAGCTGAGGCAGAGGCTCTACAGCCCTCATCATCCTCAAAGGCCGCGTCTAGTCGAAAGCAACAGCAGCGGTGGGATCAGGACGACTCGGGTCCCGAGCAGAATGAAATTGAGGATGATAACAGCGATGACGACGACGACGACGACGACGACGACGACGATGAAGAATCAAATGAGACCGACTCTGACGAGGAGGCCGTGATTCTCGAAGCCATGCGCCAGCGAGGAATGCTCAAGGATGACAACGAGGACGCTATCCCCGCCGATCTCAAGGGTAAAGGCAAAGCCAAAGCCCAGCCGCAAGAAGACCAGAATCCCGAGGCAGAAGCAGCGTCTTCCCTGCCATGGGAAGGATTCGCCGATGAAGACCAAGTGAGGGACGAGGGCACCGCAGATGGAGACAGTAGCGAAGATGAGGACGAGGATGAGGAGGGACATAGCGAGGCCGACAGCGACAGCGACAGCGACAGTGACGACGATGATGAGGATGAGGACAGCGATGACGAAGAAGAGGGCGACGCTGAACCACGATCTCGGCGGCGTGGCATCGGCCAATCTGTACGCAGCAGGGGCTTCAAGGAATGGGCTCGTTCCGCGCTGGGTCTCGGCGGCGGCGGCGAGCGCAGCGGCGAGAAGGGTCCAGGCTCTGACGCCGAAGGAGAGTTCAACCTAGCGCCCGTGGGTGGCTTCAAAGTCAAGGTATCTGATATGATGCCTAAAGACGGCGTTGCCCGCGGCCCTCTTGGACGAGACGAAGAGCGACCCGAGAACAAGTCAGCTTTTGCCGCGCGCTTCTACGCCGAGTTGCGCGAGACGGTCGAAGACGGCGAAAAGCAAGCCGCCCAGTCTGCAGGTGCGCGCAAGATCCGGAATGTCGAAGTTGAGCGTAGCGAAGATGTGATTGCGGCTCGACTGAGGCTGCCAGTCGTTGCGGAGGAGGAAACGATCGTGCGCACCGTGATGGAGAACCCTATCACTGTTATATGTGGTGAGACGGGAAGTGGTAAGACGACGCAGGTCCCGCAGTTCCTGTACGAGGCTGGCTTTGGAAACAAGCACAGCTTCAATCCTGGCATGGTCGGCATCACACAGCCGCGCAGGGTCGCCGCAGTCAGCATGGCGCAGCGAGTTGCATCGGAACTCAACCTCCCACCGAACAAGGTCTCGCATCAGATCCGGTACGACGCGACTGTGAGCCCGCTCACCGCGATCAAGTTTATGACGGACGGTGTGCTGCTCCGCGAGCTGGCCACTGATCTCTTGCTGACCAAGTACAGCGCGATCATGGTGGACGAGGCGCACGAACGCAGCGTCAACACGGACGTACTCATCGGCGTGCTCAGCCGTGTCGTACGTCTGCGGGAGAAAAAGTGGCTCGAAGGTGCCGAGGGTGCGCGTCCGCTTCGCCTCATTATCATGAGTGCTACGCTGCGTGTGTCCGACTTTACGCTGAATAAGACGCTCTTTTCTGAGCCGCCGCCAGTGATCAACATCAATGCCCGACAGCACCCTGTCACTGTGCACTTTAATCGACGCACGGTGCAAGACTACCTCGCCGAGTCGGTGAAGAAGGCGACAAAGATCCATGCGCGGCTGCCGCCCGGAGGTATCCTCATCTTCCTCACGGGCCAGCAGGAGATCTCTACGGTGTGCAGGCGCCTCGAGAAGCGGTTTGGTCGCAAGGCGATCAAGCAGAAGCGCAAGGAGCGTGCGCGTGCCCGGCGCAACAGGGAGGAGCGCGAAAGCGGTCGCCGTGATGACAAGGAGGACGAAGATGAAGGGAAGGAGGACGAGGATCGGGTGCGTCTCGCAGCCAAGGACGGCGATGTTGAAGCGGAAGAGGTGGATCTGGGTATCGAGAGGGACCTCGCACTCGATGTGGATGACGGCGCGATGGACGACGAGGACGATCCTGACGCTCTGGATACGGACGACGAGGACGACAAGCGGCACGACGACGAGCTGCCGGACGAGCTCAAGGACGACACGGACGTGCCTATGCACATCCTCCCGCTGTACTCGCTCCTTCCTTCCGACAAGCAGATGCGCATCTTTGCTGAGCCGCCCGCGGACTCGCGTCTGGTCGTCGTTGCAACCAATGTGGCAGAGACGTCGCTCACCATCCCGAACATCAAGTACGTGATCGACTGTGGCCGATGCAAGGAACGCAAGCACAATCTGACGAGCGGCGTGCAGAGCTACGACGTGTCGTGGATCAGCAAGGCGAGTGCAAGCCAGCGAGCGGGTCGAGCTGGCCGAACAGGACCCGGCCACTGCTACCGCCTCTACTCGTCTGCGGTGTACGAAGACCACTTTACCGAGTTTTCTAGCCCCGAGATCCTCCGCACACCCGTCGAGGGACTCGTACTCTCCATGAAGGCGATGAACATTGACAACGTGGCCAACTTTCCCTTCCCCACACCGCCGGACAGGGCTACGCTTGCCCGGGCGGAAAAGATGCTCACACACCTCGGCGCGCTGGAGCCCAAGCAGGCCACGTCTGTCGCTACAGGCAAGGTCGGGCTCAACGCGAGCATCACGGACCTCGGCCGCTCGATGACGCTGTTCCCCGTCTCGCCGCGGTTTGCAAAGATGCTCGCTCAGGGCCAGCAGCACGGCTGTCTGCCCTACGTCATTGCGCTCGTTGCTGCCCTGAGCGTTGGCGATCCCTTTGTCCGCGAACAGCTTCTGGATGACAACGACGACGAGAAGGGCGAGACCGACGCCGCAGCCGCAGCCGCAGCCGCAGCCGCCGAGGACGAGGACCTCGAACTGCCCGTCGAGGCGGCCAGCATCACCAACCCAGCCATGCTCGAGAAGGAACGTCGCAAAGCGCGCCGCGCAAAGTACTTTGCCACCATGCGCAGGTTTGAGGCGCTCGGCGCTGGGCTGAGCGACACGTTCCGCCTGCTGAGCGTGGTGGGTGCGTACGAGTACGAGGGCGGTGGAACTGGGTTCTGCGAGCGCAACTTTTTGCGTCCCAAGGTGAGTTGTTGTGTTGTGGGGAGTAGAGAAGCAGGACGGTTACTGACTCATGCTGTGATACCAGGCGATGGAGGAGATTCACAAGCTTCGTGCGCAGCTGTGCAACCTGGTGATCGCGAACGTGCCACGGCTGTCTGGTGGGCTGTCTAACCCGAAACTGGATCCACCGAGCGAGACGCAGCTCAAGGTGGTTCGGCAGCTGATTGCGTCGGCCTATATTGACCAGGTGGCAGTGCGGGCGGATTTGGTGAGCAACACGAGTGTGACGAGTGCGTCACTGACGACCACGGACGAGCGAACGGCGCAGATGCTGTGGCGTCTGCGCAACAGCGGCGGCGGTGAGCGTATGTCGTCTACGCGCGGCGTGCCGTACCGGGCGATGGGAGTGCCTGGGTATGCGTTTATCCACCCGAGCTCGTCGTTCTTCCACCACGCGCCGCCGGCGTGGCTCGTGTTCGGCGAGGTGCACAGGAGCGCGGGTAAAGTGGCGCTCAGCCAGGACGGGACGGTGTGGCTCAAGACACTGACCAAGATCAACCCGGCGTGGCTCACGACGCTCGGTCGCAGCCTGTGCTCGTTCAGCAAGCCCGTAGAGGTGCCTGGCTCCACGGGCCTCGTGAACGCGCTCAGAGCTGCAAAGGAGAAGGAGGCGTCGGCTGCCAAGGCGCACGCGCCCACCCGCTCCGTCATGCTCACACCCACGTACGCTGTCGGCTCGGAGGAAGACGGCATGGCCGGCGGCCTGGGCTGGGAGCTGCCCGCGATCAAAGTCACACAGACGCTCGTCAAGGGCCGCTGGGAAACCAATGTCTAATTTTGAGCACAGCACGGTAATCTCAGTACGCTTTCTACTTTTGTTGCTGCAAGCCAGGCGCAGCGATGTCGCTCCACTCGTCTGGCTGCTTGCCGTGCACCACGCGTTGGCCGGACTCGTCGAACGTGACGTTCTCAGGATGCGCGATGGCTTTGCCGATAAACTTGGTGTGGCTTCCGTATGCTGGGGTTAGGTAGTGGCGTGTAGTTCAAGGAAGAAGGGTAAGTGCTCGTTCTTAGCGGTGCGAGTGGACGTTTCGACGTACCGAGCAAGGCGTCTGAGACTGGGTGTCTGACTTCCATCCTGGTGAAGGCGAGGGTCTTGCCCATGCTGATGACTTGGCCGATGACGTTGACGGTATCGCCCTTGCCGCCTGCGCTCTTGACGTATGTGGTGTTGATGTCGGTGCTGACGCCCGTAGCGAAGAGGCCGCGACTAGCAATGGCGAGAGAGCCCATGGTATCGGTCAGCGTGGCGATGCAGCCGCCATGGAGCGTGCCGAGGCGGTTCAGGTTGTGCGCGCGGATCTCAAAGGTGCCTTGGATGCGGCCGGGCACGGAGGACGTGATGCGCAGCTGCGGGATGGTGGCTGCATCGTGCCCGGATCCCGTTTGGCTGGTATCGGTATTGGTATCGGTATCGGTTTGTTAGCGTGGGTCAGGGCTCGAGCGGGAGCAGGAGGCGACTCACAAGCCTCGGCAGATGCGTTGCACGAAACGAAGACACGCACTCGGCGCTTTGACGGTCATCGTGTGTACCGGAATGGAATGAGGGTTGCGAGTTGCGGGTTGCGGTTTGGTGCTTGTGGTGGTGCTGGACGGATGGGAGCAAGGCTGCTGCTACTCGAATCGGGCACCGCCGTCTGTTACCCGAGTCCCGGTCGCGGTCGGGGTCGCGTGCCTTGCTGGCTGCTGCTGCTTTCCCCGCGTAAAGTGAGTGAGCGGCGCACAGTGTCCTGTTCGCCGGTGAGTTGTCTGCACTGACGCCGACTCTGAATGGCAGAGAGATAGCCGGACACGCCCCGCCCCGCCCCGCCCTCGCTCAGGCATGACAAGGAGAGCACATGTTGCCTGCACGGCATTCTATGCCCAACCGTCCGTTCGTTCCGAGATGAAGGCGGCCCGCGTGGATTGATTGTTTGCCATGTCCTCCGCTTTCCTTGTGATACAGTAAAGCACGTTTCGAGGCGAGTACTGTATTAGTTGCCTGCCTTTTCACCGACCGACCGACCGACCGACCGACCGGGCTGTGACAGAGACGTGGCAAGGTGCGCAGCGGGCGGTGAGCGCTGTGTGGTTGTGACGTGCGTGGGGGAGTGCAAGGCTACGCGTACAGCGCCTAGTGTACTGTACAGTACTGTACTGTACCAGCAACAACCCGCCAGCCGCAAATCCAAAATGTAAACGTGGGGGAAGCGAGGCAAAAGCAGGGCAGGAAAGGGCAGGGATGGGCGATGCGGGGTTGCGCTTGGAAGGGGGCAGCCCTGGCCCCGGCTCTGTCGCTGGCTCTGGCTCTGTCTCTGGCTCTGGCTCTGGCTCTGGCTCTGGCTCGCCTGTCATTTTTGGCCTGTCCTGCCCGCCTCCGCCTGCACCCACTTGTGCTGCACTTGACTTGACCGCCTCTACGGCGCTGTACTCCGTCTCTTCCTCCGACGCTTGGCCGCCTTGTCTCGCCCTTCCCCACGGCGAAGCCCCACCCACACCCACCTCGCTTTCGCTTCAGACCCGCCCGGCGAACGGCGAGCGGCAAGCTTTATAAACGCTGGCCACTGTCGTCGTGCGCCTGTCCTATACCTGCTCCTTTCCCAAAAACACCGTCTCCATCGTCCAACATGGCTCCTTCTGCAAACGGAAACGGCAGTGCCGCTGCCAGGTCCCCGCGCCCTCTTCCCGGTGGCATCTACTCGCCCCTCGTCACCCCGTTCACCAAGGACGAGGAGATCGACTATCCCGCATGGGAGAAGCATGTCCTCCGCACCGCCAAGGCTGGTGTTGGCCTCGTCGTCATGGGCACCAACGGCGAAGGTAAGCTACAGTAGCTCTGGCTCAATCTTTAGGGTTTCCATGCTTGTATGCATGTCCTTCTCACTCACCACCCAAAAAAAAACCCCTCTCTTTCTTGCTAGCCATTCACCTCTCCGCCGAGGAGCGATACGAGCTTGTCGCAGCCACCCGCAGGGCACTTGATGCTGCTGGTCTTCCGGACCACCCAATCATCGCCGGCACAGGTACCGCCTCGGTCAAAGAGTCGATCCGCCACTGCCGCGACGCCGCTCGTGCCGGTGCCGACGCCGCCATCGTGATTGCTCCTGGCTACTTTGCTGGTGCCCTCAACGGCAACCGTGCTGCGCTCAAATCCTTCTTTACCGAGATTGCTCAAAACTCCCCCATCCCCATCATGCTCTACAACTTCCCCGCCTGCGTTGCCGGCATCGACCTCGATTCCGATCTCCTCATCGAGATCTCCCAGCACCCCAACGTCATTGGCGCCAAACTCACCTGCGCCCAGGTCGGCAAGGGTGGCCGTATCGTCGACGCCATCAAGCGAAGCCCCTTCCACGTCATGACCGGATTCGCCGACATTCTCCTCCCCTCCATGACCGTCGGCCTCTCCGGAACCATCTGCGGAACTGCCAACATCGCCCCGCGAACCTGCGTCCAGCTCTACAACCTCATCAAGGACGCTCTCGACCACAAGGACTTTGACAAGCTCATCCAGGCGCAAAAGCTCCAGAGCATCGTATCTCGAGCCGACTGGGCCATGTTCAAGGGCGGCATTGGTGGCACAAAGTGGGCGCTTGAACGCTACTACTACCCTGTCGGCGTCCCTCGTCTCCCGCTACCTCCCGCTTCTCAGGCTGCACAAAGCATGATTGAGACCGAGATCCGAGAGATCCTCGAGATCGAACGTAAACTTGACCAGCAGGCCGGTGCGACTCCTGCCAAGGCGTAAACTTGAGCCTCAACCTTATCCTTTCCCCTTCTCGCCTCATCGTGGTAACTTATGTCTATCGCATTGAGATGCCCATGCCCATGCCGAATCCGCCTAGAGTGTCGAACCGCCATTTCTGTATTCTTCCTTCTCCCCGTCTCTTCCCTCATGTCCTGTAACCAAGTTTGCAACGATTCATCTTGCTTTCATTTGCCAAGGGCATGCCAGCACTTCCGTGCTATCTCGAGAAACTCGCCACGAGCCAGGTTCTGCATCTCTTCGACTCCATCGCCTTTCTCCACGTGAATCGTCTTGCGCAAAACTGTCGGCTGGCCCCGATCGCCCCCGCTGCTCACGTCCGGTTGCAGAGGGATTCGACCTAGAAGGGGAATGCCCTTGGAGTCACCGTACTCTTCCACTGCCTTGGCCGAGCCAAACAGCTCGAACGATCGCCCCGTGTCGGGAGATACAAAGTGCGACATGTTGAGCACCAGTCCAGTAATCTGCCGAGAGCAAGATGAGAGATTTAATGCAGGTTAGTCATTTCCTGTCACGGTATCGACGCCGATCTACTATTGTGGCTCACAGGAACCTTGACCTTGTCAAACATTGAGACACCCTTTCGTGCATCGATCAAGGCGACTTGTTGCGGTGTGCTGACAATCACCGCACCGTCCACTTTAACCAGCTGACTCAAGCTCAATGCCACATCGCCTGTGCCCGGAGGCATGTCGATGACCAGAACGTCGAGCCAGTCTGACCGATCGGAGCTTGTTGAACCAGAACCTCCGTCTGTGGACAAGGCACTTGCACCCTGTCTCCAATCGACGTCAAACAGCAGCTGCTGAGTGGCCTTCATCACCATCATTCCTCTCCAGACCACAGGCGTGTCTGCATTTGAGCCAGAGGTCGATGGCGGCAGAAGAAAGCCCATCGACATGCAAGGTACGCCATGGTTGAGCATGGGAATCAAAGTACCTCCTGACGTCAGCTCTGGCTCTCCGACATCTTCAAGGCCCATGAGCTTGGGGACGCTGGGACCAAAGATGTCAAGGTCCAATAGTCCGATGCGAGGCTTGCGTGGAGACTGTGAGATGGACGAAGGACAACTGTCTGCTGTTTGGGACAGGGCTAGTGCCAGGTTGGCTTTCGAACAGGCGAGGACGCAACGTCAGCTCGTGTGTGTAGTAGCGATACGAGATGTCAATGAATCGAAGCTTACCAGAAATGGTACTTTTGCCGACACCTCCCTTACCGCTGGAGACGGCCAGCACCTTTTTCACGTACGGGATCGAGCGCTTTTCGGGGACTCCACCTCGATTTCTCCTTGGCATCTCTGGCGGACGCCTTTCGTTGTTCTTGGGAAGGCCCTGCATGTTGTACGTTTGTTACAGTCGGTCAATCCTCAGCGTGTCTTAGTCACGCCGACTTGCCTAGTGGGAGCGCTGCTTACGAGTGGGTTTTCATGAGAGCGATTTGAGCCAGTGGTGGAGAAAAGTCGTCGAGAGGCAAGCTGGGCTGGCCTGGCAAATCCTGGGATGACTGCGGCCGACCGCACTGAGATGACCATAGCTATGGGCCGAGCGATCCTTGTGACTGCCGCCATCTGTGGAAGGAGAAGGTAATGTGTTGGTTGTTTGACAGGCAGGAAGGTGACGGGTTGAAAAAAGTGCTCGCGACTCAGCCGCTCTCTTTCTTACATCCAGTCTTCGCAGCCTCCACATCGGATGGGTGCGTGCTCGATTCATGCAGAGTGCTTGTTTCGTTGTGTTGCTTGGCTAACCGCACCAGTTTTGTCGCCCATCCTGCGACCACCATCAATCACCCGATTGAGCTCGACTTTGAGTTAGCTCAAGCTTTTGGATTCACTGCACAGACCAGGGAGCATGACTGCCGCTGCGCATTCTCTGAACTCTCAGCAGGTCTAGCCCCGCCGTGCCAAGCCGGCCTCGGATCGATCCGATATCTTACTCTCAACTCAGCCCACACCAGCGCAACGCAGGTGCTGAGTCGACTCGACACGAGGAATGGCCCCGACAAAGAGACCGGCTAGCCAGCCATCAACACCACGAAAGAAGAAGTCAAACAACCAGAACCAACTTTCCCTCTCTTCCTTCTTTGCTTCGCCCTCCAGCAAAGACAAAGAGCCACAGACCTTGTCCGTAGAAGAGGTGCCTAGACCGTTCCAAGATGACCTGAGCCTTTTGACGCAGGAAGAGCGGGACGCCAAATTTGCCATGGAGCTGGCTGCAGAACAGGAAGGAATATCCCTTGATGAGCATCAAAGAAGGTTGAGAGACGACGAGGAGATGGCCCGGCGCCTGGATCGCGAATGGAGGCAAGAGCAAGGTGCGAACATTGCCAAAGACCTGTCCGCTTCCTCATCTTCGGCGGTCAAGCTAGAAACCGCCGACAAAGTCGCAAATAACAGCTCCAGTCAAGCCATAGACCCCCCGAAACCAGTCGGAAATGGAACTAGCCAATCCAAGGCATCATCGTCCAAAATAGTAGACCTCGAGGCTTTGGATGCATCCATCAGATCAATAGACCTTTCCCAAGACATTCTCACCTTCGATCCTCACGCGGTCGATACCTCCTTCTGGCCAACAATCGTGTCTAAGGATGGAGGTGGAACGATAATTACCACGCCCTACGCTCTTCTCACTCACGCATTTGTCCTCATCAGTGCCACCCGCTCGAGACTGGCAATCACAACCCTCCTCACCAATCTGCTCCGTGTCATCCGTGCTCACGACCCTGAAAGCCTCCTTCCTTCAGTGTACCTCATTAGCAACCACATTGCGCCCGCATATGATGGAGTTGAGCTCGGCATTGGAGGCTCGATCGTCAGCCGGGCTGTCAAGGAAGTCACCGGCAAGAGCGCACGTCACCTCAAGAGCCTCTGGGACAAGACGGGCGATCCCGGAGACGTTGCTTACGAAGCCAAGAAAGATGTCAAAGCTCTTGTCAAGCCCTCTCCCATCACTGTTCAAAAATTGTTCGCCACGCTGCACACCATTGCGCGCATGTCAGGGCAGGGCTCTGCGGCTCAGAAGCTCGGGCATGTGACCAAGCTACTCGTGGCGAGCCGAGGCGAAGAGACCAGATTTCTCGTTCGAACATTTCACTCACACTTGCGCATCCAGGCGGTGAGGACTACCATTGCGACTGCCCTCGCCAGAGTGTTTGCTCTCGTCGAGCAAAGTGACGTACAACCGACGTACGAACGGCCCAAAGACCAGGAACGAGCATCCCTGCTGCTCGTCACACCAGAGGAGCGAAAAGGCGTCCTGGCCAATCCGACAAAAGCCAAGGATAAGGCCGACCCAAAGCGACTTTTGATCATGGAAAAGCTCACAAGAGCAGAAAAACTGGTGAGGTAAGTCAAGATGGTTCCTGGTTCCGTGGTCAAATGGCTCTTCAGCCACTGACACCGGCTTTGCCCGTCTCTCATTCGTCAACCAGAGAGGTTCGGGCCAGACACCCCAACTTTAGTGCTATCGTTCCTGCTCTACTCTCGGTCGGGCTTCCGGGGCTTTCTGAGCACGTTCCGTTACGAATCGGCACTCCCATCTCCCCCATGCTCGGTTCAATCACCCGATCCCTCGCAGCCATGCATACCAAGCTTGGACCAAGGGCGTTTGTCTCAGAATTCAAGTACGACGGACAGCGATGTCAGATCCACGCCATTTACGTTCCACGGTCTGCTGGCGCTGAGGCGCGCAAGAGCATCGTTGAATCCCACAACCGAGCCGCTGCTAACAATGGCAAGTGCGGCAAGTGGGTTGGAAAACATGGCGAAGTCTATGTTCGGCTGTTTTCTCGCCACCTCGAAGAGATGACCGAGAAGTATCCTGACATCACCGACATGATTCCAGTGCTGATGGGCCTCGAGAGTGAAGCGGAAAGCCAAGGGTCCGGTAATGCTGCCTCCAAAGAGATCGACGTGGCATCCATGGAGAACCACATATCGCAAGTCGCTGACGTTGAAAGCCCCTCGGATGCCGCAAAAGGAGACGAGATCCCGCTGGGAGAAGATGGCAAGATTACCTCTTTCATTATGGACGCAGAGGTCGTAGCGATGGGTCTAGACGGCGAGCTCTTACCCTTCCAGACTCTGTCCAACCGGAGCCGAAAGGACGTCAACCTGCACGATATCAAAGTCAAAGTCGGTGTCTTCGCATTTGATCTCATGTACCTTGACGGCCAGTCTCTCCTCAAATCCTCTTTCCGCAAGCGTCGGACACTGCTGCACACCAAGTTCAAGCCGCTGTCGCCGCGAAGCCCTCTGATCGCTCGCTTTGCACACGTGCGGTCCTGTGAGAGTACAGATCCGGATGAGGTGGCCAAATTCTTCCAGGCGGCACAGGAACACAAGTGCGAGGGCATTATGGTGAAAAGTCTCGATCACCACTGGGAGACGGCCCCAGTCGTTGCAGATCATGATAAAGGCAATGAAGCTAGAAGCGAAAAATCTGATGAGCCCATCAAGGTCACGACGAAAGAGGATGAAGAGGACGAAGACGAAGCAGCGCCGGTCGGAAGGCTCGAAAAGCTTGGCGATGAGATTGAAGACGATCTCGCGGTCAGCGACGACGATGATGGTCGAGATGGTGCGTTGTCTGCGACCTCGACTCAGGTCGGAAAGGGCGTCAATGGTCGCGGCAAAGCACTGCTCTCAACGTACGAGCCTGATAAGCGCTGTGAGTCGTGGCTCAAGGTGAAGAAGGACTACGTGGACGGACTGGGAGATTCACTCGATTTGGTGCCAATCGGCGCTTGGCATGGGATGGGTCGCAAAGCCAGCTGGTGGTCGCCCATCCTGCTTGCACTGTATGACCCGGATACAGGTGTGTTCCAGGCAGTCTGCAAGTGCATCTCTGGCTTTACGGATGCGTTTTACAAGGAGCTCAATGTGCGCTATGCAGAGGGTAGCGAGACGTGCGTACCGGCGCGGAATGGAGAACCACCGCCGGGTGGGTACGAGTTCGACACTGGCAACCTACTGCCCGATGTTTGGTGGAAACCTTCAGAGGTGTGGGAGCTGCGCGGGGCAGATATCACGGTGAGCCCCAACTATACAGCGGCGATCGGGCTGGTAAATGAGGAGCGGGGTCTGTCTATCCGCTTTCCTCGCTTTATGAAGACTCGAGAGGACAAGAGCATTGAGCAGGCGTCGACACCGTCGCAACTAGCAGAGATGTACCGGCAGCAGCAGCGTTCGGGACCGAAAGTAGAGGTCGGAGATGCAGAGCCAATCATGGAAGAGGACCTTGCGATGTAGCAAAGGTGAAATCAATGCTAAATGTAGGAGCGGAAGTTTTGGGAGGTTAAGCTCAAGCGTTATTCATGCCCTGAGATTGAACATGAGGCGTGGATGCAGTGATGCTTGACGAGCGAAGAAAGTTGACTGGACCGGCAGGTGTGGGCATGAAATAGCAGGCAGCGGGGCGACGCCATGTTTGCAGGTTTAGCCGTGGGACTGGGGGAGGCTCACCATGGCAGCCGTCCCGGATAGTAGAACGGAATGCATGTTGGTTCCTGCAGAGTCGCGTCCCCCACGCCCCTTGAAGGGAAGCCCTTGCAGTCCAGTGTGAAGGTGGAAAAAGACGGCGAGCTCGAGCTGCTATTGGTCACAAGGAGCTCGGACAGGGTTGGAAGCAGAGTCATGTGACAGCGACAGCGACAGTGACGGCAACGACTCGAGTATGCTGCCAAGCCTTGCGGATAGGAATAGTGGCAATTGCGGCTGTGACTAGCGCACCTGAGTGAGTGAGGTTTCCTTTTTCTCCTTCTCTGTCCCCCACACTCATTCTGAGATCACGAGAGAGTGGCCTGACTGGCGTTAGAGCTCGACAGACAGCAAATCAAGACGTGAGCATGAATCGGGGAGCAAGTTTCGTTTGGCCGGTGCTGCTGTCGGATCTGACGGGCGTGCATGTGGAGGATAAGGCGTAGACCAATCAAGCAGGCGAGTGCAGCGCGAAGGCTCTCTGCACTGTTATCAATCAATTCTCTCGCTCGCTCTGACTGTACTGTAATTCACATGCTCACCAGACGACGACTGTACTCGCTTGATAAAAGAAAGCAGCGAAGGTACGTCAATCGATGACTAATGGATTCACCTGTATCGCATGAAGCGAGACTTTCGTCTAGGCAAAACGAAACGCGGGAAGACGGTGAGGAACCTTGATTAGGGTGTTTGTGTGTCGCTTCTCTCCGCCGCGTGGGCTTGCCTTCATTTTCGGCATCGGGAGCTTTGGAGGCTACTGTTTGCTTTCACGCCTGCCCGTCTCGGGATCACGACTGACTAATCTGCTGTAAAGTGGCTCAATCCGACCAACCTATTCCGTAGCAGCGAAACAAGCTCACGTTGCCTCACTTTTCGACACAATTTTTCGTTTGCTTGTTGGTTGGTCGTTGTCATTTCCAGTGCTTGAGCGAGGCGAGGACTTGGAAGGGACATGCACTTGGTCAGTCCCGGTCTACGACAAGAGTCGGCACGCGCGTCGGGGCTTGCATGTGCAGGCGGCAGTTACAGTGGTTGATTGAGCTGGACGAGTCAAAATTGACTCGAGTTGCTTCACAGCACTTGACCTGTCAGAATGATGACGGGTGAAGCGACTTGACTCTGGCTTTACCGGCCCAGCCAGCAGCAGCAAGCAGGGCGGGGCGAGTCACAATTGAGCCTTTGGGCTAACTTACAGTATTTCAATTCAGAGTGACTTCTCGTTGTGATTCGACGGACCATGCCGATGAGCTTCAGCCTTCTTACAGTAAAACTGACGGACTGACGGACTGACTGACTGCTGTTGGCTGGCTAGGGCTTGTGGAAGAAGTATGAGAGGGAGAGCGCTGCTGAAGCGGCCTGCCCGCCTGTCGACTGGGCCTGTGGGCAAGTTCAAGTACTGTACGGTGCTGAAATTGATTGCTTTCCAACAGGGTCTGGGGACCACCACCCCTCGCTGGCCTGGCTGTCGAGCGCGTCTTGCCTGTGCTTCTCCCCGCTGTCACCCTCGATTCTGACTTGACTCTGCTCTGCATCGCTTCGAGTGGGAGTCTGTCAGACAGGCAGTCAGCCTCAGTGTGCTTGCTTATCTCTGGAAACTCGGCAGGCAGACAAACAGACACGCTCCTGGATTCGCATTCGCATTCGCATCACATCGCAACACGCAAACAGGACGCAGTGTCGTTGCCATCGTCACCACCATCTCCACGCGGTGTGGCTTTCAGTCAGGCTCACACTGACAGCAAGCAGGCAGACAAGCAAAAGCAGGGTGTCAGTCCAGCCACCTTTCAAGACAAAGACGGCCCCCCCCCCCCTTCACGTCAAACGGCAGCGTGCAGAAAAATCAACGAGCTCAAGCCAACCAGGAAACTCCGACCTATATCGCTATCCACTTGCAGTATCTCTCTCCCGACTCGTCTCAGCCCTCTCCATGCATTCATGCGATAACGACCTAGGCACAGCAAATAGGACGCCCCTCTCCTCGAACGCCCTCCCTAGCCCAAGCTCTGGCCCTCAACCCCGTCGTACTCCCCTCGCCCCTTCCAGACCTTCCACATCCTCCCCGTCGCTGCGATACGGACGGTCGAGTCTCCGTCATTGACTTCAGTCGCAATCGGGCCGCCTCGCTCTATCCAAACCCTTTGGGTGCAACACGCAGGCAGGCAGGCGAGACACGGCCCTCCTCTCCTGCCTCTTTCTCCCTCTTGCCCTCCCGGGATTCCCAACTGGCAGCTCTCTCATCCGCCCACCGCTGTTCCCGCGCCTTACTGACAAGCCGGCCCTCGAGTTGCAAAGGCGGCTGCAACTCAGACAGCCATGGACGTCGACCCATCTGACGACCCTGTGGCGGGGCCTTCATCTTCACCCTTCCCAACCAGCCGACCGGTATCTCCCCCTCCCTCCACCACTCGTGCCAGCCGCAGTAGCTCCCGTCAGCCCACTCCTTCTGGATCTCGCAGTCGCACCACCTCACGTCCACCAAGCCCCATACGCTCGCTGTCGCAGCGTCCGTCTCCAAGTTTGGCAACTTCGACCTCAACCTCCGCCATCAATGCAAGCAACCCCTCCTTCAGCTCTGTGAGCGAGGTCCACACCGACCCATCAAAGAAGCCAACAACTTCAACGGAAAGACTGTTGTCCCATCAGGAAGAGATCGACGCCTCTCCTCGTGGCCGCTTCCGTCCTCGCCATAACCGCAGCCAGTCCGCTGCCACGTCCTCCTCAGCCAAAACGGTGATGCTCCAAGTTGCTTCCTCAAACCACACCAACATGCCAGCCCCGACCCGCCCCCATGGGCAACGGAGCTCGAGCTATCGCCCCTCTCGTGTGCAGCCTATCTCTGAAGCGCCCTCAATATCCAGTCGCTCTGAACAGGCCGGCCCATCGCCCAGGTCGGAGGAGCAGGAGCGTGAGCGTCAGCGCATGCGTGCCGCCGCCGCTGCCAAACTCGCCGAAAAAGAAGCATGGGAGAAGACGCGCGGCGCTGGTAGTAGCGTTTTGGACCTGCTCAAATCACAAGAACAACACGAAGACGAGCCCAGCAGCGATTCTGCCGAGTCGAGTAACGAGCGCCCCACTATGCCGCAGCTGCGCAAGACTTCAAGTGCCAGTAGCTCTAGTAGCTCTAGTTTGAGGCCAAAGGCTCGTGCCAAAGAGCGTCGCCAAGACTGGGAGGCCTGTGAAGTTCTACCGAGTCTCGAGGAAGTACAAGCGCGCCGGCATGAGGTACGTCTTCTCACCCCCAAGGGCATGCCCTTACACCTGATGTCCCTGACCCAACTGACTTGACTCATTCATGTCTCTCCCTCCTCTACAGCCCACGATTGTCCCTTCTCCCGACAAGCTTCTCAGCCGCGGTATTTCGGAATATACCATTCTCCCCCGCATCCTTGGCCGCGGCAAGTTCTCTACTGTCTTCCTTGCATCCAAGCCCTCTGGTCCCAACGGCTCGCCGCAGTTGTTTGCCGTCAAACATACCCCTCTCTTTCAGCATCATCCCTTGATCGCAACGCGCCTGCTTCGCGAGCCTACGCTGCTCGCTGAGCTGCCTCCGCATCCCAATCTTGTCACTGTCACGGAGACAATCCGCACTCCGGGCCACTTTTATCTCGTTGAAGAGTACCTCGGCGGCTATGTGACGCTTGAGGCGCTCTTGTCAATGCGTAGCGAGCGCTCACCACCGAGTCCACCTACTCTGCCCACTGGTGTCGCCAATTGCTTGTTGGATCAGTTGCTCTCTGCTGTGCACGCCATTCATCATCCCCTACAGATTTGTCACCGAGACATCAAGCCAGAAAACATATTGGTGCATCCCGATACTCTCCAACTCAAGCTGCTCGACTTTGGCCTCGCAACTCACTACAGCAAGAGCGAACCCAAGCTCACAACCTGCTGTGGCAGTCCCGCCTTCCACTGCCCCGAGATCGTTACTGCACTGCGAAATCCTGTAGGCTCTGTCCGCTATTGGGGCCCCGAGGTGGATGTCTGGACGTGTGGTATCACCATGCTACGCGTCCTCACTGGTGTGCGATACCCTATCGGCGCCAGCCACACCAGCGTCCGGTCCATGGCGATTCGTGCACAACGGGCGGTTGCGACGATCCCTGACCCTGAGCTGCGAGATCGTGTTGGCAGACTTCTTGACGCAAATGGCGAGCGCAGGATTCGCAACTTTGAGGAGCTAGTCAAACACCTACAACAGGAGCAGGGAGAGCCACGGAGGGGTTACAAGGACTTTAAAAGCACCACCTTCATACCCACTACCCCTCAGCATACCATGCACTTGCCGCTCGTCGTTGGTCCGGCCGCTGAAGCTGCGCTCAACTCACCCATGCTGGCATCTGGCCAGACGCCTTTGGCCTCACGTCGCTCTACTCCTGCAGGATCTAGGGCAACGTCGCCAGCGCCAGCGCCGTTAACGGGCTTGTTGGGGTCCGATGCCTCGCCACCTCCCACCCTTGTCCTCGGGAACCCAACCTCCCAGCCGCCCCAGCGCGTGCTATCGTTCATCAAGTATTGTCTCCGTTGTGCTGGGATCTTGTACCATTCTTGGCCCGACGTGCCGCTCCCAACGTCTTTGCCTTCAACCCCTGGACAATGGGAGGCACAACTTGCTGATCTCCACGAGAAGGCGCTCTCTGGACTACCAGGGGTGCTCAGTGGACTTACCTCTGCCTCCAGCGACAACTCTTCGCAAACACCAAACCTGTCACCGACGACGCCTCTCCTGCCTCAGCTTGAACGACCGGCAGCTGATCCATTTGTTCATATTCAGATTCTCGAATGCGTGCTCGAACTTGTCGATGAGCCGGAAGAGCCAAGTCAGGAGCCACAGACTCTGGTGCAGACGATCATGAGTGCGCTGAGCTTTGGTCGAAGGCCAGCAAATCGAAGGAGCTTGTCGACACCTCCCAAACCCGATGACGCTGTGCGAAATGCATCGAGGGAGCGACCTGCGGGAATGCCGAACCCTCCGGGCACTCCAGCTAATGCGCCCGCATCCGGCTCTGCCTCAGCAAGTGGCAAGGCCGGCGATGTCAAGTGTCTGACGTTCTACCTTGTCATTCGCTTCCCTAAGCGCGCTCTGACACGGCCACCCTATTCCTGTTCTGCAAGCCTAGCCAATGGTACGGCCCGATCCCGCTCAAGAGCTTCATCGCGTGCCGCGCCGGACACAGGTCGCGCGCTTCACCGAGACGAAAGCACAGACAGCCTATCGCGCCTTGCAAGCCAATCCACCGCCACTGGCGGCGAGTACATGGGGCTCGGTCTGGCGGCCGCTCGTCGCCCTCTTTTGGACTCGAACAGTACAACGCCGCGAGCAAGCCGTACCTCGAGTCCCTCTGTTGCACCTCACATGGTCGGACATCAACACCAGCGCGAGAGCCTTGCTGTCCGACGTGGTCGCTCAGCGGTAGGAAAGGCTCTCGCGGAAGACCAAAAGGGCGATTCGGATCTTTCTGATAGTGGACAGCTGACGATTGAAACTCGACCAGAACGGCTGCGCCCGAATCGTTCCATTTCAATGTCAAGTGGTGTACCGACCAGTGCTTCTGCACCGGGATCTCGTTCGGGTAGCCGAGCGCCATCACGAACGCGTGCCAGGAAGGAGAGCCGCGCTCGAGGCTTGTCAGGCACGGCTACTCCTGGGAGAAAGTCCACTGGCAACAAGGTGTTCATCCATGTCACTGACGATCGTGCTCTTGCTGCCGTCAGAAAGGCCCTTAGCGTTGGTGGAACGACGAACGAGCTCACGATCGACGCGCTGCCGGATGCGGAGGATGCTGCTTGGGTCAGCCCAGTGATCTCACACAAGGATCTGCGGGTGGAAGACGACTTGGGCGCCTTTCCCGGTCACTCAAGGTCGGATCAGAAGCCCAGACGACCTGGCCTGAGGCACCGCCCTCTGTCGTATGATACTGGTACGTCTGAAGCGAAGACCAGTCCTGACGCAAGCACTGCGGACGACTCGGTGGAAGCTCGGGGCCGACAGCACCGCTCCGAGCAGATGGACCAGTCCGCAGTCGTGCCACGTCGCCCTCGTTCGACCATCTCAGATGGCAGCGACGACCGTGAACTCTTCTCGCGCGGGCGGCCGCTCAGCATTGCTGGGCCGATCTCTATCTCTGCGGGTGTACTTGGAGCTGGTCTACTGCCTTCCAGCTCTGGCGGGATTCCTTTCCCTTCTCGCCGTCACCGAGCGCGCTCGCAGCTGTCGAATGTGGCAGTGCAGGAAGAGTCGCCATCGCGGTCTCCAGAACCCAAGTCGACAACCCCGAAGGCGAGGGCACCCATCCAGTCTGGTGGCCGGAAGTCTCTCTCCAGCTCTTTGACGGTCACTGGGGGTTGTAATGAGCTCAACAAACTAACGCAGGACCTAATTGACCTCATCGACCAAGGCAGCCTTGGCTCGGAAGCGAATATGGATGTCGACGTGGACCAAGTAGAGCAGGCGTGCCACGATCTGGGGCGACTAGTGACCGAGCTTCATGGCTCTGACCAGCAGGCGCTGGCCGACGAGCTGGAGCCGATCAGCTTTGATGTGTTCAAGGCGCTCTCGCCGTGCCTTGGACTCGTCAACACCAATGTGGAAGGATTCATCGCGGTACCGAGCGCCAACGTGGCAAGAGAGACGCTTGCTACCGTCGGCGAGCTAGCCAGTCCTCGCGAGCTCTACATGGCCATCGACTTGCGTATGACTGCGCTGAAATCTGCGCGCCCCACTACTCTCGCTCCAGGCGATCTTATTTGGTCTCCGGGGTCCGAGCTAGTTGGTCTGATCCGACTTCTTACCATTGTTGTGCCGCGGATCAAGACGAAGAAGCCAGAGTCATTCTCGTCTGTCTTTGCGTCGCTGCCCACCGCGATCGCAGCGACGTGTGCGTCTACGACGGCGGGTGACGTCGTCCTCGGCTGCTGCGAGCTCTTGCGTGCCGTCGCTGGGTGGGAGCAGCGCAGCATCGGCGTAGGTGTCAAGCTCTCGCGCGAGGCGCGCACTCGCTTCCTCGCTGCGATCGCGAGCGCCGCATCCTTCGTGAGCGGGAACGTGGGCGAGAGGTTTTTCCGACGCTCCTCGCCTCGCTACGCTAGCGGTGCCCATCCCGAGCCTGAGGGAGCAGCAGACACATGGGAGGCGGTATCACGCACCCTGTCTGATCTGAACATCGACCTGACCTCCCACCTTGACGACGCGAATGCATTCATCGTGCACGTGCACACCGCTTCGCCAGACTGGGGTCCAGACGAAGCCGAGGGGAAGCTGGAGACCGCACTGCCTCTGCTGATGCAGGCGCTCAACGGGCAGATGGCGCTAGCCTCTAGCTCGGACGAGACGCTGGCGGAGACGCAGGACCCGCTTGCGGAGCCGACGCTGCTCTGGACGCAGTGGGGCGTGGCGCGTCTCACGGCTGCTGCGGCGTCGGAGACCGTGCGGGCCCTCGTGCGAGTCCTGGCCGCCCACGCGCCCGTGTGTCCCGTCCCACTCAGCCGCCTGGCGCGCATCGAGCTCATCCGGCGCCTCGTAGTCACAGCCCCACCCCCCCTGGGCGTCGAAGCACTCGCATCCCTCGTCCGCGAATCGCCGTTCGTCCAGATCCGCGCGGCCGCCGTGGCTATCCTCAGAGACTTGGACCCCCAACGCATCCCCGATGAGCTCCTCGATACCGTCCTCAACACCCCGCAGACGCCGCACGAAGCGGACGCCAACGCCCCCCTCCTCATCGAGGCTGCCAACCTCCTCCTCGTCCTGCTGGCACGAAGCGACTCAACATTGGACCGCGCGCGCAGCTTCACTACACACCTCGTGTGCACCGACGACGTGTTGGCTACCGCAGTCGACCGCGTGCGTGACGCCATCGCTAAACATAGCTCTTGAACCACCCGCCTCAACTCGCATTGCATGTATACAGTACACTGTTTGAAACATTATGCATAAACGTAACTTCAATCCCTCCCCCGGCTTGCTAGTCGATCTCAATCGCTGTAAACTGACTGGTACCCGCGCGCGGCTTTTTGCGCAACGGCACGTCCTCCTCCTCTTCCTCTTCGGACGAGTCGGTGATTGCTGGTGTCCGAGACGGTGTTGCTTTGGTAGGCGTGGCTGCGGGTGTGGACTTGGTGGAGCTTTTTCGCTTGGTTCCGCTGGTGCCCTCGAGGTGATACAGCTGGACGAGCGAGGAAGTGCGCGCCTCGGCGGCAGAGAGACGTGCAAGGCGCATAGCTTGCGGGCCCGGTCGCACGTACACGTTGACCGTGTACGCCGTTTGGTCTGCGAGGGCGGCGCTGTCAATGAACCGACTCTGGTCGCCAGGAGCGCTCGTGAATCGGCACGGTACTCACGGTACTCGTCATCCAAGTATCGGCGGAGGAGCAGCTCAACGATGAGCCTCTCGCAGTTCTACCGGCATTCTCACGGTGTCAGCGACGCGCAGGAGAACGAGGGAGTATGCTGTATTCGACACACTTACATCTTTGCTCAGAGTCACTTTGCCGTCGCATAGCGTGGAGAGGTCGACTATGCCTGCGGGCGCCTTGCCGCTGCCGCCGCCTCGGCGGCGCCCGGACTCGATTGTGTACTTGCCGCCTCCGAGGCCACGGGCTAGGTCGGCGAGTGCAGAGAGTGTCACGCGCCCGCCGTTTCCATGGACCTCGCTGGCGATCTGTACCAGCTGCCACGCTTCGAACGTTGCTGTGGACAGATCAAGCTGCTAAGCTGCGGAAGATCCAGACATGTCGGTGCTCAACTTACCCTGTCAAGGAGCGGAAAGTAAACGGTCAGCAGGCGAAAATACAGCAGATCACAACTTCAACAACTCACCTGTTGGAGTGTGGCTGCCTGAGGAACGTTGCAATTATCGCAAATACCGCACGGATCAGCACTGCCAAACATGTCGACAAAGTAATCGCCAAAGAGCACCTTGCGACACTTTGGCGACTGCGCATACTTGAGCATCGCATGAACTGCAAATGGAGGTCAGAGAGAACATGTTGAGGATGATCTAGCTCCAGAAAGACTTACGCTTCTCTTGACCCGTAGGTTCAGAGGCAACCAGACCGCTGACACGACTGGCATCTTGAGGGCGATACATGAGCACGCAGTCGGACTTTTGCCCATCCCGTCTGCAACGGTGTCAGAATGGTTGTTGACGAAGTTGTGGAGCGACTTGACTCACCCGGCTCGACCCGTCTCCTGGTAGTAGCCGTCTAGGGATTTGCTGATGCACGCATGAATGACAAAGCGTACGTCGCCCTTGTCGATGCCCATGCCACTGCAAAACGAACAGCGTCGGAAGGGAGGCGACGGACAAGTGACAAGCTGCGTAAAGGTACTTACAATGCAATCGTTGCGCACACGACCTGCAAGACCGCCAGAATGTCAATGAGTATCTCGTATCTAAGGCTATCAGTGACAAACAGAATGACTCACGGAGATCTTGCCAACTCTCCATGCCCTATGAATCGTGTGCTTTTCGTCATCCTCGAGGTCAGCATGATATACTCCCGTCCTGATCCTGCCCTTGCTAACTTCATACAATGCGTCGGCCATTGTATGCGTGTCCTGTCAAGCGCCATTGAATGGCGAGTCAGTCAGGTGTTACTCACGATGGTGCCGAACAAAAACTGACCTTCTTGCTGAGACAATACACAATGCCGGACTTGCCCGAATGATGAGACATGATATAGTCGGCGACCGCTTGGTGAGCAGCTTGGACGTTCTGAGGTCGTTGCAAGACCTTGTAGACAAGGTTGGGGCGGAAGAGCGGTGCAGTGAAGTACAGTGTCCTGCGAGGTGCGGCATTGTCCGGTTCGGTTGTTTCGTTCAGGTTAATGATCTTGAGAATCTCTTTGAGGACCTTGGGTCCGCAAGTGGCTGTCAGACACATGATAGGAACTGTTGGAAATAGCTTGCGCAAGATGGAGAGCCTTTTGTAGTCTGGGCGGTAGTCGTGTCCCATCTGGCTGCAGCAGTGGGCCTCGTCGATGACGATACGCGAAAGGCGGCCCTGTTCGTATGCCTTTTGGAGTGCAGAGAGCAGCGTCTTGGACTTGGCTATGCGCTCCGGTGTCACGTAAAGGAGCTTGATTCCATCTTGAATCACATTGTATGATGAGGATGAGGAAGATGGAGAAGGAGCAGGGCCTGCCCCAAGGTTCCTGACTTTGCGCAGAATTTCATTGCTCTCTTCTCTCGAGTTGGCGCTGCACATGAGCTCGGACTCGATGTCAATCTCTCGAAGGTGGAACACCTGGTCTGTCATGAGAGAGATGAGAGGAGAGACGACAAGCGTGACTCCAGTGTGTAAGATTGCGGGAAGCTGGTAGCAGAGCGACTTGCCGCCGCCGGTGGGCATGACGACCATTGTATCGCGTCCGTCCATGGCAGCGTTGCACACTGCCTCCTGGCACATGCGGAATGACTGGATACCGAACACTTGCTGAGCTGCTTGAGTTATTTTGGACGACCAAGCGAAATCAGAGCGGGTGTAGTCAGTGCCAAGCTTCTTGGACGCAGTGCCATTCTGCAGGAGATCGTTGCCCTGGTGGGTGGACTTGAGATAGTCATTGTACACCTTTTTCCTTTCAGCGACGAGGGAAGTGTGCAGCTTTTGGAGGTCGGAAAGCTGCTGCTTTACGGAGAGGATCTCTTCGTCAAGATGCTCGAGCTGGGCGGCGACCGTTTCGTCGTAGATGATAGGTTGCTGCAGTGGCTTTTCCCTCTTGGCAGAAGAGGATGGAGCGCCGTAGACCTCGCGTATATCGAACATGCCATGATCATCCATGGCGTCGATGCGTTCGATGCGCGTGAGATCCGAGGCCGGGCGCCGGATGAGCAAGGACAACTGAAAGACGGGAGGGCTATGGGGTAAGAAGGCAAGATTGGTCGTGGATACGAATGGGCGTGGAAGGCCTTCTGGTGTCGATTTGGTTTCTGTTTCAGCCTCAGCCTCAGGGTGTGCATTTGGGCGTGTGGAGGGGGGCCGTCGGGCCTGATTGTGTCCTTGTCACTTCGGGAGGCGGAAGGCGGAAGGCGGAAGGCGGTCAGAGTTGGGCTGAGCGAGCTGTCTGGCAGACAGACGCGGCGAGGTTTTAACCAGGCAGGGTCTGTCTGTCGGTGCTGTTGTTGCGCTTGCGCTTCGGACGTGTTCCGACAGCCTTCTTGGCTTGCATCACAACCTCATCCAACCTCGAAACCCTCATCGGCTTATCCGTGCCGTCTCAGCTCGCTGAACGCTAAACTTGACTGACGGAGACGCGAATAGCTCAAGGTTCTTGCTCCACCGCTACCATGGCTCAGCAGCAGCAAGAGCAGGCGCCTGAGCGCTCCATCTTTGGGGTCGACCCGCTAGACGACTTTGCAACGATCGTGGCCGACTGGATCTGGATGCACGGTCGCGGCAAATCAAATCTCGAGGTGGGCATTATGTGTGACGCTCGGATTGTCTTTGCCAAGTGTAAAACTGACGCTTGGAACGTTGATGCCCCAAGATTGAGGGCAAGGTTGGCTTGATCATGGACGTCGACTCGGGGCAGCGTGTTCAGCTGCCGGTTCGAAACGAGACGAGTAAGTGCTGCTTTTGGATCAGCACATCCGCACAAGAAAGTTATGACCTGTTTCTCGGCTGACCTTGAGACCTTGCTTCTTGCTTTGGTCACAGTTGTCGACCTTCCACGGATGAGGTTCGAGAGCAAGATGACTATGGTGAGTCTGCCTCACCAGCTCATGTGCTTTCGTCGGACTTTTGTCACCTGACGATGTGTCACTGCATCTTTTCTGATCCACAGGCTCAACATGCACACTACAACCGGATGCTCAACGCACTGGTAGCGCGGGGCAACGACCCTTCCCATACTGGTGCTAAGGTCTCTTACCAACGGCGCAAGGAGATCGACTACCACCACACCGGACCGTCTGGGAAAGTCCGAGTAACTCGCGACGCTGAAAGTCTGCAGATCAAGCCAAACGGTGTGATTACCAAGAGCCGAATTGCAGACCTGAACGTCTACTGCCCCAACCGAGCATTCGACTACCGTATCAGCATCAACACGGAAACGCCAGCCCCAGAGCCAACGTCTGACCACTCGAGCGTGCGCGAAAAGAACCGCCTCTCCTACACTCACCAAAACTTTAATGTTGATCTGACACAAGTCACCCAGCCCGAACGAGTGAGTCCAAGTCAAAACTGGTCACCGCATTCTCCCTTGCTTTGCCCAGCAACAGACTTACGTCTATCGCTGTCCCAGCCACACGAGCCAATTCACGAGCTCGAAGTCGAGTTCAAGGACGTCGATGCTCTCATGCAAGCCGCTCAGCAGGCCCGTGAACAGCAGCCATCAAACGGCGCTGGTTCGGCAAATGCACAAGACTGGACTCCCTTTGATGACCAGGTGCTCATCTTCCTCAACAACATTCGCCTCTTGATACGGTACGTTGCTATGCTGTTCCTCACCGAACGGCCTGTCGCTTTTCTTTGTCCGCGCCGACTGACTCTCTTGACAACGTGATCGCAGTAACGCTTCGGCCGCTGATGACAGGCGATGAAGACACGACACGCCTCTCATGTACTCTACGCCCATTCCTCCCTCTCAGCTTCAGGACGATAATCTCAACTATAACGTGTCAATTGACTCAATAATGATACAGTGCAGAGGCGAAGGGGTGAAATCATGTGGGTAAGGCAGACGATGCGGGTTACTAGGGAAGAGGATGGGGGCTATGGTGGTACAGGGAACGCTCTTCAATGTCACCACGAGGAGACGGGTGGACGTGGCCATGGGACTCTGCAAACTCATTGTAAGGATCAATATTGTTGCCTCTGAATCGATTTTGGATTTGCTCCTTGTTCCCGAGCGTCTGAGGGTTCCGGAAGAGGTTCTTAGGATCGACTTGTGCCTTGAGTCGCTCGAGGCGGGTGATGGAATCGCCATAGTAGAACGGGCGCCACTCTTCCTCTTTGAGGTCGGGATCCGTGTAGCACGAGTAACTTGCCTGTTGCATTCCAGCAGCACGCAGCGCACCCTGCATCTTGACGTAAAGCTTGTTGAGGTACTTGCGCGATTTGCGACTCAGCGTCTGCTCGGGCAGAGTGCCTACTGACAACTGGATGAGCCACATCCCATCCCGGTGTGCGAAACTGCTCGTCCTGGCTACCTCTTCGTTCCTATAGGCTGCCGAGGGACCTCCGAAGAGCTCAAAGTAAATGTTCCACGCCCAAAAGCTGGTTCGCCCAAGACTATCAACGTCGTTGCGGTCGGCTTGGCGTCCCGTCTTCCATAGGTAGTGGAAAAAGTCTTCAAGCGACGACTCGGTGAATCCCTTGGTGTGGTCCACAGTAAGCAACGTCTTGACGACAAAGTTGTTGTGCCTCGTGCGCTCGGTGAGTGTGTCTAGCTTCTCGCCAGGCTCGCCAAAGTCGTCCCAGTCCTCGATCTGGGCAATGTACGAGTCTTGCTTCTCAATCCTTGCTAGCGGCATCGGGATCATGCGTTTGGAGAAGAGAGACCAGAGGGGCTGCATGACCCTCTCAAAGTCACGCTTGGGACCTAGGTAAGCACCTCGCATGGAAATGTGGATAGCCGCATTTGCTTTTTTCGCGTGGGAGCGGGGAGGGGAGGAGAACTGGATATGGAAACCCATCTCGTCGGGGAAGGTGGGTGTTTGGGCAAAGGTTTGGAGCGCCAGGACGAGCTGGATGACCATGTTGGGGCTGCCAAGGTTTTCGCCCCATTCGTATTCGAAGAATGTGGTAGGAGCACTTGCATCCTGGGTGCGGAAGAGAAAGCGAGTAACGATTCCAAAGAAGGAACCACTTCCCTTGAGTCCCCAGAAGAGCTCTGGGTTCTCATTGTCCGAGGCAGTGACCATGCTTCCATCGGCGAGAACCACATCAGCCTCAATGAGCTGATCCATGGCCATGCCCCATTTTCTTGACATGGGCCCAAACCCACCGCACAGAGCATGTCCTCCTGTCCCGACAGTAGGGCAGGTACCGTGTGGCATTCCACGCTGGCCGTTCTGCTGCCTGTAGAGATCCTTGGCCACGTCACCAAGGCGTGCACCGGGCTGAACCTCGGCAGTGCCTCTGCCTGGGTCGGAGAATGTGCGGTTCATGTTGGAAAGATCAATGATGAGGGAGCCGTCCATGCCGCCGCTGCCGTACCCGCCGAACGAATGACCACCGCTGCGAGCGGCAACGGCAATGTTGGAACGCGCGGCACAGTTGACTGCATCCTGTACGTCAGCTGTGACCTTGGCAAGGACGATTGCTGATGGGTTGTAGTGGAAGACGAGATTGTCGGATTGGGATAGGAGGTAGTATTCATGGGGATCGCTTAGGGCCGGGGTAATGGTCGTCAGACCGGCCGTGACGAGACAGGATTGGAGCGTGGCATCATCGACACTCCTGCGTTGAGGGATGGGAAAGAGAGATCCCGCTGATGCTCCGTGGTTGCTAAAGAGGAGCAGCACAGATGAGAGATAGATGAGGCAAATGAAGGAGGTCATGTTGACGACCTGCTTGGAGACGCCGATGTTAGATGAGGATAGTCCTTGCAGTTGTTAAAGGTGATTTCCGTGACGATTAAGATCCGAGAGAGAGAAGAGAAAGTGCTGCCTTTACTTGTGGCTGATCGAGTTTTGAGGGGTTGTTATAATAAAACGTTTTAGAACAGAAGGAGAAGTCCGGACTAAGAATCAGAAGAGCGACGAGGGCGTCAGCATGACCCGGAATGAAGATGATGAAGATGAAATTAGGATTCGAACGGTTGAAGAGAACAGCAAGAGCTGGAGAGGGATGGCAGAGAGAGTGATAGCGTTGTGTTGCGTAATCGTCCGAGGGAGAGGCCGGGGCTGGGGCGGGGGGGGGGGGAGGAGAATTACCAACCACCAGGGTCGGAGGAAGGGGACGGGGTGCGCTGCTGGGCTGGTCGAATGGTAAAAGGTATGAATGGGTGCTGTTCCGGCTCGTGCACAATGAAGACTAAACTACCAGTACAGTAATGTAACAGCAAGACGCGCCTGTCGCGCCGGCTGGCCAGCGGGCAGGCAGTCAGGCGGAAAAGCGGGGCTGAAGTGAACGGCTGGCAGCTGGCTGCAGGTGCTGGCTGTCCTGAGGGACAAGAAATGTCACCAGCAAGGGGGTTCCAGGGTAATGCACCAGACGACAGGCGGCAGGCGGCTTCTGCACAACAGGGGGAGTAACGGCATCAGACGCAGCAAGCAGCCTCCCGCCGCCTCCGTGCTTTACGCATTCATTCTTCCCACACAAGCCTAGCAGCGGTCCACAGAAGCCCGTCAAGCTTGTTTGCTGATCTTGACGATCATTGCAGCCTGCAATTTTGAACTACAAGTCAGAGATTATCTTGTCGTGCGAGAGTGTGTGTGTCGTTGAGTGCAATAACAATTGCTGCTCAGCAGGCTGCCAGCAGCTGCCTCCACTTCTGGGCCGCTCGCCGTCCAAGAAGAAAACTACTCCTGCATCCATCCCGTGTGCCCATCGCATATCAGACGCATCAAGGCGGTAGCGGCGACCTTCTCTATTTATTTTGGGATGGTGAAGCGAGAGGTCCTCGACGAAGAGGGGGCAGGACCGTCACTCCTGCCAAGCCACTTTGCTGAGCAATACACCTACTCTAGTGGCCAATCAAGCCCCGCGATCCGCCGGAGCCCGCGCAAGGCCGCCCCAGTCTCGAGACTGGACCTCGGTTCCCTGTCCCAGAAAGTAGGACGAACACCTAATGCTAGGGCCAAGGCAGAGGAAGACGACGAGGACTTGGACGACAATGATGAAGAAGGTGACACGCCTCCGCACAAGTCATCACGAAATGGCAGCGCCTCGCCAAAGAAACGCCAGAGGATCCGACGTGGAATCGATAATCCGAACGCCAGCCGCTATGCACATCTCAACGGCCTCCCAGACCATTTCGGAATGGAAAACGACAGTAAGTCCGGTCTTGATGCGATTCAGACAGCGCCGCTGACACGTTCATGTGGCCAATCTAGTCATGTTTTGTGGCATCAACCCCGGAGTCATGTCCTCAACGAAGGGACACCACTTTGCCCATCGCTCGAATCACTTTTACCCTTCCCTTCACCTATCCGGAATCACCTCGAGGCGAATCGACCCATCCGAGGACTGGACCTTTCCATCGCTCGAACCCTTCTCTTTGGGCCTCACCAACCTGGCCGACCGCCCAACCGCAGAGAGTAAAGAGCTAACCCCATCCGAGCTGGTGGCCAGCGTCCCGACATTGCTCGCCAAGATCCATCGCTGGCGTCCGCGAACCGTCTGTTTCGTAGGCAAAGGTATTGCCCAGTCCTTCATCAAAGGTCTGACCCTCTCTGATGATACCACTCAGATGCAACTCCCTATCACGACCCTTCTTGCCGATGCCCCAAAATCTAAACGCTCTCCTGGTAAAGCTCCTCGCCCCACAAAGGAGAGCGGCAAAGACAACTCCGGCTACGGACTCTTGCCCTTCTGCTATCTTCACGACGGCATAGATCAGACTCGGACTCTGTTCTTTGTCACGCCCTCCTCCAGTGCTAGAGTCACTACACACTTTCTTGCTGACAAGGCACACATTCTTTCTCATCTTCGAACTCTAGTCCAGTTCCTCCAGAATCATCCCGCTGGCCCAGCCAAGGTGGAACAAGGAGGAGACTCAAAAAGCATTACTGTTACCCTTCGCAACATTGCTTTTCATCCTGTGAAGGGAGAACAGTGATACGGAAATGCCCATCGCTTTGCAATGGAACATCCGACATCCACGTGTGTCACTCTATATTGACATTCCCAAACAATTGCAGCAGTTACTCGCCTTTGTGGCGAAGTGGTATCGCGTGGCTTTCCTACTGATTCCTCGTGAGGAACTCTGTGTACGACAGGCTAAGTGCGTGGGTTCGATCCCCACCAGAGGCTCCTTTTTTTTTACCAACTCGGGGCAAGTGGCCACACGTACGGTAGGTGACTTATCTGAGTTTTTTTCAGCACCTCCCCCAAAGAGTGGAATCTTCTGGAGGGCGCCAGTTGCTTCTACGCGGGTCTGGGCGCCGCTAGCAGCAGGCGTGAGCAAGGTGGAGGGCAGCAATCGGACGCTGAGTGAGATCATCTGCATGCGAACGCACATTGCACGCTGTGCCGCAACCATAGCTACCAACCTCCTTTTACCTACTCGAATCTCTTCTCCGTACCGCATTTACTGTTATTCTTTTCGTCCCTCCATTTCTCGCTGACATCACAATCAGACAGGCACACAGTCTCAGTACATCTGTCCTTTCTCTCACTCTCCTTTTGCCAACCTTCCATCACCGCAACTCTAGGTGATAGCACAGCACTTCACAGGCGTTACACAGTATGGGCAAGGACTACTACAAGATCTTGGGCGTTCCCAAGGACGCAGACGATGAAGCTATCAAGAAAGGTAAGTAATCTAGTTTGATGTCGTTCATGTTACGAAAAGTTTGGTGACTAATCATTCCTCTATCTCCCTGCAGCCTACAAGAAGGCGGCGCTAAAGTGGCATCCCGACCGCAACAAGGACAATCAGGACCAAGCCAATCTCAAGTTCAAGGAAGTCGGAGAAGCTTTCGAGGTGCTTTCAGATAAGAACAAGCGAACCATCTACGATACATATGGTGAAGAGGGCCTCAAAGCCGGGCCACCTCCGTCTGGCGGTGCTGGTGGTGGAGGCGCTGGCTTTGGCGCAGGCGGATTCCCCGGAGGCGGGTTCGGAGGCTTTGGCGGAGGCGGAACCAACGGCGCTCGCACATTCACATTCACTTCTGGCGGCGGCGGAGGCGGATTCAACCCCTCGGACCCGAACGACATTTTCGCCAGCATCTTTGGCGGCGCGAGCCCGTTCGGTGGTATGGGTGGACGCAGCGGTATGGGCGGTATGGGCGGTATGGGCGGCATGGGTGGAATGGGTGGAATGGGCATGGACATGGATGACGACATGTTTGGCGGCGGCGGTGGAAGACGTGCTGGAGGTATGCCCGGGGGATTTGGAGGATTTGGTGGTGGGGCAGGAGGCAGCGGTGCTGGAACAAAGCCATCCGACGTGGAGAAGCAGCTCCCCTGTGCTCTTGAGGACCTGTACAAGGGCACTACGAAAAAGCTCAAGATTGGACGGAAGCTCGCGAGCGGTGGTTCGGAGGAGAAGGTGCTTACAGTGGACGTCAAGCCAGGCTGGAAGAAGGTGAGTGCTAAACAAACGAGGCTCTCTCTCTCTCGTTGTTTGCTGATGATAGGAGGTGCTGACGAATTTGTCTCTTCTTTGACAGGGCACGAAAGTGCGTTTCTCAGGGGCCGGTAACGAGGTGACGCCAGGGCAGTTTCAAGACGTGGTGTTTATTATTGATGAAAAGCCACACTCCAAGTTCCGACGAGATGGGGATGACCTGCGCCTAACGGTTCCTCTGTCGCTCGTGGATGCTCTGGACCCGCCCAAGGCGGGCAGTGCGGCGTCCCGCAAGGCCGTGACGACGCTCGACGGACGCCGCGTCGACATTCCCCTGCCGAGCCCAGGACCGGGCCGAACGACCATCGTGCCCGGCCGCACAACCCGCCTGGCGGGCGAGGGCATGCCCATCAGCAAGGCCCCAGGCAAGAAGGGCGACCTCGTCGTCGAGTGGAGCGTCGAGCTCCCCGAACGCCTATCTGATACCCAGAGGCAGAACCTCCGCAAGGCTCTGGCCGCTTGAAAAGAAATGCCCACCAACTCACTCTCTGCGTACGGTACTCTGAAAATTCATCTGTTGGTCGGTACACTCCCGTTTGTTGCACGCAATCCAATCGCAAAACACAGTCGATTCCTGGACAAACTCTGTGTGTACGCCGCAAAAAAGGCATTGTATTTCCGGACAAGGCCGAAGAGAAGATGCAGGTGCAGCTGTGCGCGCTGCATCTTCTACAAGCAGTTCTTGCGAGACAATAGTAATGCTACGAGAGCGGCAGCTTAGATCAGAAGACGCTCGATCTGGGAAGAGAGAAAACAAAAGGCGGGAGAGGGTCAGTACACGTGGTGAGGAGAGCAAGGGTGTCTCGAGACGAAACTTACAGCGAGCTTGACAGTCTGGATCTGGCTCTGCAGCTCCCTAGCCTCGTTGGTAGTGACCGAGGCACTGACGACGGGCCTGCTGACGCCACAAGCGCGGCCGAGAGCCGTCTTGGAGGGCACAAAGACGTAAGGCACGTTCTTGTCTTCGCAGAGAAGGGGAAGGTGAAGGACGATTTCGATGGGCTCAACGTCCGCGGCCATGACGATGAACTCGCAGATACCACGGTTGAGCGTCTTGGTGGCCTCGTTGGCGCCCTTCTTGAGCTGCTTGTAGTGCGAGGCCTGCTGCACCAGGTCGAGGATCTGGTTGGTCAGCGCCGCATCGGCGAGTGGAAAAGCCTTTGGGTTAACGGTGGACATTTGGGGTGTTGACCTCACGACAGGGATCACTGGTCGAAAGAGAAAGTGTGGTTGTGGTGGTTGGGATGGAGGTTGGAGCGACAGAATTTCGGAATTTTTTTGTCTTGTTCCTTCGCACCGGGCGCGGCGCAGGGCGGCGCGGCTCAGTTTTCTTTTCTTTTTTTTTTTTTTTTTTTCTTCTTTTCTTTTCGAGGAAGGAGCATCACCGATTGAAGCGGAATCGACGATGGATCGGGAGTAAGATGGAATCGGGACGCGACATGACGAAAGTGTGGAGGCTCAGCTGTGGACCCTGCCTGGTAAAGTCAGCAGACGCAGACGATCATCGTGGACTCGACGCTCGATTGCACACTCACTCGCTCACATGCCCGTCTTACCAACCTAGTGCCTGACGCTCCTCTTGTGGCGAGTGATCCGTACGTAGTCCACAAGTGCCATTTGATAAAAGGGATACCCTGCCCTCCAACCACAGTCGTCCAATTACACTCACTGCCACCACCAACACTGACCAGTATGATGACCAGCAGCCCCCGCACGTATCTTCGCAGCCTTGTTCGTGTCAGGCTCAATCATACGCAAGCCCAGCCCGTCTTTAAGCGCGAAGGCCCGGCCGCGCTCAAGTCCGACCCGCACCGCTTCGACAATGGCTCCAACTCGCCCCAGTTCCCCATGGAAGCGCAGAAGCGACGCACCATGAAGGAAGCCTTCCCCAACGCCCCGACCGCCACACGCCGTGCTGAGCCTGAGCCAGAATCCCCCGCTGGACAGTCGGGCTCCTTCTCTGACCACCGCGGCGGCGGCCCCCGTGTTGCAGGAGAACAGCGCACGCATACCGAAGAAGCGGCGCACACCAGCACCATCGTACATGCCGCCAAAAAGGTCAAGAACGCCTTCACTGGCAAGCGAGCCTACTCGACCAAGCCAACCTACACCACCGCAGACGCCCCCATCTCTAGTAGGCAACCACGCCCTGCCGCACCGGAAGGCGCTGTCCCAAGCGGACAGACTACTAACGCTAGCACAAAGGCTGGCGCCCCACACAAGGACGTGCACATCATGGCTCGTGGTGCTCAAGAGTGAGTGTCGTTGAATGCTTGGAAACGGAGCACGACTAGACCAGGATTGCAGTACTGATTCCTGATGCGATAATGTGTTTTGGTAGAACGGGAAGCGACGCCATCAAGCCCGAAGACCGAAGCCAGAAAGTATGGGGCCCTAACACCCGCTCCGCTCAGTTCAACGACGAGGAGGGAAACCGAAATCCCCTGCGCGACGGTGGCTCCCATGAAGGCGGCTTTGACAAGCACGGGAACAGCACTACTTGAGCCAGTCTTTTCAGGCTCAGCGAATAGCAATGGAGCTTTGAATGAATGAATGTATTAGCATGAACAACAAGGATTGACATTTGCTTGTGATCTGCACTAATCTTCGTAGCCTGGCGGTCCACCCACAGCTTCAGGCTGGTGACGGGACGAATGAGCACCGTAGGCCGGGGGACGAGTCAGCTGCTCGCCGCCATCCGAGCTACCTGAGCTTTCGTTGTGAGAACGTGTCACTGCACCGTCACGGACTATGGCACTGTGGATGTGATCGCTGTCAGGCGGATAACCCCGTCTTTGAGAGTGAGCATCTGCATACGGCGGTGGCTCTCTTGCCGCAGAAGCAGGCTCATTCTCCTGATATGCCGGGCCAGGATCCAGATGAATGTAATTTGGCTCAGATGCATCGTGCGGGGGCGGAGCGTATCGCGAGCTGGAATGACCTTCGCTCAATTCATTCGTGGGAACTGGCACAAAGTGTCCACTTCCGATCGGTTCATCGTGCAAGGGCGAGATGGGCGGCGGCGGCTCATCGGGTGTTCTAGCCGAATAGGTGTGGTCCGCATCGATGGGCGGTGGTGGCAGCAGTGAGCCCGAGTCCTGACCCTCATCACTGCCTCCCGCATGGAGATGACGAGAATGGCCCAAGTTGTCAGGATACGGATCCGCAGGAAGACGGTTCCTCGGCATGGCCAACCCGACACCCTCGACCTCGACCTCTACTTGGAGATCGTGCTGGCTCTCCAGTAGACTTGGCGGTGGACCATGATCAGCGGCATCACCAGTGCCTTCGAGCAGCTGGCGCAGCTGCTCGAGACGCTCTTCGTGGCTGCTGCTGGATCCTGGATTGTCGATGCCGTTCGCCTCGTTGATGATATCATCGATACCCCGGCCAACGTCCTCATACCCGTCGTATTCGTCGTCCATGCCGAATTCCAGCAGGGCCGAGGTCATCAAAGCATCTGTTGACATGCCCGGAGTGTCCAAAGATCGACTCTTTTCGGCTAGTTTCTCTTGACTCTTTTCTCCAGATGGGTGATTCTGTGCGCTAGACGCAGCGTCACTAGTTTCCTCCAGGCCTGCAGCCCCCGGAAGGACACGGATGGCTCTCGTGCAAACAATATCTCGCCGTTCGCCGCGACCCCCGATGAGGCCGACCTTGATGCGGACTTCAAAGCTGATGGTATGCATCACCGTCTCCTGGCTGATGCTCTCACACCCACCTCCTCCTCCACGACCAAAGACTGGTCCGGAAGCGAGCGCATCGTGGTCAGGATGTGGGTGCGGCATGTTGGCAGGATCAAAAGGAGGGTGCAGCGTCAAGCGAAGCAAGACCGGCCTTTGGGAATGAAAACGACAGAGCTTGCCACTGTGCGCGAGCAATGCCTCATGGACCATGGGCTCTTGGGCTTGACTTGTACCCAGGTGTTCTGCTTGCACTTTCGTCGAGGAGGACTCTCCAATCTGGTCAGATGGAGAACGAGGCGTTTCGGGCTTGACCCGAATGATTCGAACAAGATCTGCCTCAACAGAGCGTAACTTGAGGCCTTTTTCGTTGACTGACGCTTCTGCGGGTGGCGGAATGCGGACCTTGACATCGATTGGCTCGGCACGACGAAAGATGGTCTTGTTCAGCTGAACGTAGGCCGTCGTTGGTGCGTGGACAGTCCAGGTGTGAGGCGAGAGGGAGAATCCGGAAAGAGGTAGCTCGGCACCATCAATCTCCGCTATCGTGGTGCTGTCCAGGCGACCGGGTCGAGTGTAGCGTGTAAGATGAACGGGGACCATCTTTACTGCATCCGGAAGCAAGCTGGGGTTGGTACTGTGAAGCCTAGCATGAATCGCATAGGTGAGCGAGCTGTTACGGGAGTGAATACAGTGCGGGAGGTCCGGAGTCAACGGAAATGAAAAGGGCATCGTGGAGGGCAAAGTCGAAGGCGGCGACGCTGAAGTGGTTGCAGCTTGAGCATCCCAAAGCGTTTGGATCGAATAGAAGAGCTCCACTTCCTCCCTCTCTGGAACGATGGCCCCTCGTGCTGTTGGCGAGAGTAAGCTCGAAGAGCTGGACCGCTGGACTGTCTCAATGGCAACGAGCTCGACTGTGCATTTGGAATAGCCACCCTTGCTTCGGCTCTCGCTGTCAAGTTTCACGAGCACGTCGCCTTTGATCCAAGCTTGAAAGCCCCGAAGGCCGAGGTATCCGACTTGAAAAGCAGTTGCATCACTCCTTGGAGCAATGTCAAAGAAGTCGTCGCCAGGCGGAGACGGAGCAGCCGGCTTTACCGCCGAGGAGCTGGAGCTGGAGCCGGGATCGAGGAACGAGGATTCTTCCGAGTAAGGCGGAAGGCTATTACGGAAAGATGAGGAATGGGACGGTGGCTGATCTGGGGTCAGGTTCGCAGAAGTATTTTCGGTGTGATGGATATAAGATTCGACAGAGATTGAAGAGCTAGGAGGGGGTTGCTCTTCCTGCTCAGACTGGTTTGTGTTTGAGCGAGTGGGATCCATGTTGAAGGGCCCGACTCAATCGGCTGGGAGGGCTCAGAGAGCCGGCCGATGGGCCAGAGACAGAGATCAGCTGAAAACTCCAGTAGTGCAATCGTACATGCGTTGGTCAGTCTGAGCGGAGAAGAGGAGGACAGGGGATGTAGCGTGACAAGTTCGCGAAGGCAAGGTGGTGGAGGTGTTGGCGGCGGATGCAGTGGGCAGGAGGAATGGTTGGGTGGTACCGTTTCGAGGTTTGAGCGCAGCAGATACTGTGATGCAACGGAGGTAGAGGCGAAAGGAACAAGTAGGAGGGTAAGGAAGCTATGACCCATGAAAGTGAGCAACGACCTGAGACCGGCAGTCGAGGCAAGCAAGCACACACAAGCACGGCATACGTGGCCACTCTCTGTCTTGCTTTCTCAGGGTGGCGCGCTTGAGCCGGCTGTGCCTACAAAGAAGAGCCGCAACGCGTCCTTTACTGCGCCGTGCATCACATGTGGAGAAAGCAAGCAGGCCAACCAGGCGGGCAGCCAGCCAGCCGGGTCGCACTTTCATGTTTTCAGGACATCACACAGACCCACAGCTACGGTTGGTGTGATCACATAGAGGAGTCGACAAAAGCTTCAGCTTCATTTCGCTCCTTTATCGCCCACCAATTCTTCGACCCTTGCGATAGATCACAGTACAATCGTGGGAAATTTGCCCTTGGCGTGATATAGATTAAGTAATCCCCTCTCTTTGATACGATACAGCCGGCAGGATACTCCCTGCGTAAACAGCGAGTGAGGCCAGGTCACAGCACCTTGAGTATCTTGAGACTGTGAGCATGAAGTGAGCCCGGCTCGTGATGGGAATGAATTGTCTACTCGTCCGCAGTCTTGCGTGCAGCAGGGAAAGGGAACGGCGGGTTGTTCGCCTGGTCATTGCCTCCACGCTGGTGGTCAAAGGGGAAAGGGTTCTCCCTCCGCGCCTCTGCAATAAGAGGGTCAAGCCCCTTCTGCGCAACCGCTCGCTGTAGTCGGTGATGGCGTGAGAAGCTAAATGTGAGTAAAAGTGGACTCAAGGCAATCCCAAGCAAGGAAAAGGCCTTTGCTTGTGAAGCAATGCTCGGCGTACGTGGGGATCTCTGGGAAAGCAATTACCTTGACGCAGCTCTGATAGTCGCGGAAGAGCTTACCGCAGTCACGATCGTACCTCTCCATGATTTCCTTCTTCTTCCTTTCCAGATCAGGGTCTGTGGAGGAGTCGCCTTGGCCGGTCAAAGAAGACCAGGCTGATCCAGAATCGCTGCCCGCTCCGCCAAACCAGCTTGACCCCTTCTTGGACGCATCTGCTCCCTTCTCAGACTGCGAGTCGGCCGCGCTCTGTCTTTGCTGCTTGAGGATCTGGGCGTCGCCGATGGAAAGATAGTCGGTAAACCACTTGTCGAAGCACGAGTCGTAGTGGTGCTTAAGTGGTGTGCATTCGGGTGAGAGCGAAGGTACCACCCCAAGGCCAGCACCTCCTCCCTCGGTCCAGCTCTGCGATGAGTCCGCTGATGTCGTAGTGCTTGATGAAGGGACGCTGCTCGTGCTCGATGAGCTGCTGGCAGCACTGCTCGAGCTGTCCTCTGACTTTTTCGAGCTGGAGAAGAACATGCCGACTGTTCCACTTAGTTGTAAGCCAAACAAGGTAGAGGTGCTGAGGTCCAGGCCGAAGAAGGGTCGAGAACCCAAAGCGTTGACAAACTCGTGGGCAAGGGGCAAGGGCCGTGAACGAAGCCACTGTGACCTGAACGCGATTTGGCAGCCCCGGTAGAGGGTCCTTCTCACATGCTCGCCCGCGTGGATCGCAAGCCTTCCTCTATTCCCCCCGTTCCCTCCGCTGGTCAAATTTGACCGTGCTCGCCCAAATCACAGCACAATCCTGACAGTCAAGTCGAGGAACATACACACTGTCTTGCTGAGCAATTGATTGCATTTTCAACATGAAGACCATGATCGAAAGTATATAATATAGTTGGAGGACATTACAAGGCAGAGGTGAACTGTCTGATTTTTCAACAACTTACCAGAATCCAGCGTGTTACTCGAGATACTTGGTCGTAAGGAGGAGGTCTGTGACAGCATAAGACACTAAAAGTCAGCAAGCTGTATCACGACAAAACAGACTGGCGATGCCGGATGAAAGACATCAGATCGGAAAAGCGATAGGGACCCATCATTTAGGAGCGAAAGACATTTAGATGGAATGGTTGTTCGCATGGAGCTAGTAACTCTCGACTTGAACTATGCAAAGGTTTCGTGTATAATCCTTGGGATTTGTTTGTTTGTAAACCCTATCGCTTCTCTCCCTTCCCCAACGAGGACGCCAGCGGCTGTTGCCTGCCATGTGGACCAGGGGCGAACAGCGACCGTGCCTGAGTATAGGGAGGTTCCAACGTCTGGCAAGAGCGCCGAACCATTCAATGCTTACCTTCAGTTGAGGGCGATGAAAAACGTAAAATGATGGAGGTAGCGCCAGGTGGTCAGGTACGGTAGTGGTGGGCGAAAGCTAAAGATGGATCGTGCTGTGCCTGTTTTTGACTTGCTTGCGTTGCCTTTTACTCACTTGCTTTTGATCCATTTCCTTCAGCCCAGCCGCAGTTTTTATTTTTGCAGTCCTGCTTTTTGATCACGCCGCGTTCATCTTCCCCCGAAGCGCTGGCTAATCCATGAGAAGCTTTCGAGGAAGAAAATAAATGTGCAGTGCAGGGGATCGGGCGCTGTCCGCGATCACCCTCTTTATGTGCTCTCCCGCTCAAACATCCAGTCTCGATTCCGGCACGAGAGAAAAGTAGCTTTATGTGACGCAGCTGAAGACGGTTGTCATAGGCTCAAGCTCAATCGTGCTAGTTGGCAGAGAAGAGACTGCCGTGGAACAGCAAGGCCTGGTCTGGACGATACTCAAAAAGTCAAGCTCAGAAATGAGGGGTTACAAAAGCTCCACCAGGCTTGTCGCGTAAAAGGCAAGGTTTGAAGCAAGGATTTGAATTGGATTGCGCTGCTTGTAAGTGGCTGGCTAGGTGGCTTGCGCGGAGCAAAGATTTTTTTTCGGGCGGCTTGACCTGCATTCGAAGCTAGGGCAGGCCTGGCAGCAGCCTGGCGCGGAGCGGACGGATTTGAACTGGGGGCTTTGCGTTGGGGGGGAACGCGAATGGGGCTCAGCACCTGGAGAGCGGTCAGAGGCAGGGTGAGCAAAAATGGGCGCCACTCAGTCCACTCGCGCTCACTCGCTCACTCACTGACCACCGATTCGCAGCGCGAGACGGTTCTTGCAGGCGAGCCAGATTTTGAGAAGCGTGCGAAACGAAACCCTCGTCGCCGTTGTCTACCTCCTTCTCTCTCTCTCACCCTGCCGATCACGCTCACTCTCCCACCTCCGTCACCATCCATTCGAACCTCAATCCACCACTTTATCATCAGCCCTCTCTGATCCCTTGGAGACGTTGCAAGCAAGCCAAGCATTCTATTCCGCTGCGCCTGCTATCAGCCCACCCGCAACCCGCAACCTTCTTACCCAAGTCTGCATCACCCTCGGTCTCAGTGATCTCTTTTCCTCTTCAGCGTTTCACACCTGTCGTCAAACTCTCTGAGGACCTCGACTTTACGACCATTCCATTACTTGCACAGAACCGGGCTCTACCATCTCAGTCACCTTCACTCTTCTGAGCAACACCTCATCGACTCTGTTACACGAGTATCGCTAAAGTTGCCCCTTGTTTCCATCTCTCGTTTCACATCACTTTCACCTACCACCATGGTTGCTGCTGCTCAGACTTCTTCCGCAGCATCGGACCTGCCCAAGGCCCCTGCCGCTGCCAGCAAGGCCGCCCTCGACTCTGCCGTAAAGGAGACTACGAACGGCGAGGCTTCCGACTCTGCTGCTGATGCGCCATCCACTACCGCCGCTGCCGCTCAGGGCGATGAGTACCGCACCATTTTCCAGGATCCTACCAACTTTAATGTCAAGCACCCGCTCTACAACTCGTGGACGCTCTGGTTTGACAACCCGACACAGAAGGGCATGGCCAGCGCGCGAGGCAGCAAGGACAGCTGGGGTGACGACATGAACAAGGTTGTCGACTTTGACTCGGTTGAGGAGTTCTGGGGCCTGTACAACAACATTGTGCCGCCATCAGAGCTGCCCCAAAAAGCCAACTATTACCTGTTCAAGGACGGCATCAAGCCCGCGTGGGAGGACCCGGCCAACACGAACGGCGGCAAGTGGAGCGTGCAGCTGCCCAGGGACAAGACACGTCCGCAAATTGACCGACTGTGGCTCTTTACCATGCTTGCCGCGATTGGCGAAACGCTCGAGGCGCCTTACCCATCTGGCGTGCCACCGCCTTCGGCGTCGCCTGTTGACGAGCTGATCACGGGTGTGATCATGTCGGCGCGACCGAACCTCTACAGGATCTCGATCTGGACACGACGAGCAGATGAGGACGACGAGGTGATGGCGAGGCTCATGGACATTGGGAGGCACTTTAAGACGAACGTGCTCGGGTACGACATTGACGCCAAGATTGGCACTGGTCTGTCGAGCGACGTCGAGTTCCAGAGCCACAAGGAGAGCGAGAAGAAGAAGGGCAAGAAGACGATCGTGTGATGGTAATGGCGTCATTGTCCCTACCCGTGCCCGTGCCCGTGCCCGTGCCCGTGCCACTACTACCACTAGCCGTACAAGTTTCCCCCTGATTTCGATTTCACCATGCACTCAAAATGGCCTCCCTCACTCACCTCAGCCGAATGAAGGTCTCAAAAGGAGAAGACAGAGCATGTCGAGCTCCAGCTAGGCGGGTGCTGAGGAACCCTTTGCGTCCTGCTCCGACGTGTCATGCAGCACAGCAAGAGCGGAACCGAGCCACACTCGCGGTACTACTACACATATTGTCCCCTTTTTCCCTTACTGTCTCCACCAATGCATACCATTTTATCCCGTTGTCAGCCAGCCATTGACTCGCTCGCTCTGGTGCCCGCAGCACACATGCAGTGGCGACCTGGCCATCCAGCATTGAACGTCGCATCCTCTGTAGCAGCCAACACATGCCGGCGTGGTCATCGGAAAGATGCGGTTCTTTCCTCATATTGGCTCGGGTCGACAGGACACTACTGCGTTCTCACGCCTCCCCCTTTCCCTCCCCTCCTTTGTCTCTCTCTTTCTCTTTCTCTCGCGCGTTCATTTTTCCAGGTCCGTTCCCTCTAGTCTCTAGTAGTCATCGTTTCTAAGATCTAAGCAACCACACATGGCGTGACACTCTTTGCGAGCGGGCGGTGCATGTGCTGCGCGTGTCCGAGTGAAATGTATATCTGCCCCATTGAGAGAGCACAGTCGGCCTGGTTCCGACCCGACCTTGAGTCAGTCAGGATGGCTGAGCCACAGCGCAGCACTGCCACTGTCCGTGTGGTGACGAAGCTGCGCCATTTCAAAGAAAGTACGTAGAAAAAGCAGTGATTTTAGTGAGAATAGGGGAAGGGAAGGGGAAAAAAGTGAGCCCCTGGTGAGACTTGCACTCACGACTTTCTGGGTCGAGCTAAAGGCTCGTCCGTCTCTCGACTCGATCGCCAGGACGACCGAGCCTACTGACGGCGGGCGGTCTCAAGAACCCCTCTTTACCGGATCCAGATGCGCTAAAACTACTGCGCCACAGGGGCCCTTTGTGTGCCTTCCGTGCGCGGGCGGCGGTAGATAAGGGGGAGAGAGGGGTGGGGGGGGGGGGATAATTAGGTGGACGCGGGGGGCGGGTTTAGGGTGGCCGAGTAAAACGCGGCGAGGGCGGCCCAGTATCCACGCGGGTCGTGGCGGCCAATGCTGCAGTGGGGGGCGTGAGACCATCTGCGGAGGCTGATGGCGGGGGTGGGCAGCTCGAGGAGCGAGGAGGGGGGGGATGGTTCCATGTCCAGCAGGTGTGGGCGGGAACCAGGGGAGTGAACGACGGCGGCGCGGTGCGCGTGTTCCTCTACGGCCTTGTAGGGGATGAGTTTGTCGGCCTTCGAGTAGAGGTAGAGACGTGGTGGGAGCGAGTGGGCGGGCCAGGCCTTGGGGTCGTTGAGGGTCTGGCGCATGGCCTCGCCGCGTGGCGGGAGGCCCCGGATCCACGCGTACAGCCGCAGCACATGTAGTCCGACGTACACGAGCGCGCGCGCCACGGCACGCAGCAGCGGGCGGTGCGAGAGGGGCATGGTGAATGCCGACGCGCCCGACGACGGCGTCGACCGCCCCGGCGAGCTGTCCATCACCACACTGTGCACCCGCGCCCCCGCGCCGAGGGTGGGCGCAAACAGCGCCAGATTACCGCCCCCGCCATCCGAGAAGCTGTGGATCACTATCCCCGCGCCACCAGCACCAGCACCAGCACCAGCACCAGCACCAGCACCCGTGTCCGTGCCCCTGACGGCAGCGAGAACGGGGTCCAGCGACGCACGGCGCGCAGCTTCGCCGGCGAGATAGGAGCGTCCGTCCGAAAGCTTGATGACCACCGTCGAGTCCGGGAACAGGAGCGTGTACGGCACAGCGTACTTGAGCACCAGACGGAGCGGCGCGTCCATCCATCCAAATATGACCACGTGTGAAGGCTTGATGGCGGTACGGAGCGGTGCCAGGCCGCCGTTGGTGTCCGCAGACGCAGACGCAGACGCAGACGCGGAGCCGGTCCCGGTCCCGGTCCCGGCTCGCTCGGAGGGGCGCGAGATGTAGACAGACTCGCTGAGGCGTACGAAGGGTCCCATGGCCGTGGTACTCATCGTGCGGGAGAGAGGTGCGCGCAGACAATGCGGACGCACAAGACCGAGTAGCATGTACAGTGTAGATGGGAGACGTGCAAGGTGAGAGAGAAGGCACGGCGTGTATGGCGTTATCTTGACATATTTGTACCGTACAGTGCAGTGCAGTGCAGAAGGACCGGTCAGAGCGGTTACCGAGCGCCCGAGCCGCGTTGGATCTGATCGGATCGGGAGAGACGTGCAGGCAGGCGAGTGGGTGCGAGACCTTGCTGCGTGGAGGCCAGGGTTTGAGGGTTGGATCCACCACACCACACCACGCCATATCCAGGCAGGACACGACTCGACTCGATTTGGCCATGCACGCAGTCGGGACCAGGCTTGGGCTCGGGCTCGGGTTCGGGCTCGGGTTCGGGCTGAGGCAGGGGATACAGCGTCGGCTGTTCAGCACAAGCCTGCGGCGACCGTTAGCGTTTGCATTCGACATTGACGGCGTGCTCAAGGCGGGGCCTAACGTGTTACCGGAGGCGCGGCGGGCGCTGCGTATCCTAGAAGGCGCTAACCCACGCCGCGAGCGCATCCCGTATGTGTTGATCACCAACGGCGGTGGCAAGCACGAGTCCGAGCGCGCGGCTGACCTCGCTCGCGAGCTCGAGGCGCCCATCGTGCCTGCCCAGGTGGTCCAGGCGCACACGGTGATGCGCTCCCTCGTCCCCCTGTACCACGACAAACCCATCCTTATGGTTGGCGGACCCGAAACGCCCCCCGGCATGGCGAGACAGGTGATGAAGGACTACGGATTCAAGGACGTCTACACGACCCACGACCTGCACGCCTACGCCCCCGCCGCGTGGCCCTTCTCCACCGTCGCGCAGGAACAGCTCCCGCACCTCAGAGTATGTAACACATTAAACCCCCCAGGCAGATTGCATTGCACAGCATAGTACCGAGTCCTGATCAAACGGAGCCGAGACAGAAGGCAGACTTTACTCGAGTCCAGTTCGCGGCCGTACTCGTGTTCCACGACAGCCGGGAATGGGGCAGGGATATCCAGCTCATGATCGACGTCCTACGCTCACAGGACGGCGTGTTTGGCACGGAAGAGAAGCAGGCCCCGCCGCCTGGTACACAGATCCCGCTGTACTTTTCGCACGGCGACCTCTGTAGGTATAGTGCAGACGGAACTCTACTCTTGCCGTTTTGGATCAAGTTAGTCGTACTGACAGTCTCTGCTTGCAGTGTGGGGAAACGACCACTCGGTCGTGCGGTTCGGACAGGGTGCGTTCCGGCTCGCGCTCGAGAATGTATGGCGCCACACGACGGGGCGGGAGCTGCACTCGACCGTGTTTGGCAAGCCACACCGCCTCACGTACGAGTATGCACACGAGCTGCTCGCTGAACAGATGCCGAGGCCCAACGCCTCGGCCTCGGCCTCGGTGTGGATGGTGGGCGACAACACCGAGTCGGACATCGCAGGCGCCAACGGGTTCGGGTGGAAGTCGGCGCTCGTCCGCACCGGCGTGTACCGCGACGCCCACGGCACGCCCAACCACACACCCACGGTGCTCGTCGACCATGTAGAGGACGCGGTCAAGTCTGCCATCCAGCACGAGTGGGGCGTCCATGTGGAGTAAATCAATGCAAAGTGATCGCAATTTTACAATTTCTCGTGTTTCTTTCTTTGCCTTGCTTTTTTTATTTTTTATTTTTTGGATTTCAATTTGATTTCCTGCACACCGTTCTACCCTACACCATACCATACGACACCATACCAGTGTGCAGGACCATGTCAGCAGGGTCAGGGTTCCAAGTGATATCGCCACGCACGGTGCGTGATCCGTTGAGCGTGGCGCACCATTCAGGGCACAGCGGGGCGGCGGCGTCCAGCTCGTCTGTGGCGTCAGCGTCTACGGGTCCTATTCTGTCCAGTGACGAGCCGATGCACGACGGCGACGAGCATGGCGACGACGAGACGAGTACGCTCACGGTTCCGGGGGACGTGTTGGCCTCAGCGGCCCTCTTTATGCGCGGGCACGGGACCTATCTGGGCGCAGGTGGGTCGATAGCCTCTTCCCTGTCCGGCGTGCTGCAGCGGACCAACAAGCTGCTCTCCGTCCGCGCCGTGCGGTCCGTGTACACGCCGGAAGTCGGCGATCTCGTCGTCGGGCGTATCGTAGAGGTCGGTGCCAAGCGCTGGCGCGTAGACGTGAACGCCACCGTCCCCTCCGCCTTGCCCCTCGCGTCCATCAACCTCCCCGGCGGCGTGCAGCGCCGCAAGCTCGAGTCCGACGAGCTCCAGATGCGCTCCTTCTTCGCCGAGCACGACCTCCTCGTCGCCGAGGTGCAGACCGTCTTCGCAGACGGCAGCACCGGCCTCCACACCCGCTCCCTCCGCTACGGCAAGCTCCGCAACGGCGTACTCGTCACCGTTCCCCGCACCCTCGTGCGCAGAATCAAGAGCCACTTTGTCCACCTCACCAACGAGCACGTCGATATGGTCCTCGGCCTCAACGGCTGCATCTGGGTCGCCATGCATGTCCCCTTCGACCCCGCAAAGGCAGAGGGCGAAGCCGGATCCGGAACCGGTCGCGATATCGACGGCGTATATGCGCATACCAACGCAGAGATCCCACACGATACCAGGAACCGCATCGCACGCGTCGCCAAAATCATCCACCTCCTCGCCGACCACGGCCTCACCATCTCGGACGAAAGCGTACAGGCGGCCTGTGAGGCTGCAAATCACATCGTCGGCCCAGCCCCTGCCCCGCTTTCCCCCACAGACCAGGATACGATCATTGCTTCTCTCCGTGTACAATAGATACTCTAGGCTCCAATTCTTGCATCAAACATACTCTAGCACGTCTATTCCAGTCCAGCGGCTTGCCGCAGCGCAGCGTACTCACTCGACTGTCTACACATTTCCGCAAACACCGACCCGGGCCTCTCGAGTAGTTCGGCGGGTGTGCCGAGTTCAATCGCGTGCCCGTCGTGCATGACCAGCACGCGCGAGTAGTCCATCACCGTCCGCAGTCGGTGCGCGACGCAAAGCACCGTGGACCCGTGCATGTCGTGTCGGATCGTGTGCTGGATCAGCGCGTCCGTCGCTGCATCGGTCGACGACGTCGCTTCGTCGAGAATCAGGATCGACGACCCACGCACCAGCGCGCGCGCAAGCGATACGAGCTGCGCCTGGCCTGCTGACAGGTTCGCTCCGCCACTCGAAACCATTGTGCTCAATGACACTGTCTGGTCCAGCGCAACCCGCGACAGCGCCTGGCTCAGCTCGGCGTCTGCGTACTCGCCAAACGGATCTAGGTTGTCCCGGATCGTACCAGAGAAGAGCACCGGGTCTTGCATGACAATGCTCAAGCGTCGCCGCAGCTCATTCAGAGGCACGGACGCAATGTTGATACCGTCAATCAGAATCCGTCCACCGCTCAGCTCAGCAGCTCGGAACAGGCTCGATGCCAGACTGCTCTTGCCGCTCCCCGTGCGGCCCACGACGCCAATCTTCTCGCCAGGCTTGATGGTCAAACTGACGCCCTTCAGTACCGTCGGCAGTTCTGGCGCATATCGAAGCACGACGTCTTCAAACTCGATCCCACCCTGTCGTGACGGCCATCCTGCGGGTGGCAGAGACAAGCCCGCAGACGCCTCCTCCTGAGCCATGGTCTGATACTCTGCCACGCGTTCGAGCGAGTTGAAGCTCGTTGCCAGATTCTTGAAATCGTACACCAGGTAGGATGCCAGTTGACACAGGAGCTGAGCCGATGAAAGCGCCAGTCCGGCCGAACCAGCGGACACGGCACCGCTGAGAGCGAGAAGGGTTACGATGAACACCGTGACGCCCCCAAGAATCTGGGAGCGGAAGCTCAGCCAGACTTCCATGGTGCACACAGCCCACCACAGAGCCTGGTATAGGTCCACTGCGTCCAGAAGCGACTCTAGCATCGCGCGCTCGGCGCCAAAGGCACGGATCGTCATGATGCCGCTCATGGCTTGCTGGAAATGGCCGTACAGTGGCGACGTACTCGTCGCCTCGATCCGTTGCATGTCTGTCTCGTAATGTCAGGAGCCAAGTATCAGACAGATTTAGGGAATAATGTAACTCACCACGCGAGGAGGCCAGGAAGCCAGCTACAAGCCACGGTCCGAGGGCAGCAAGGATGAACGTAGGAACCAAAAAGGAGGGGACAATCGCAATGCAGATGACCAGGTACGCGACTAGCGCAAACGAGTTGCTCGCAAGATTCATGATCGACTGCGGGAGAAGATTGTCGATGCCGTCCATGTCGGTTCCGAATCGGTTCAGGATACGGCCCGCTGGGTTGGTGTCGAACCACCGTAGAGGAGCGCCAATGACGTTGGTGAGAAGGCGCGAAAAGAGCGACTGTGAAGCACGGATGGAAGCTGTGTAGAAGCAGATGGACCGCACACTGTTGAACACGATAATCGACAGTCCCGTCAATCCGTAGATGGTCAAGTAGAAGCCGGGATGATCGTTGGCGGGAGGAAGATGCAAACGTGACCGCCAGCTATCGGCCTGGCTCTCCGTTACTCGGTACGCTTCGCCCCAGACTTTAAGCCAAAACTGCTCGAACGCGCTGGAGGCCCGCATGAGGATCAGAAAGATGACCAGCAGTATCCAGATTCGCATGGACGATGCTTGCAAGTACGTCTTGTAGAAGACCCAGCTGACGGCTCCCTCGCGCCGCGTCTCGGCCTGGTACAGCAGTCTTGGCGTACGCATCCCGGGCGACTCGGTGTTGCCATCATGCTTTTGGTCTGCCACGTTCTTCTTCACGTCGGGCACGGTCAGCCCCGCTTCGTTCTGACCATCGGGCTTCGGCTTGTCGTCCTTGCTTGCCAGAGTGACAGACGACGATGAAGACTCGACGTCTCTAGCTTGAGCGCGGTTGAATTCTGTGTCGCCCGCTTCAGGAGAGGACGGAGACACAGGTGGCCGAGTAAAGATTCCGAGGCGGTCAAGCTGCTCAGGCGAGCCCTGTGCCTCAATACGGCCGTTGCGCATCAGCACGAGGAAGCTAGCCCTGCTTTGAAGCAACTTGGGATGGTGTGTCGCCATGACGATTCTGCGTCCCCGTGCGATTGGGCCAGTCAAAGCGTGCTGGACGAGGTGGTTTTGGACGCGCGTGTCGACAGCTGAGAGTACGTCATCAAGGAGCACAGTCTCTGTCCGGGCGTACAATGCTCGAGCAAGGGAGATGCGCGCCTTTTGACCACCCGAAACTGTGTGCGCACCGATCCGGGTCAGGTCGCCGTCCTCCATGGTGTCCAGGTCATCCTGCAGCGCACAGGCATGCACGCAGAGTCGATATCGCTCGGGATCGTAAGGCGTCACGAAGGTGATGTTGTCCCGCACGGTCTTGCCAGCCTCGAGCCAGGGAAGCTGGGCGGCAAAGCTCATTCGGCTTCTCCCCTCCGAATCGAACTTGGATCGTCGCACCGATGGCACGTCAGACGTGTCCAGCATTTCGCCGAGTAGAGCAGCAAGAAGGCTACTTTTTCCGGATCCAGTTGGGCCAGCGATGATAGACAATGCCTGTGGAGGAAAGGAGACTGAAATCTCACGAAGAGCAAAGCGGGACGAGTCCGGCGAGTCCTCGTGAGTGGACTGGTGCCAGCAGAATGTGCCATTTGAGATGGACAATTCATCCTCGTCGGTCAGGTCTTCATTATTTCGCTGCGATCTGATGTTGGAGGCATTGTCCGAGTACGCCTCTGTGGAAGGCACAGGAGACTTGTATCCTCGGGATAGAGCACTGACGGCCTGCTCGACCTCTTCCTCGGTCAGAAAGGCCTCGAGGCGCTTGACGCTGACCAGTGCAATGAATCCACCCATGAGAAAGCCGGGGATCGCGTTAAGAGGTGGACGGATCATGGTGAAGAGGGCAATGGCGGTGAAGGCGACAGCGACCGTTAGCTCATTCTTCGCCACCTTGACGTAGAAGAAAAAGCTAATCAGGGTCACCAAGACGGGCACTGATGTCCAGAGGAGCTCGAAGAGGAAGCTCATCACACGGGACCAGATAAGGCGACGAATCTCATGGCGACGGGCGTGGGTGACGCGCTCCTCCCATCTACGCTCCATACCTTGAATCTTGACAAAGCGAATGGCATCGATGAGCTCAGTCATGAGGTTCATTCGGCGATCACGTGCAGCGCTATACTGTCGCTGCATCTTGACGGCTGATTCACCCCAAAAATAGTTAACAGGGATGGCAGCGACGAGGATCGAAAAACCCACGAGTGCACTCCAGCCCATCAGCTGATAGAGGAAGAAGGTGGCAATGGCAACCTCAAAGGGAGCGCCATAGAGCTGATGGAGATCGCAACCCATGCGGAGGAGCACGTTAATGTCGCTAGCCATCATATTGACAACCTTGCCAATGTCAGCACCACGCCTGTCCTCTGCCTCTTGCCTTTCCTGCTCCACTTTGCGCTGTGGCTCTTGTTGCTGACGTTGTTTGTCAGCGAGCGATCTCCGCCAGATCGAATTGATCGAGATGCGCTTCCTAACGGTGGCCGCCAGCGTTGAAGTCCATGATTTGTGTCTCTTAAGGGGCGTCTCTTGGTCATCGTGACCGTGCTGGTCGGGTCTCGGGCTGCTCTGGCTCGTATGTGGCTCCTGCTCGATGGAGCTGTCAGACACGTCTGGATCTGGGAAGCTTGAGTTGGAATCTTCGTGAATGGAAGGCGAAGGTGTTGTCACACCAGTCAAAGGGGTCCCCTCGTCGGCACTGGCATTCTGCTGCGTTCGATCCTGGTCCGAGTCAGACTTGGGGGATCCCGGATGGGTGAGTCCCGAGAGGTCCCTTCGCTTGAGCGCCTTTCCAAAAAGCGATACGACAAGGGTCGATCTGATGCGGAGACCGACTTGACGAGCATGGTGAAAGTTTTGAAGTTCAGCAAGGAACCGGAGCACAGTAAGGAAGAGGCCAATGATAGCGTAGACAAGGGCCTTTTGACGTGGACTCCAGCTTCCGTCGGGCACTTTGAGATCCGGGTTGGCAGCGGCAATCTGAATCTCAGAGAGAATGCTTTTCATGATGAAAGTTCCCAGGTAGGCAAAGCTGACGGCGATCAGCTTGAACATGGCGTCGAGCAGAATGTCATTGGCGTTGGCGCGGACAATGCGGGCCAAAAGACTGGAGCGTGGGGCAGTCTTCTGAAAGCGGGAGAAGAGAATCCGAGTGTCGTTGATGCTGCGTAAACGCCATACGTCGGTGGGTGTGAGGGAGCGCTGCAAGGCGAGTCGTTGGATAGGGGCCATCCAGGAGTAGGAGATGGACTCGCCAAGCGAGCAGTAATCCTCTGGTGAGGTGGGACAGAGGTGGTAAGTTTCGGCTAGTGGACGGGCCTCGTTGGACTGCTCTTGGCCGGTCGAAACAAGGTTCTGTGACCTAAGCTGCTCATCGATGCTGACGTTGGCTTCGTAGCCTCCCGGAGCCAGCGGCATGGCAAGAAGGAGAGAGACAGCATAGGCGACCGAGAGGCCCTCGAAGAGAGTGAGCACCAGAGGGACTGAGAGGGCAGATGTCAGGGAAGAGCCGTGGAGTACTGGGGCAAGAGTAGGGATTGCAGAAAGGAGCGCAGAAAGGCATGAGACGGAGAGGGCAGCTAGTATGAAGGATGCAGAGAGCGTTGGAGTATGAGGCGGAGCGAGGGCGAGTGACAGTGCGAGAGAGGACCATGCCAAGGCGGGTGAGAGGTCGGAGAGGGGTGAGAGTGCGTCGCCGATGTCCCACCCAATACGGAAAAGATAGGCGACTGTCTGGAGTGAGGCAACGGCGAACAGCTTGGCTACTCTTCGACGCTGGCGACGGAAGCCTTCTCGGGGAGAGGAGGCGAGGAGATGAGACTTGGCGTCCGCCGAGAGATTGGATTGGTCGACAGCAACAGCAGCGGAATGAACATGGTTCGTATGCTTATGGTGTTCTTCAATGTCGCGTTGGGTGACGAAGGGAGCAAAAAAGGCAGCTGCCCTTAGCAGACGAGATCGGGGCTGGGGGGAAGGAGCTGGCTGCTTGGCTCTTGATCTGGATGAATGATTGCGACCGGCACGAGATGCGAGATGGAGAGCGCCACGGATGAGCACGACACCAGCCGGAAGGAAGGACAGCCACAAGTGCCAGTGTGTTACCTGTTCCGACGCTGGATCTGCTGCTAGAGAAGAGAGGGTGAGGGCCGATGTCGAGGCGTAAGGCTGAAAGGCCTGGTATAGATACGGCAGGTTGGCGTGGTGGGAGTGCCAGGCCGGCTCGGGATAGGAGCCGAGCGAGGAGCCTGGGGCCATGATAAATTACACAAAGATGCCCCCGACGCGTGTCTTGGATGATGGTGGTGGGAACGAAAGGAGGATGGGGCTGGAAGATGACGGGTGAAGAGTGATTGTGGGGTTGCCAACTGCCGTGACTGAACTGAGCGTGCCCGAAGCAAGTGAATGTTTGAACCATAAAACATCACCGCATGGATGTGCCGTGCCGCGCTGTCTTGTGTGGACCCCCGCGGCTCGGTTACCAGAAATGTGCAGTGCGGGCAGCGCCACTGTTGCTTGCCTGTTGCTCCACCGCCTGCACGGCCAGAGAAAGAGAAAAAGTAAAGTGCGGTAAAATTTACTCTAGTTTGACAGCAAACAAGGCATCTGAGAAATCCGCACGGCCGGATTGGCCGACCAGCAAGCAGTTCAGTACTGGTGCGGTACGGTACCGGTACTTTGCATTCCCTCCACACGCATCGAATCGCGCACATGCCACACTCATTCTCGCTCGCTCGCGCTCACTCATCCAATCTACCTGTACAGTACAGTACAGTACAGTACAGTAGGCGTGCCGGATCGACACCGCTTCCACATCGCTGCAGCATGCAAACAAACAGTGACTGCCCAAGTGTAGTAACAAGTTTCGACAAGTACAGTAGCATCCAATTTAGCAACCGTGACTGTTGCATCTCCACTTTCGTCTCTATATATGGTTCGTATGTATCGTATGTACAAACACTGTAGGTGTGTTGTGGGTGTGTGCATGAATGTGTATGAATACAGTGTGAAGCGTCGGACATCTACTGCGACGAGTTGATCGCCGACCCGCTCCCCGGTGGCGTGACCGTGGCTGTCGCATCGGCTGGCACCTGCGAGCGCCAGTTGTGGATCGTGGACGACTTGGGATCCAGCAGCATCGAGGGCATCGATCCCATTGGTCCTGCTGGAGCGGGCGCTGGCCCAGGTCCCATCCCAAGAATCGAGGGCGAGCCCATGCCCATGCCCATTCCTATCCCCATCCCCATACCCATTCCCATTGCTGGCGGCGGAGGCATACCCATACCCATCCCCATCCCACCCATGGGCATCCCCATCGACATCATCGACATGCGTGCCGCGCCCTCCTTCTCAGCCTGCAACTGTCGGATTAGCGCTGCTTGTTCAGCAATGATCGCTGCTTGTGGATGCGCGGTGCCCAGTGGCTTGTCGTCTTCTTCATCCTCCGAGTCCAGCGGCCCAGCACCGTTTCGGCCTCCTGTCGCCGTCGCCGATGCTGCTAGAACTGCTGCGCCATTTGGATGCCTCAGCCCCAGTGGCACGTCCGAGTCCGAGTCCGAGCCTCCGTCCTCCCTGCCTCCTAGTAGCTCTTCCTTCTCCCCCTCTCCTTCAATCTTGTCGTCATCCGCCGTCCACACCGCTGCGATTCCCGCTCGTGAGCTGTTTCCACTCCTAATATCGGCAAGCGTCCTGCCTTGCGGTGGTTGTCCAACCTGAGTCTTGGCCTGTAACTCTGAGCCAAAGTCAAGGTCCAGCTTGCCCAGCTTCATCGCTTCTTGCTGTCGCTTTGCCTTCAGAGCCGCAAGTGGCAGCTCCTCGTCCGACGACTCGTCCTTTGTAGCGCCTACATTTCCTCCATTCAGCATCAGGCCTGAAGCAAGCGACACAGGTCGTGAAGCCACCTTCTGCCTCAGCTGTGAGAGGGGCATGTGATCGTCTTCGCTCGACGCGCCATCTTCTGGGAGAGCAGCCGCTGCAGCCAGCAGCCGCGAATCTGCTCCTCCACCGAGGTGTCGCGACAGCCGCGCTCGTTGCATTGCCTCTCGTCGTCGCTCTGCTTCATCCTCGGAACTCGAGTACTCTGTCGATGACTCGTCAGATGAAGGTGCGAACCACTCTGCTGCAGCCTCGCTGACTCCCTTTCGTTCTCTTCTGCCATGGCGACCCTCGGTCTTTCCCGCATCGTCGTCTTCTCCGATTTGCAGATCAATCACTGGTGCATTGACCGGAGTGCGCGAACGCACTGGCGATACAGCTCCATCTTCCTCTGCTTCGTCTTTCGCTGCGTCTGGCATTGTCTTGGCTAATGTCGTTTCTGAACCTGCAGACGGGCTGTCGCCGAGCTTGTTCTTGTCCTTCTTGTTCTTGGCCTTGTTTCGGTCCTTGCCAAAGATGCGACGATCCTTCTTGCGCTTCAGTCGCTCCTTTTCAGCCTTCTGGAACTCAATCTCGGCCAGACGCGCAATCTCTGCTTCTTCCTTCTCTCTTGCCTCTTCTTCACGACGCTTCTCCATCTCACGCGCCCAGTTGAGGTCAGTGCCAAAGACCGCCTCCATTCGCTCTCGGGTGTCATTGTAGCCAACAGGCCTGTCGCGGAACGAGGTGGTCACGCTTGGCGCAATCGAGGCACCGTCTTCCTTGCCGGGCACGCCGAGCATTGAGGCTGCCTTTTGTGCTTCGGCATGCTCCCTCGCCTCTTCTTCCTCCAGTTGGACCTGACCGTAGAAACGTGCCTTGTTGACACGTGTCTGATTACGTTCATCGGCAATATCGAGCAAGCTCTTGCCAAACAGCTTGCCCGCTGGTTTGCTGTCGTCGATCCAGCGCTTTTCGGCTTCGCTGTCGTCGGTTTCAGTCTCGTCGTCGGTTTCTTCTTCGGTCTCGCTGCCAGTCGTGGTGCTGCTCAAGTCGAGATCCTCGTCAGGGCTGAGCTCCTCGACACCCAGCTCCTCGAACGTGCGACCCTCGCTGATCGCCTGCTCGCGCTTAGCCCGACGCAGCCGCCGCGCTGCTTTGCGCTTGCGCTTGAGCTTGGCCAGACGCTTTTCAGCCCGCTTGGCCGCCCGGCTCTGCTTCTTTTGCTTCTTCTGCAAATCCGCGAGAGGAGTCTCGCCGTCGCTGGATGAAGACTCGTCAGCCTTGAATGCATCCTCGGCGCGAGTGCCAGCCTCCCAGCCCCAGCCCTCTCGCTCCTCATCGTGCTGGACCAGTTGGTTACGGAAGAGAGCTGTCGTCGGTGCGGCGGCACGTCGTCCAATGCCTGCAGGAGCAGCTGCAGGTACATGCAGCGTCCTGGAGACTTCGATCGACTTGATATCTGAAATGAGCACTTCAAGCGCCTGGTTGCCCCCTTGTGCCGAGAAGAGTGGCTTGGGGCCAGTAGCGCTGCTGACCTGCAGGCTACGGGTGGGAGGCAGCCCGTGACCGTCGTGAAGGACAAAGCCATCAGGCACATATATCTGGCTCTGCCGCTTGTTCTCAGATGGGTCAGGGCCAGTGAGTCGAATCTTGGGAGCCAGTTTGGTGCCTTGCAGCGGCGGTGGCATCGTGAGTGTCTTCGGTAGACGGGCTGATATGCCCAGTGGCCGAAGAGGTCCCTTGGCCGGGGGACTGATATAGTCGTCGTCAATGTCATCGCTAGGTTTGTTGCCAGGGACGCTTTGGAGCTTCTTGAATACCTGGCTCACAGGTTCAGCTGCATACTGTTCAGAAACATCGCGGCGGGGCCCGAGACCGAGAGGGCGATCATCGTCGTCCTCGTCATCATCGACTGCTTTCTGGTTCGCTTCCTCTTCCTCCTCTTCTTCGCTGTCATCCTCGGCTCGTTTTGCTTGTGCCTTCTGAGCCTTCTTGAGCTTCTTGCCATCGAGCATGATGAGGGAAGTGCGGTACCACTTCTTCTTCGGCTTGCCCCAGTTGGCGGAGGAAAGGTCTGGAACACCACCGCCGAGGTGCGTCTTGAGTTTGGCAAGATCATCCGCCGATAGTTCTAGCTCGAGCTCGGCGGCATCGACCGAGGCGCGAGGCTTGAGCGGGTTACCGTACTCATCTTCCGCACCGTCGTCAGCCATACGCTGGTCATCAAGGTCAAAGTTGGCGGCATTGATGCCAAAATGCTCGGGGAAGGTGGTGTTACGCGCGATGGCTTGCAGCTGTCGAGTGGATAGCCCAGCCCCGGGGACTCGAGTAGGGCCAAGCGGTGGCGACGTCAGCCCAGCTTCAAGCACTGCAGGAGCGTTCAGGTCCATCATCCGGGCACGAGGGGTTCCCATCGCCCCAGTGGTTGTGGGCATGGGGAACGGCCCAGGGCCCAGTGGGATATCACCGAAAGGATCATCGGGGAAAATGCGACCGAGACCGAGCGTGGCACTAGGAGTGCCTGGACGGGACAGTGAATGAATTGGAGTTGCGGCTCCTGATCCAACGCCAGTCAGCATGCCGCCACCCATGAGTGAGTTGCGGCGTGAGCGACTTCGAATGCCAGATCCGACTCCAGCCATACCAACGGTATCGTCGGCCTCTTGGTACTGGTCACTCGGAGATTGCACTGAGCTGGTCTGCTGGCTAGCCTCGATGGCGGATGGCGCGGGTTCAGCGTTGAAGGCCTGTCTCAACTGCTCGTCTGTGGCGAGGGAGAAGCTAGTGAACACTGGAGCAGGTGCAGCAACAGGAATCCGTCTCTCGGGCCGGGGCGGTCGGGAGTCGGGAGAGGGCGGGACAGTGAAGCCATCAGACTTAGCTTCTGAGGACGGTTGGGTTGCATCCTGAACAGCTTCTGGCGCAGACGCAGGCACTGGCACTTTATCCTTGTCCTCAGAGTCCGATCCTTGTTCGTGGTCCGACCAGGAATCACCAAGAATACCAACAGTGGAGAGATGGCGATTGCTGATGCTGGTCCTGACTGTCTTTTCGTAGTCGAAAGCCTTTTCGGTGGGAACATGGGTGTCTTCGGCGGCTGCAGGATTAGGAGAGGGGAAACCAGTCGACCCATCTTGGACTGGTAATTGTGTTGTGTCATTGGCCGCAGACAGATCTACAGAAATGGAGCGGTTCTGTTGATCTTCTGGCTGAATGGGCTTGGCCTGCGTCTTTGGTGACAAGGCAATGATGTGATCCATTACCTCCTCCTTGGTGGCAGTTGGACCAGGTCCATCCCACTGAGAAGGTGGCAAGTTTTCCTGACGCTCGCGGTAGAGCTTGATTCGGGCGAGTAGATCCAGTCGAGAACTGTCCGTCGGTCTTGCTGAGCTGGCTCCAATATCAGAAGTGGCTTTGCCTGCCGTTAAGGAAGCGCTAGGAAAGCCAAGTCCGTCGACTGAATGACGACCGACGACTGAGGCACGCTTATCCCATGCGGCTGAGGAATCGGTGGAGTCAGCAGGCGCTGCGGTGGTGATTCCGACCACGCTGTTGGCCCTCGAGCGGCGGCCGACCGCGATACGTTCGCGCTCCTCAGTGCTCAGGAACTTCTCGACACCCCATTCGCTGAGCGCATCGTCGCCAGCATCGGCCAGCTCAGACGCGGCCAGCACGCTGCCAGAGAAGGAAGGCCGTCCCATGACCGACTCCCCGGCGCCAAGTGCGCCAGCAGTGGACAGTAAGCTGCTTGCGCGACTGCGGGTGTCGTAGGCACCGACACTGCTGCCAGGGCGGCTTCGGGCGCCAGCACGGCGCTCGGTTGGCAGGGCAACGCCGAGATAGTCGACGCTGGGCCGGCGACCATCCTCGTTTGCGGTGAGCCTACTGAGGCGGCTAGCGTTGCTGAGTGTGCGGGAGTGGTGGGGTAGCTTTGGGCCTGGGGTATCTCGGTAGGGTGCAAAGATGGCGCTTTGGCTGGCGAGCCTTGGTTCAGGTGGCGGAGGTGGACGCGGCGCACCGGGCTGGTAGGCTGGATTCCATGACTGCGCCCTTTCGAGGATCTGGTCATTGTCGGCTTCAATGAGGGCAGCAGCGAGTTGGAGACGAGCGTTGATGCGCTTTGTGATGACGGGCTTTTCAGGTTGCGTCGTTTCACCTGCTGTGTCGGCCTGCTTGAGACCGAGGTCGAGGGAAGACTGAGCCCTGGTGTGAGATGGACCTGCGGGTGCTTGAGAGTCGAACAGGGATGAGGACTCGCGCGAGCGGTCAAAGCCCATGTGAGCGTGCTGAGCACGCTCGAATGCTGGAAAGGCGATGCTCATGCTTGCAGTATCGATTGGGTCGATTGGGCAGTGGTGTAAGGGGTTGAATGCGCAGCGCAAATAGGGAAGGTTGGAGGCGTTCAAGTGATCAGGGCCAGGAAACGTATGCCGGGGTCATTACCGCAAACAAGCAAGCTGGACTGATGACGCGATCTCGGACAGCTGCTGTTGCTGGTGCCGAATCAATGCCGGTGCCAATGCCAATGCCGTTCTCGGGTGGTGTTGCTGATGCCGATGCTGCGACTTTGTTTGATTTGGGGAGGAACGGGGAGAGATGGTGGTAAAAGGAAAGGAGCGGCAGTCCCGAACGGTGCCGAGGCCAAGGTTAGGTTGACGTGCAGACTCGACAACGAGGGCCTGAGAGCGGCGAGTGAACAAACGAGCGAACGAGCGAGCAAGCAGATGAGAGTGAGTTGTTGTTGAACCCGTCAACCTGGTTGGGATCGTGTGCTAAGCTGTGCAGTGCCGTGCTGTGTGCAGTGCAGTAACGTTCTGCGTTCTGTTGCTTTGTTGGCTTCGGATCGGCCGCGACTTGACCAGAGCTGAGCGTCGCTGGCCTCGCTGGTGGATGCATGACCAGACTGGAAAAAGTCGAACGGACCTCCGATGACAGCCCAGTTTAGGAAACACGCCCGCACCCGCACCCACGCCCACTCCTGACCCTATTTTCTCGTTCCATCGATTGATTCACTGCAACTGACAGCCAGCCAGCGAGCCTGCCCACCTTGCCTAGCCTTAGCCTCCCTCGCCTGGCCCCCGAAATTTGACAGCAACCCAACCAACACTGCAGTGCAGTGCAGTGCATCGGCATCCAAAGTTCGCGCCCTCCTTCATCGGCTTGAATAGGTAAAGGTTGCGTGTCTCTCATCGGTGATCCCGACAGGCCGACAGGGGCAAGAAGTGGAAATTTACAATGCTTTGGCCGTTGGCAAAGCCAGTCCAACCTCAAGCTCATGATGAGAGAGAGGGTAAGGAGCGTGAGTGAGTGAGTGTTGCATCTCGTGGTTCTCGTCTGACTGACTGGCTGGGCTGCGTGTCTCAAGACGCGTGTTGTGTTGCTTGCGGGCTAAAATTGGCGGCATTCTCGGATCCGCAATGGTGGTCTGCCTACCTCACTCACCGGCAAACCGGATTCCTTTCACAAGCGGAGAGCAAGGCGAGTAACTACCGTAATGTGCTTCCCATCCCGGCTGCATACCCCGCATTTCTCAACAGGGCACTCTTCTCTGCCTTCTGCCTTCCGTTCAGGCCACCATAGACACCTACTTTTCTCTCCGTTTCACATACAATCCCAGTATGGTACAGACACAGACGTTCACCACCAGCGATGGTGCCAAGATCGGCTACCAGATCCATGGCTCAGCTCCTGGCGTCCCCCTCGTCCTCATCAACGGCCTCTCTGCTGTTCTCGAGGACTGGTCGCCCCTAGTAGAGCACCTGGCCAAGGAGCGCAAGGGTGAGTGTCACTCCAAACAGCCCATCCTGCTGCCACATAGCTAAGATCGATCCCTTCACCGCTCTCATACAGTCCTCATCTTTGACCACCGCGGTATCGGCCAGTCATACGTCCCCGACGACTGGGACTGGGACATGCCCATGGAACTCATGGCCAAGGACATTGTCTCGCTCGTAGCGAGTCTCGGATGGAAGACGATTGACATTCTTGGATTCAGCATGGGTGGCCACATTGCCCAGACTATTTTGATCATGGATGAGACGACCACCACTCCAGAGGGACGACGCGAGCTATTCGGAGTCCAGGTTCGCAAGGCCGTCCTGACTGCCACCATGACGAAGCTCCCACGTGGAGACCTCAAGCTGGAAGAGCTTCAGGCTGAGGCAGAGAGCTACTCGGACCGTACCGAGCGCAACCGTTTCATCTCGACCGAGATGATGAAGTACCAGTACCATCCAGAGGTGCTTAGCCCAGGAACCGAGATGCATAACAAGTTCTCTCGCCGCGTCGAGGTCTCGCTCAACACCCGTCGGCCTGCTCAGATCATTGGTGCACAGTTCATGGCAATCCGAGGACAAAGGCTGGCCGACCGTCTCAACCGCGTGCCCCCCTCTGTCCCCGTCCTCGTCATCCACGGCCACCGCGACCGCATGGTCAAGTACGACGAGAGCGACCTCATCCTGCAGGGCATAAAGCATGCCAAGCGCTTTGTTCCTCCTCAGGGCTCCGAGTTCGGCCACTTCTGGTACGACTACTTTTCGATCGACATGTGGTCCGATGCCATCTCTCGTTTCCTTGATGACGGGCCAGCGGGACAGGCTGCCAAGCTTTAAGTCATTCTTGCTTTTATCTCGTATGTAGCTCTTTGGCCCTTTTACACCTCACTTACCGAAAAAGACGGTCGTTCTCATTCCATGCCGATCAGTACTTGCTGTCGATGAATGCCTGGACTGCGCGGTTAAATTCTTCTTTGTCCCACATGCCCTCGTCGTGGTGTTGATTTTCCTTGATCGTTACTCGAGCACGTTGTGCTCGTTGCCATCGGGTCCTCTCTTCGTGGCTTGCTGCAGACACCAGACGGAGATGGTGCTCGATGCGTTGAAAATCGTCGTTATCAGGCAGGATCCGGCGGGCTTCTGTGATTTCTGACCCGTCTTGATCGATCAGCCAACCCCTTCTTGACATTCTGGCGATTCTGCCTGCTGCTTACCTCTCCTTGCTCGATTCAACTGACCGAGAGAAACGCGGGCATTCGCGGATCTGCTTAGCGCTTTCGCCCGTATTTCGTCCAGCTTGGCTCGAAGCCCGTTCAGTCGACCCGGTGGAATAGTCTCCTCGCATCGTTTGACCCGTTCAATCGTGGCTTCCGCATCCTCGACCGACCGTGCAAACAGCCCTAGCGAAAACGCTACCTCCGACCGCGCAAGGTAGTACAGCTCGTGCTGCTCGTCCAGCCGTATACATGCCGTGAGTATGAAAAAGTTTCTCTCAAGGTCGTCATCACGACACAGGTCGGATAGCCGCTTGGCTTTGGCCACTCTTTTACTGTCGCTGTCTAGTGCCGTCATCGTCATGGTGACCTGGCAACTCGAGTGACAAAAAGGTGACCGCTCTCTAAAAAAGATGGTGGCGGAGCGGAAGTGTCGCCACCTCATCAACCACAACTGACCCGCCAACGCACGGGCACCTTCATTTCCTAGCGAGAGTAGCTCAACCTCCTCCGCACAAAGATGGCGCAGGTTCTGCCTTTGCCAAATCTGACTCAGCACATCACATCCCCTCGACCAAAGTCACCCAAAAGCTCTGAGTCCGCGCCGGAAGCAACACAGCCCCCTGTTTGAGTTGTCCAGGTAAGTCTCCACAAGTGTGAGATTGGATTACAGATGATGCAAGTGTCAAGTCGCCCTGCTTAAAGAAGAGTAAAACAGAGGGAAAAGATCAAGACGAAAGCAACGGAGGGCGGAGGGTGGAAAAAAATAGGAACAAGAGAAGCGTGAGGGAGATAGAAAAGGACAGTAAAATTGTGGCGGAAGGGCAAGGCAACGGGAAAAGGTGGATCAAGCCCGTACAGTCTATCAATACAGTGTTCGTTTCCCAGCTTGTTCGATCACGACGAGATGCCAGCTGGTGTGACCGTTGCGTTGCTGCTAGCTGTTGACTTGTCTGAGCTCAATGACGAAGCTGACGTGCTGGAACGGACCGTGATGCGTGGTGCTCCACTCGAAGACGTGGACGAGCTCGAGGAAACGGTGCTGCCCGATCCATTGCCGGCTGCAGCCGAGCCATTCGACTTTGTCCCGACAAGCTTGCTCTCGGCTGAGACGATCCGCTTTAGGCTCGGCATGGATCGCACGGGATGTGGTTCAGGACCATTCGTCCTGCTGCTGACGACGCCACTCTTGATCGCCGTTTTGCTCAGTGACGAGGGACCGACCGTGCGACCAGCAACTGAGACGTGTGAGGCCGAGCTGCTTGCAGTCGAGGCAATGGACAGCGCTGGGCTCGACCGCCCAGAGCTGCTAGTCGTAAGACTGCTCGTCGACGCTGATGGCCTCAGCGACTTGCCTGGTCCAAGAAGTGGCGAGGCGCGCAACAATGGGCTTCCACCTTGGCTTGGCCCACTGACTGATCGAGGCTGGTTGGTGAGCGCAGCATGCAAGCTGCCACGTTGCAGCGAGGGAGTCTGTTGGCCAGATCGACCTAACGATCCCGATTGTCCGCCAAGGTTGGAGACTCCAAGCTTTGGAGACGCAACCGTGCTGGAAGTGCTCGAGACACTCCTAGCAGAGGTGGACCCTGTTGATCCAGAACTCAACGGACGCTCCTTGGGTTTCATATTGGCTGCGAGACGGGGAGTCGCTGAGACCCGTCGTGCTGGTACGCCTCGCTGCGTCTTTGCACTTTCGGATGCCTGAGTCGGTGTCCCTTCGGTGCCGCCTGATAATGTCACCGTCGCATCCTCGTCAGGCGCAGTGCCAGTGTCTCCTGGCTGATCATCTGACCCTGATCTCCTCGAGTTACCGGATATTGACTCGGAACTGCTGGATCGTGGCATCCCTGTCGTCCCTGAACTTGCGATCGCCGAGGCACTGGGCTGGCGATTGATCACCGTAGTTGAGCGTCGCCGCAAGGACGGCCTTCGAGTCGTCCCATCACCATCGACAGATGATGAGCTCGAATGAATGCTGCCCGATGAACCTGACTTAGTGATTTGCTGTGCTGCCGTTTCTCCACCCATCGAGGCTCTGACACGCGTGTTGACGCGTACGACACCCTTGCTGATGGGCTTGTCGGAGGTGCTCAGGTCGTCCATTGCCCCCTCAAGCTCGGCTATTTCGCTCAAGTCGCTGGGGCTCATGATGCGAGACTCGTCGTCGGAGGTATCTGTCACCGACTCGGGACGCCATGAGCTACTGGCGATCTCTCCATCCTCTGCAGTATCATCTGAGGCATCACTGACTCTGCTCTTGGATGTTGCAGCGCGGGGTCGTCGAGGATTTGTCTCAAAAAGGTCCGCCAGGCTGGCACTGCCACCCTCCCCGTTGCCATCTTCATCGTCGGGGCCATCTGAGCGCTTTGGATACCGATCAGACTCTTGTGCGCTGTGCGATGTGGATCCATTGCCAGATGCTTTCGAGGCAGAATTGGCCTCATGCAGCCTACGAATGTCGCTGAGGTTACCTGCGCTTCCAACGCGCCCACTGCGCGCGGATGACGGCGTCGAGGTCCTTGGAGTGGAGCCTGCGAGCGTTGTTGTGGAAGCTGGGACAAGATCGACCGGATCTGGTTTGCGCATCTTGGTGTTCAGCTTCGGGAGCGCATAGTTGATGCTCTTACGGGTGCGACGCGCGCGGCCGAAAGTGTCAGTGTCTGCTGGCGTTGTCGAAGCTGGTGGTGGTTGTGAGCGCCCCACAGAGGGAGTAGCAGAAGGAGAAGGCGGCCGGACTGCTGGGGTCGTAGACGGTGTCGGAACTTCATCGAGCTCGTGAACTGGAACTTTTCGCTTTAATGCACTTGGCGTCACGGCTTCTCAGATGAAGCAAAGAAAGCGAGAACAGGGTAAGATTACATTGGTCAGATGACGGGCGACACTTCCAGAATGGACTGAGACAAAACTTACCTTCCAAGGTTCCAAAGTCTTCAATGCTGGCCTTTTTCGCCATCAGCTCGGGCCCCATCTTGGACCGTCGACTCCTTCTTGCAACAGGTTTGGTCGATTCAGCTTGGAAATCGATCTCTGTTTCTTCTTCGGCCTGTCTGAATTTGGTGCCATTCTTGACACCGTTCGTAACCTCTCGCAGAATCGCTGAGGCAGACATGAGCTCGGGCGAAATGGTGGCACCGGACGCGGTATGCATATCGAAGGGCGATGGTGGAGTGGGCAGTCCGTTGTGGCCATTGACTGCTGGATGCGCTCCGTCATCCGCATCTTCGTCCTCTCCTTCTCCTTCTTCGGCCTCGTCCTCGTCCATCTGGTGAATGTTCTCACGTGTGCCATTCGAATGTGACAGACCAGAGTAGGAAGAAGGTCCCGCAAGGTTGTGCTCATCACCGGACTGCTCCTCTTCGTCAAGCATTGGTGGGGACAGGAGTCCGCTCTGTCGGCGGCTTGATCTTCTTGAAGATCGCCGAAGCAACTTCTGCCCATTTTCCTTGGAAGCTCTCTTCAAGGCCTCAACATCGACCTGGGGAGTGGGATGCCACTCGCCCGTGAAGCCTTCGCGCGAAGCCGTTGCAAGGGCATCCTCAATGTCCATGGGCAATCCAGGACTGCTCATGGGAGAGGGTGGGCCGTCAGCATCATATGTTGAGGAGGAGCGACGGTTGCGCAGCAGCGAAGGTCCGTGACTGTCATTCGTGGATGGGTCAGACGCGGCCTCGAAGCCTTGGCTTCCCAAAAGCATTGGTGTGTCTTGGCGTTGTTGATGCCAGCTGTCTTGATCCTGCCCTTGTACGTCATTCGCGACGTGGTGGTGATCAAGGGTAGCGTTCGAGAAACTGACATCTTCGTCTTCCTCCATCAGGTTGATCATGTGTCCCTCGGGTGCCCGAGCTACGGGCCGCGCCACACCCGCTGGCAGAGCTGATGGATCAAGAGTGATTCTCGACCCGGATCGCAGGTGAGGCTCAGGAGTCATGATGTCCATGTGAAGTCCAAGGCCATCAAACGACTGCATCTCGCCGCTAGATGGGCCGGGAGCGCCGGCCAGTCCTCTTCCGATTGTCTCCCATCCGATCTTGACGCAGGTTAGCGCATAGTCAAGCCTACTGACCTGGGCCTTGAGCTCGATGGATGCAAGTGCCTGCTGGGCACGCTCAGTCTCAAGCGTCTGGATGCGCGTCTCAAGCTCTCTGATTCGTATTTGAGCCAGGGCATTGGTCTTGATGATTTCACGGTTCTGCGAAATGTGCTTTCGTTTGACTGCAGTGACCGTTCACGCAATGCATGTCGAGCATTCGAGACAAAGGGAAGCAAGCGCGATACTGTCAGCAATCCTTCCGGCGAAGCTAGCCAACAAGTTATAACTGCGCATCTCCTTTGTTCCGTCAACCCCTTTGTTTGCTGCTCCAGCAGTTGGTTGGCACACTGTCGCACTACTTCCCCTCGTGCAGACAACTCTGACGTTCCTTCCATCCACCAATCAAATGCTTCTGCCCTTGACCAGTCGGCAAGCATGCAACATCGCAACTTTTCCAATATGCCGGGAGGCACGCGCAGCCGCAGTACTCACATTGTTCAAAGTTATCGAGAATCTGCTCGACGTTGGGCAGGAGGTGACCGGCGCTTCTCGCGGCTGCAGCGGTGCCATCACCAGATCCCGACCCCGAGTTGAGCGCGGCTGGATCTGGGAGGCTCGCGCTGAGGCGAACCTCTCTGCGGGTGGCTGGTGGCATAGCGCTCGAAGGGCGAGATGTATGCCCTACGTTTCTTCAGAGCACTGCCGAGACGATGTGTTGAGCGCAGCGGCAGCGTCGAGGGAGTCAGGGTCGGGAGCCTGTCAGCTGAGTCTTCGGCTTGCCCGAACGGAAGCTGAGTTGTGAAACGGCTCTGTGGCGGTGGCAGGAAAGAAGAGAAACTGAGGTGAACTTGTCTGACCAAGGTTGCAGGGCGTAAACCATGGGAAACAGGGCGGTGTCGATAGACAGCTATAGCAGCGAGTCGGAACAGCTCTGTCCGCCTGTCGGCCGGTGTGATGCGGTGCAGTGCGGTGCGGATGGCGGGTGGCGGGTCGACTGCCAAGCAAAGAGACGATCAAAGTTGACTTGAGACAGAGCTAACTTCCAGGATCACTTGGCAACAAGCACCCTTGAGAGGAGACGGAGGAGAGGCTCAAAATTAAGCGCTAGGATTAGAGCCCGCAGCGAGGGGGAGCTAAGATAGCACGCGGATCCAGGGTGCCAGAATCGGTCAGAGGTCGTTGTCAATATCGGCTTGTCGTCAAAGGTGTCCTTACACTCGGGATCAAGGCTGGAGAGAGCGATGAAGGGTGGATGCAGCGCTTCAAAGGGGTACAGGGAGAGAGGCGAGTCAGAGGCGAGGCTGGAAGCTTAGCGTCGGCATGCTGCGCTGCGACTGGAGCGTGCGGAGAAGGTTGGGGGTTGAAGCGAGCAAGTAGGCAAGCAACAAGCGTCGACCTGTGATGGTTGGGCGTGTCGGTTTCAGACGGACGTCCTGTGTGCTGAAGAAAGAGAGAAGGTGTACAGTACAGCGCCGTATGCGAAGCGTAAGAGTTGTGAGCAGGGCTCAGGTGCGAGACCAACACTTTTCGCTCTCTTGCCCACGCTCCTGCTGCCGAAGCGTGTGTGCTCTCCCAGCGTGACTTGCAGCAGCAGCAGGCAACAGTAGCAAGCGGCACGCGGTTGGTCCCGCCATTCTGCACCCTGCTCGTGCGGTACGCGCCCCCCACGCCCTCTGTGCCTTTGAGCCATTTTTGATCAAAAGTTCCCCTCCATTCGAGCTTTTCTGCAGAACTGTGAGTATTCCTGGCCTGGCTAGTGTCCTATTGCTTCCGCCCATGAAGAGAAAGGGATACGCTGAGCTTGGAAGAATGGGATCGCCGCTGTTCCATGGAAAGCACCGCTGCCGTTCGTGTCCGCTGCTTTTCAAAGGTTCCGACCCTCACCCCTTCCCGCCCTCAGCCAAGACAGATTCCCAGCTTGTCTCACACCTATTTTCTGCCGCGACGGGCGCGTAGCCATCACGTGCCAGTGTTACTTTCCTTCTCAATTACCGCGCAAGTGGATTAATCCTGCTGCGACAAGTTCAGCAATATTCACGACAGGCGGTCGCGCTGCATCTGTACGCGAACGCGCCTCCTTTCAGCTTGTGTTTGCCTTGCAAGGCGCGAGAGGTGAGGGAAAGCGGGAGAAGGTGGGGTTGGAAAATGCTGTCCCCAAGAGGCGGAAGGCAGCATGGGCCAGGAGCCTTGCCTCTCACTAGAATCGGCCTGGGCTCCACATGCGCTCAGTTGAGCTGCACTCTCTTCTTGGTTGCAATCTTCAACCTTCTCGCAGAGCCGCCCTATCGCCCTAGCAGCCAACAACAATATCAACAGCGACAAACCTGGCTTGCAAGATTGTCGGTCAATTCGTTCCGGATTGCATCCGCTCCCGCTGACTAGCTGTACGAAGACAGCCTTTCTGTCGAGCGGACCGGCTTCTGGGTGAGCATCTGCTTTGGCGCTGGTACTGCTTTGCGCGCTCGACCACTTGAGGCCACTCGACCGCAGACATCAGCAGTCGTAGAGGGGAGACGGTTTGTGATCTCTCAGCAAATCTGCAACACAGTCGCGGCACCGAGCGTCTATCAGCCCTAGCTGCAGAATCGCGACCGACTCAGCCAACCTGCGTGGTCTTGCCCGCCTCCTTCAGCACAACAGCGGTGAACCTTGTACAGGGCCCAGCTGCTCATCGTCAACTCGGCTCTTCCGCTCTACTTGAGCCATGGAGGCTGTCAATCAGGCCACTGTTCAGACTAGCCCAACAGCACAAACAGCAGAGGCATCAGCAGAAGCCGAGAGCATCATCAAGCGGCAGCAGACATCTTCGCCCATTCCGATCCCGCCCCAAATGGACACTCCTGCCTCACCACCGCGTTCCGCCTCAGCCTCAGAGCCAGAGTCAGACCCCATTGCACCTCCAGCCAAGGAGTCGGGTGCGGCTGGCGAGGCTGCCCAGCTGCTCGATCGCCCACGGAAAGATGCGAGTGCAGACGATGGGCAGACAGATGCGCAGCGCATGCCACCGCCCAAATCCTCGGGTTCAGGTTTCCTCTTCCGCAGAGGTCCCAATCGCGAGACTCGCATCAAGTTCTTTCTCCAGCGCACGTTCGGTCTCGTCGAGAACAAGGAGCTCCAGCTGGCCATCCGCAAGCACGGTGGCGAGATTGACTCTCGCCTCGGTCACGCGAACATCGTAGTCATCGACGAAAAGAACATCATCGAGGCGCGCAAGGCCCACCGCGAAGCCACCAGTCTCGGAGAGCCGCTACCCGTAGTTCGACCGGACTTTGTCTTTGACTCGGTCGCACAGGGATCTCTGCAGGACTTGGACAAGTATCAGTGCAGCAAGGACGATCTCAAGAGCCTCTCAACCTACACTCCCGGCTCGCAGCCACGCATGAACGGTCGCATGCCCTTCACAGCTGAGGACCGCGAGTACATTGTGCGATACTTTGGCCCGATACCGGGGCGTTGGAACCTGAATGCTGCTGCAGGTCATATGGCCAATGACCGTCCGAGGCACACCAAGTACAGCTGGCTCTCGTACATGCAAGACAACATGACTACCAAGTGGAACATTGCAAAAGAGGTCGCCAAGTGGCGGCAGGAGAACCCTGAGCTTGCACCTGTCGAGGATCCCGAGACACCAGCCGCAGAGCTTGTCGAGGAGCAAGGCCCTGCCGGTCAGGATGCCTCAGAAGCAGCTCAGGCTCCCGCAGCCTCGTCGTTGGAGGCAAGACCTGAGGAAGAATCGGAGCCCGAAGGTGGCTGGGGCCTTGCGCAGGCCGCGCAAGCTGCAGAAGAACGACCCACCACCAAATCTCCAGATCGAGCCGAGCCGACGCGGGCAGAGGGCCAGACGAATGGCGCAGATCACGGCAACAGCAGCATCAGGAGAACAGAGGACTCGCAGCCCGAGACAGACGAGAATCGACGTGACAGCGCCGAGGTGGAAGAAGAGCTCGAGATACGAGCACCACGGCCTGCTGCTGTGCCGAACGCAACTGTTCAGAAGATGGCAACACAGGCAGTGCCTCATGATACTACCAGTGAACCGGAAGAAGAGTCTCAGCCCGAGGGCGGATGGGGCCTCAGCGAAAGCCAAATGGCGCGGCTTGAACTCGAATCATTGAACAAGACAGAGACCAAAAAGGCGGAAACCTCGAAGAGAAAGCCGGCAAGAGGCAGCACGGGCTCAGATATCGGATCTGAAGTCGATGAGCTTGAAGAAATGGGAGAGAACGCGCAGCCAGCGGTTGCTGAACAAAAGCAGAGCGTATCCAAGAAGAGTCGCGCCGCGGTTGATGATGGAGACGATGGCGAATGGGTTGGCAGCACCCGCATGGACAGGCGCCTCACCCAGGCTGATGAAGACGGAGAAGGCATCAAGGAGATAAGGGTCAAGTATACGGATGAAGACAAAGAGCTCTTGTTGAAGTATCTTGCCGAGTTGCTCAAATCGTCAAGCAGTGGCTCCGGTGCGGATCCATTGCACAAGCCGAGCGATGCGTTTTGGGATGCTTTAGAAGCAAAGGTGGGTCCTGCCAAATTGAGCGATTGCTCAGTCCGCCCCTGAAACCCGTGCAAGTGGCTCTGACCGCACCTTCCCCGGACAATCTTTCCTTCTTTTCTCCAAACTTTTTGCAGGAACCACGCCATTCGGCTGCTTCGTGGAAATCTCACTTTATGAAGAATCGCGAGGCATACAAGCAGGCTGCAGCGTTGAGGCAGATGACGGATCAAGCCACGCAGGTGCTGGAGGAGGATGAGGAGAGTTCCCGGCCGTCAGACGACGATAAGTCTGAAGAAAGCGTACCCTCGGACGCTGAAGTCGCAGCTGTCGTTTCTGATCCTGCAGCGAGTGGACCCGAAGCGATCGGCAGCGGCGGAGTCGAGGAAGATGGCAGAACGGGGCGCACTCCAAGCTCGCCTGGCCCTGATGTTGAGCTGGAGCGAGACGACAGGCCAAGTGCAGCTACCGAGAGCCCTGACGAACCCGCTGCAGCTCGCAAATCTTCTTTGTTCTTCGAGTCGGCATCATCGCCTTCGCCCGCGCCAGCTCAGCCAGCAGCCCAGTCGGCAACGGCCTCCGTTCTCTCGCAAGGCAGACGCAGGAGGCCCACCGCGGAAATCTCGGAAGGAGAGCGCAGCCCTGCACCTTCCGTTCGGGCTTTGAGCACGATCGCCCCAGGCACTTCAACTTCGCCAGATATAAATGAAAGGCAAAAGCACCATGATGCGAAAGTTGCAGCCCAAAAAGGCGATCCAACGACGAGAGAGTATCGGTATGAGGCATCCTTGTCTCCAACGCTTGAGGTTGCAGCTGCAGCCGTGCCTGCGCTGAGCCAGAAGCGCACCCCAGGTCAAGTCAAGAAGATGAGAGGCGAGACTCGTGGCGAAGACGAGTCCCCTTTCCCAAAAGTACCCGCGTTCATGAAACGCAGCCAAGCAAGGCACGAGGGCGCGGAGGAGCTGACTCGATTGGCATCACAGAACAAATCGACGAAACGTGGGCTATCACAATCGCAGCGGTCAGCATCAGGACCCGCGACTCGACCGATCCAGCCTATTGTTAAAGCTGAGGAAATCCAAGATGACGAAGCATTCAGGCCCCCTCCGCCCCGGCGCTTCGTTGGTCGACCTAGCGGACAGAAGCGACGTGCAGCGAGGAAGACGTTTGGTGGCTTTGACGGGAGAGCCAGTGCGTCCGCTGGTGTTCCCATCAAGGAAAGGCATCGCGACGCAATGTTCTTGGATTTGACGATGAATAGCGACGAAGAGGAAGCCATCATGCAGATGCGACACGCAAAATCTGGTCGGGCTGTTGTTAGCCGCAGCCGAAGCGAGCAGTTCGCCAAAGCCCTACAAGAGCGGGCGAGCGATGAAGGATCCCTCTCGGGCTCACCGCAGCGGGTGACCGAGTGGTTGAGATCTTCAGCAGAGGAGACCGACGAATCAAAGAACTCGCGAGCAGTAGCGGTCAAGCGCACACAACACGCTGGCATTTGGCACAGCTTTGGAGCTGCTTCTTCAAACGTGGCAACTTCTGACCGCCGCATCTCTGCAAGACCGCTGATTGAGAGCTCATCAGCTCGCGATTTCAAGCAAAGACGAGTTTCTGCGCCTTCCACAGCGAAGATGGCGGCTTCCGGGTCTACAAGTCGGGTCCCTTCGGCGGTAGCTAGTGGGCACCTGAGCTCAAGTGATGCAGCAGAAGCCAAGGCTCGTTTCCAGGAAAGCATCCGCAAACTGGGTGAGGACTATGGTCTGCCTCGTTCTGAGCTTGTGCACGTCCTGGAGCCGAATGGTTACGACGTAGTCAAAGCACGTGCATCGCTGGAAGAGGCGGTGCAACGAGCAGCTCAACGGCATGGTGTGACACGCAAAGTGATCATCGAGTTCATCCGTGCCTCGGACGGCGACTGGACCCGAGCGGAGAAGGCAGTCAAAGTCCACACCGAACTCTCTCCTGCGCGCGCCGGCTCGACAAACAGTCGAAAGAGGCGCGTGTCGAATAGTAGTGCCATCCGCATGGCTCAGCCTTCTGAGGATGAGGAACAGCAGGATGAAGAGATGGTGTACCCTCTGGAGACTGAGGAGGAGGAAGAGGAAGAGCAAGTTGTGCACAGGCGCCGCCCGAACGCAAGCCATGCTACGGCGGGACCCCGGCCAAGGGACCAGCGACTGGTCGAAAGCAGGCAAGCTCGAGCTCCCGGTAGGGTGTTCAGCTCTACTTTAATCCAACCCAAGAGGCGACGAACTGACACGTACGAGCTGGACCCGCGGCTCGTTTCGAGGCGGACGGGTGCGCACACCGCGGACGTGTCGCGCTCGAGCCGAAGCAACCAGGTTGAACACGTTCGCGTGCCAGTACACTCTCGAGCGAGGTTCGAAGTCCCTGGAGATGGCCGCAGTAAGAGCACGATCTTGCGTCGTGGCCGATACGAGAATGAGTTCGAGGACGAGGACGAGGACGAGGACGAGGACGAGGACGAGGACGAGGATTTCGAAGATATGGTTGGCGAGGAGATGGACGAGGATGAACTTGAGGCTGTATACCCCGTTCCCTTGCCGAAGCACCGACGCACCGCAAGCGCCACATTCTATCGCTGATAATGTACCCTGCCCATGCTGCAAATGCTGTATCGCCGTGTAGTCGAGCTATTGCAAGCCAAAGATGATCCATTAGTGTGTGTGTTCCGTGCTGTGCCTCCCTCTGTCAGGTCAGAAACGGGTGCCACCTTCCAGTGTCCCGCACGATAGATATGCGCAGGGCAGGAATTTTTGGGCGAGGTGGAAGCGCGTGTCCGTGCGTGCGTGCGTGCGTGCGGAGTGACTGCTGCCTGCTTTCAGCGAGCATTCGACCCACATTCATATCGTCTGCCACCGACAATCACCAACACTCACTCCACCTGTACCATACACGATGTCGAGCACCACACTCAGTGCGACAGCGCAGCACATTGCGGAGCAGCAAAAGCTACAAGCGCACTATCCGGAAAGTGTCGCCCACAATGCCCGGCAGACATACTAGTACGTTTCTCCTGCCTTCCCCGTTCTGTCCTGTCCTGCCCCTTGCCCGATCGAGCTAACAAGGAACTGGTAGTGTGCGGTCAACGGGGCTCTCAATCGCCGGTAGTGTCGCAGGCGTACTGGGCCTGACGAATCTTCACGGTCTCTGGTTCTACGCTCTCTCGGTGCTCCTGGTAAACGCGGCAGTACTCCTAGTCAATGCAAAGGGGAAACCAGCAAGATACCTGCAGAACCATAGCGTCTTGGATGGCGCCCAGGAGAACGCATTCAGTTTTGTCCTCTGGTGGACGTTCTGGTACGGTATCGTACATGGTAAGTTGATCACTCCCGATTGCGACGCTACTGGCACAAGTTTGACATGTCTGACACGTACTCTCGCCTATGAATTTCAAGTGTATGATTGAGCAGCGGTGCCAAAGATTGCTAGTAATACATGGTTCAAAATCAACACGGGAGTGGAAACGAAAAAGTCTGCGTATGTGGGTGTGTGAAGCTGCAGAGTCTACCACGCGCCAGGAGGAGGAGGGGGACCGGAGGGCATGGCGCTCGCATTCGCACCGGTTCCGAATGATCCCCATGGCTGCTGTAGCGGAGCACCAGCCGCACCTGGCGGGTACTGAGGGGGCCCGGGAGGAGGGGCGTAGGTGGGTAGTGCGTTATTCTTCCTAGCCTGAGCGGCGAGGAGCCTTTCAGCAGGTGTGCCGTGTCGTTCTCCGTTCTTCGAGTCTTTCTTGATAGCGTACATGACGTTTACGGGCTTGTTGAGCAAGAATTGGCCGTTGAGCGACTCTATAGCCGCGTCGGCCGCCTCGAAAGAGTCGAAGCTGACAAAGCCAAAGTTCTTGCTGACCGCAGTGACGGGGTCTCTGGCGACCTTGGGGAGACCAACGATGGCTCCGAACGAGGAGAACGTGTCGTACAGCAGCCGCTCGTCAACGCCAGGGTCGAGATTACCGACAAACAGGTTGGCGCCAATATCCACCTGCTTGCGGTCACTAGAGGCCTTGTTAACGCGGATCGGCTTGCCAAACAGCTTGAGCCCGTTCATCACCTTACAGGCATAGTCGGCATCCTGCTCCGTCTGGAACTCGGCAAACCCGTACCCCTGGTGTGTCATCGTCACCCGGTCCTTGGGAAGATGTAGGTTGACCAACGGCCCAGCTTGAATCATCAACTCCCACACGAGCGCGTCCGTTGCTCGCTCATCCAGGTTGCCTACGTAGCACGTCGCATCTTGGTTCCGATCCAGCTCTGGCGGTCGTGACATCTTGACAGTCGGTCGTAGCGGTGGCGGTGGTGGTGGTGGTAGATAGGGTGGGCATTGTTATGAGCAGAATGTATTTCCACACCTCACATGCTGAGCACGTCTAGCCCGCCGCTTCTCGAAATTTGGACCTCCATTTTCATTCGCTTACATAAGCATGCTGTACTGCTCCAAACGTTTCTTCTCGCCCTACCATTCACTTTGCCATCCTCATCCCATGGCATGGTGTTGCAACCCACAACAATTCAAAAAAAAAAAAAAAAAAATGTAAAAAAGGGCTCTCAAGCCCATCGACATCAACAGCCAGGCTACAATGTCCCAGACAAGGCGCAAAAAGATTGATTTCTGCCGGGTTCGAACCGGCGACCTCCTCCGAACTTAACAACAGGACATGTTAAGGAGACGCGCTAACCAACTGCGCCAAGAAACCGGAGATGGTACACAAGGCTCGGCGTTGTTTATACAATACCGCTAGCATTGCCATGGGGCCGCTTTATCAAGTTCGACGACTCACTCCGAGTATTTAACTGGACACAGGGGGGCACTCAGGCAGAATGTGGGGCTTGCAGGTCTGACATTGCGTCGTTAGGGTAAAAGTTACGAGCGCAACTGGAGGAGAGGGCCGTTGGCAATGGAGGATACATGCGGTAGTGACGAGGAGGGTTTTGAGTTGTTCAGATCTGTGGGATGTTGCACAAGAGTCAGCTCAGCGCGTACCGCCATTTGACAACAGGCGCGAGACGGCACGACTACTCACGTATTGAGAGATCCATCGGAAGCCCTCGCCGTATCCTTGCCTCATGACCACGGAGCACATGAAGATCTCGATGGGCCTGATGTCCTTGAGCGGCACCTTGCCCTTACCCGTGGTCTGGTAGAGGCCGATTGCCTGGCGGAGCTCCTCCTCCGAGACGGCGCCGGGAGCGTCGATCTTGTTGCCGAGGATGAGGAAGGGAACCTTGGAAAGCTCCTCGATGCTGAGAAGGGCGTCTAGCTCGGCGCGAGACTCGCCAAATCGCTCGTGGTCCTGCGAGTCGACCATGAAGACGATGCCGTCTACCTCGGGGAAGTAGTCCTTCCACAGTCGGCGGGCTAGAAAGATCAGAAGCAGAATCAGGGAGTCAGTCAGTCCTTGAACCACGGCCGAATCACCACACGTGTCAATGCCAGAATGTTTCGAACTCACCCTGAAGATGTCCACCAAGGTCGTAGGTAGTGAACTTGACCGAGCCGATAGCAAGCTCCTCCGAGGCTGAAAAGAGAATGTCGTCCATGTCAGATCTCAGGTCTCTGGCACAGGCGATGGCAGTCGAAAGGTACTCACTAGGGTGAAGGGTGGGCTGGAGAGTGGCCAATCGGTCGTTCTTGAGCATGTGCAGCAGGGTCTGTACGTTAAGTGGAGGGGATCCAGCGATAAGTGATCTGATCTTTGTTGCAGAGGATGAGCAGACATGGCGCTCTGGCAGTGCAGGCACGTACTGTCTTTCCGGCGTTGTCAAGACCCAAGAAGAGAATCTTGGCGTTCTTGTGGGCCAGGCCTGTTCGAGAAGCAGAAGTAAAAGGCAGAATGTGACAGATATGGTCAGAGTTGCAAGCCGAGTCAGGTGAAAGTTCAGACCCGTCGGCCAGCATTTCGATGGGGCAGCTGGCTACTTACCGAGCTGGGCGAGAACGTCCTGTTGAGACACCACGCGTAAAGACGGAGGGAGAAGTGCAGATACATGTCAGTGGTTTCCCTGGGACTGAGGTGTGCTAATGAGAGGTGAGTGGAGGTCGATGGTGAGCGACATACCCAGAACCAGTTGATGATGAACATGATGATGTGGGGATCGGAAAAGTGGTGGGTTGGTGTGGCGATGCGTTGGTGTGGTAAAGGGTGGAGTAGCAGGGGCGGCCACGATGAAGACGATGATGATCAAGCGCTTTCGTGGCGAAAGACGCAAGCGACGTGTAAATTCAGAAATGCCCGTCCGTCTGTCTGTCTGTCTGTCTGTCAGTTCGTCGGTCTGGGTTCGCCCGGGAGTCTGTATGTCTCTGACAGGCAGGCAAGTCAGACCGGAGCCCAGCCAGCCCAAAAAGGGACGCGCACACGCCAGCAGCAGCAGCGGTTTGGTTGGGCCCCCTCAAAAAAGCCCAATCCAATCCAATTTCAATTCACGCTTGCCAGCCAACTAGGCCTGCGATCGCGCGTGCGTGCGCACTTTGCGCGTGGGTCGGTGCGTCCGTACGGTAAGCAGCGTGTAAGCAAGCAAAGGAAGCAGGAAGAAAGCTTCCCAAACTCGATACTCGGAAAGAACAGGGGCCCTTCCTCCGTGCATCCCAACACATCCTCAAGCATCACTCAGAGTGACGAAGCTCATCGAATTCACGCTCCTCTTCACGCCTAAGCAGCCGTTTCGACCTCGACCCTCAACTCCCCATCCCGCCCTGAGGCGTACGATTCAGGTTTCATTAATGACCTTCCCCTCCTAGCCTTTCTCTTCGCAAGATCCGTCAAATAGCAACGTCAGCTGTCTTCGGACATTGATGTATTGAGAGACCGCTGAAAGCTCGGCCGGCCTCTGCCTCAAAAGGTTCACAAGTCATAGTCGCTAGCCTCTCCCCCCGTGCCCATCAAGGGTTTCTTGGCGCAGTTGGTTAGCGCGTCTCCTTAACATCACCTGTTGTTAAGTTCGGAGGAGGTCGCCGGTTCGAACCCGGCAGAAATCAATCTTTTTTGCTGTTACACTTTTTTGGCTAGTAATGCTCAGGTCCGCGGTGCCATTCTTGCATGCGGAACGCGTCGCGTAGACAAAGCAACACTGCGCTGGGGCTACAGGTGTGTGAACTGGGCGGACCAAAAAAAAGGCTGGAAGGGTGGAGAGAGAGAAAAGCCCACACTTTGTTGGCGTCACCTGCTGGTGACTACGACGATCCAGCAACGACCATGAGCCAGAGCCTGCAAAGCTGGCTGCTAAGCACGCTGAATGCTGACGCTGCCAGTGCGCTCGACATGCGCACTGAGCTCGCAGACATGCCTTACCTGACAGGGAACCGAGTTCAGATCATCAAGGCGAGTTGTTGCGTCTGTGCCCTTGTGTTTCGGGTCGACAGCTAGGGCTGACATTATGGTCTCGATTCGATAACTTGTATAGTTTCTGACATTTCGTCCGGCCGAGGATCCAAACAAGCTCATGGACGTGTGGGCGCTCGTGGGAGACAGAACGCATATGATTCCTGCCCGATTTGTTGCGGGCCAAGTGAGTCGCTACCAAAAGTGAGTCGAGTGCAACGACCTTTTCCCTCCTCCCTCCCCGACTCTGGCTTGCGGCACTCAGCCCTTTGATATCCTTTTCTCAATGCGCACTACAGGCTACATCCTAGCGTGGTGTTCACCACACTGCGTGGGGCAGTGGTGATGGTGCGACAGTTCCGATGCACAGTTTCGCGGGTACCTGCCATGGTTGCCGGTGTGCCATGGCGAGACGGGGAGTGGGTACCCGCACTAGAGGTGTGCGGCTTTGAAGTGCTCGGCTCAATAGGTGAGGCTACATTCTGGCCCAGAGCCAAGTTTATCGCTCGTGAAGATGGCTCGGACCTCGTCAAGTGGCTGGGCAAATGGACAAGGAAGAAACAGGGTAAGCTCCCATCCTCATGCCACAGGCAGACATAGTATCACGACAGCTGATCAAATTTCAGAGCGGGAAACGAAACGAAAGCGTCTCGCAGAGGACCAACCTCCGCCACCCTCGGTGAATGCGGAAACAGACAATTCAGTCGACCTCGCCCTCTCAGGCGCCCAGGCTTTTCCGACCCCAGCACAAAGAGCTCCTCCCACGAAACAGCTCCCTCGCGATCCAGCCTCGCAGACTCCAGTCAAGTCGGCTGATCCCACCCCGGTCTCGGTCAAGGCGCTGGAGACCAAGTCTGTGACTCCAGAGATCAAGCCTGTCGATGCAAAGGCCAAGTCGCCATGGGATGTGAGTAGCGCGTCACTCTCTCTTCACGCTTTTTACCTTCAGTCTGACCCGACCCTGACCTCATTTGACAGGACTTTGATCTGGACGAAGATCTGCCACCGAGCAATCTCCTCCCCACCTTGTCGTACAGTTGTGAGTGTGGCACGAAGCATCCTCCTGGACATGACACAGTAACGCTGACCGTGGGATAAACCAGTACAAGATTTTCTCAAGCCCGATGACCCACCTGCGCCCCTTGAGGGTGTGCAGCCTGTAAAGAGAGCGTCAATTGGTCCCGGTCCCAACGAAGACCCGGACGAGTCAGGCCTTTCAGACCACGATCGCAAAGACCGGCAGGAAAAGGGTCGTGTCGCGGCGAAACGACGCAAGGTAGATGCGCAGGAAAAGCTCAAGGCGCTGTAAGTCTCTCCACCCCCATAACATTCCTCCGTCATAGTTGAAAGCTAATGGATGACGACAGCATGGCTTCCATCATTGACTAGGCACAGCACGCACTTGATTTTGTATTGTACTTTTAGGCTGCGTTTAGGGTTGCTGTATTCATGAGTGAAAACGCTATCGCCGCACACCTTGCGTATGTTGCACGAGCAGACGCTCAACCGCCGAAGCTTGTGAGCCGTCGCTGAGAATCCAGGCAAAAGTCTTAGCGAGAGGGGCTGGACCAAGGCGAAAGAAAGACGATGACAGATACTCACCTCTGTTGCAGGGCCGCGACGAGCTCAGAGCGGTCGACACTGGGAAACATTGCATGGAGGGCAGCAATATCAGTCTCTGCGATCTGAGACGTTGGCCCAACTGCGAGGTCGTGTCAGACTGCGTCGCACTGGAAGGTTGGGGCGGAGGTGTAACATACTCTGAGTGAAAAAGTCACGTATGCCTGCGCGAGGGGCAGTGGTGCCAGCGGAAGCTCTGCGCCAAATGCCGCCAAGGATAGCAGTTTCGAGCGCCGCCGTGCGCTGAGACTCTGTGCGTCGACGCAGTCCGTCTCGTGTCGGCGGCGGCGGCGGTTCAGGGCGCCAGGAGCGTGTTGGAGTCCTAGTGGATCCGACGGCGGGCGTGGCGATACGGGCGAGGAAGGTATAGACACGCGGTGGAATGCGCCACTGCTTGATGCGGGCAGACAGGAGAAAGTCGCTCCGGTACAGCGAAGAGGATGCTAGGGCGAGCACAGCGGGAACCGGATGCGAGAGGAAGAGCAACAGACCGAGAACGTAGAGCCGGATCGCGCGATCACCAATGGTGAAGGGAGGCAGAGAAATGAACCAACGGTCTGGAACGATTCGCACGTGCTGGTAGAGGATAGCGAAGAGAGGGCCGATGGGTCCCCCCGGTGCCGAGCGGACGAGTACGAGCAGCATGACTGACAGGAGCAGCGTGTACAGTGTCGTTACGCTCACAAGGAAGGCCTTCAGATTGAAACGGGCGAAGGTCAGGAGGGATCTATTTCAGATTGAGGAAAGATCGGATCACAGACTCACGGCATACTTGCGTGTGCCGAACGTGCGTTCGACCTCCCTTCCGGCGCCATAGATGAGAAGAACGCTGAGAAAGAGCTCAGCCGAGCTGGTGAAGGCGAGATGGTGTACGGCGAGGCGCCAGAACTGGTGGTGAGTCGTGAGATGGGGCGAAATGGGAAGGTTGGCGTAAGGTGCCAGGTGGAAGACGCCTACGACCAGCGAGGCGATTGTGGTGACAATAAGGATGCCTTTGGTGATGGGCGCATGGGCGAACCCTGTGACGTTGACCATGGTGCTGCTGCTGTTGCCGCTGCCGCTGCCGCTGCCAATGCCTTTGCCAGTGTCACTTATGGCAAGGCGAGGCGAGGCGAGGCTGCAACAGAGGGTGTCAAGCAGAGTGTTGAGGGATAAAGTGAAAGTGAGAAAAGGGGAGCAACGACAGGGTTAGAGTCGCAGCCGAGTTTCGCGAACGTGTGAATGAATCGAAGTGTGCTCTCTCCACATTTTTGGTGAGGTCGCATCTCAAAGCGCAGGCCCAGCAGAGCTCATGCACTTCCTCCACCATCGCCTTCACACGCTACAATCACACACACACCCAGCAATTCCATCTCGTTCACATCACCATACATCATCGCATCACAGCCGACAAGGATGCGCAAGGGCCCCGGACTCGCGGCGCTTGACCGCTCGCTCCAATCGTCAGCGCAGTACACGACGCTGGGCAATCAGCTCACCACACAGCAGCTAGCCGACCTCCGTGCTCAGCTCGAGACCTTTTCCTCGGCGCTGCGCACATTCTCGTCTCGCCACCGCTCCGACATTCTGCGCAACGCCGAGTTTCGACATGCATTTTCGCGCATGTGTGCTAGCATAGGCGTTGATCCACTTGGCTCGGCCATCCCGACAGGCAAGAAGGCGCTCTGGAACGACCTGCTGGGTCTGGGCGACTGGCAGTATCAGCTAGGTGTGCAGGTGATCGATGTGTGTGTCAGCACGCGCGAGCTCAATGGCGGCCTGATCGAGATGGGTGAACTCATACGTCGCGTGTCGAGACTCAGGACGGGCAGAGACACGGGCAGCGACGCCGGCGGCATTACAGAGGAAGACATTATTCGAAGCATCAAGACGCTCAAACCGCTCGGATGCGGGTATGAGGTGGTGCAGCTCGGCGACCGCAAGATGGTCCGCAGCGTACCACGCCAGCTTGGCACGGATACCATGATTGTGCTCACCCTCCTCTCCTTGCCGCGCTCGCCAAAGCGCAGCGCAGACACCGTACTTGAGGACGAGGCCGGAATGCCGTATCTGACGCAGGACTGTCTTCGCCTCGCATGGCCAGGCAAGAAGGCAGAGTGGACCGCAGAACGGGCGCGTGCGGTGCTCGATGACCTCGCCCTCCGCGAAGGCATGCTCTGGATCGATGAGCAGGCCTACCCGGTCCGCTACTACTCGATGGCCATGCTGCATGAAACGTCTGCCGAGGCCTAGCATGCTGCGACTATGATACCCCGCCACTCAGGGCCTTACCAAGCAACGCAATCGCCGTGAAAAGGCCCTCAACTGTATACTACTGAACTAACTGTCACTCTGCAATTTTTGTCTTTTTTTATGTTGCTGTGAGTTAGTCAGTGGTTCGGAAGTGCTCCGCAGGTCGTTACCAACGTAGCAGAAAGCGTGTCGTATCGAGTGACAAGGTGACGTGACGCGCTCAGGATGCGCAGGATGCGGGTGTCAAGTGTTCGAACAAAGACAGAAATGCACGAGCCAATGCGGGCTGGCATTGAGACTGAGGCGGAGGAGAGGCTAAATTTGCGAATGGTCGTGATTGATTCTGTTTGTCGAAAGGATGCATCTCCAGTTTCTGTCCTATCTTCATCCTTCTCATCTCTATAAGCTCTCCACACACCCGCCCTTTCCATCTGTCGTCTCCTGACTATGGACATGCAGCTCGGCCCTTCATCATGAATACCTATCCTGCCGAGCTGCTCAACCACCATTATGCGTGCATGCTCGTGTCGGGCCTCGACCCACCAGCAGAGTCACCAGCCCATGCCGCCTTTCCCGAGCTATGCCGCGACCTGGTCGAGATCATCAATGCTCGCGGCCGCAATACCGTGTGGGATTCCGCACGTGGACGTGCTGCTGTCTTCCATTCGGTCCTGGTCGACCATACTGTAAGGCTGCCACCGCTCAAGACCAGACCTAACAACACGACTCTCCCAGCTCGAAGCCCACTCTCGCCACTACATCCGACAAGCCCCCTCTTTCCAGATGGCCTTATCGCGCCCATATGGACTCGCAAGCACAGAGAGCTCGTGCCTGCTGTGTTTGTAGCCTTCCACTGCCTCGCCGAGCGCCCACAAGGCGAGCTTACTCCAGAGGCTGGTGCCGAGCTTCGCAAGCAGGATGAGCGGCTTATCGAGTTGATTGCAGAGCGCAAACGCGGCCTCACTGAACGTGGTATCAAAATGACTGTAGTGCTCCTTACCACCCGTCAAATGCTCGGTAAGCTCTTTCCTCTCCTCAACCTGGCCTGTCTCTGCTTTCTCATCTCGGGTCTCTCATGCCTCTTTCCTTCCTTGCTTACTTACTACAGAGGATCCAGCTCTTGAAGCAAGACTCAGCTTCATTCGTCGCACTTCTGGTCTCGATTCTCGTGCCAGCCTCTTCGTGCTCACCCCGGTATCGCGCCAGGAACTCAACGAGTTTGTTACCAGCTTGCACGGTACATTGTACGAGTCGGCCCTCGATTACTACCGAGAACATGCACGCCGAGTCAAGCGCAAGCGGGCGCGCTATCCACCGCCTCCATCCGTCATCCAGCCCATCCTGACCGCAGCAGCCAGCTTGCCTGGTCGCACTCCAAACGAGACATTGACCCCGCTCTCTCGCGAAGGCTGGATCGTACGAGCAGAGTACAAGCTCGGCACCTTCGCCGAGCTGCAGGGCGACAACGACGAAGCACTCTCTCGCTACCAAGAGGCATACGAGATCCTATCCGGGCCTTGCCTTGGCAGTACCATGATGCTCCCACCCCGCACCAAACGATGGGCTGAAGCCAAGGTACTAGCCGACACACTCAGCATTAAGATTTCCAAGTTTCATCTCTACAAGGATGATGGGGCTGCTGCCATGAGGCAGTTCCAACGGCACCTCCATCGCTTTACCGAGCTCAGCACTGGTTGGGGAATAGGCAACATGACGTTTGAGTATTGGAGCTGGCTCTGCAAGCAGTAAGTACCAGGAAAGGGATAGATCAAGGCCCGCTCGACTGACCATAACTGTGCGCCGTCATCAGGTACCGCATGTTTGCCGACCTCGTCGAGGTAGCCACACGGTCGACCGCTGGATCGCCACTGCCGCCTTTCAATCTTCCATGGCATGCACCACCACTGCCTTCACGGCTTCTGCATCCCGACTACCTGCCTCGACTCAACACCATGCCGGCGCCACTCGGGATGCTGACACCCAATCAGGCTGCCATCATGTCTGGCGTGTCTCCTGGTGCGTTGGTCCAGGGTGCGGGTACATTCTACTACCTCGCAGCGCTGTGCACGCTAGAGCGTCGCGACCGGTTCCACAAGATGATGGCTGCCGAGTCGTCAGACGACCCAACGTCCAACCCAGCACTCCACAACGAGCAGAAGGTGGACTACACCGCCCAGATTACGGAACAGCTCACACGGGCATACGAATCGTTTAAACGCGCCAGGCTGCAGCGCTTGTCGCTGTTTGTTGCTTCTCGCATCGCCTTGACGTATCTCGAGGGAGAACAGCACGAGATGGCACTCCGATTCCTCGAACGCATCATCCGCTCCTACCGTCGCGACCGATGTGACGACATCCAGTCTTGGCTCCTCGCCCTGGCTGCTCCCTGCGCACTCGAGGTCAAGGATGTGGACAGCGCGGCCAAGATCCTCATCGACGTGCTCGTGCTGAATGTCGATTTACCCACGGACCAACTTGATGCTCTAACCTCGCTCGTGATGGAAAAGCCACCCCAAATCCTCATAGAAGGGGAGGGGCTCTTCCGCGTCGATGTGGTTTTTGTCGACGCCACTGTCCAGATTGGATCTCCAACCAGCTTCCAGCTTCGCTTGACAGCGCCCGCTACCAGCCGAGGCTTAGGCTCAATCACGTTCGACGAGCTTGAACTGTACCTTCTGGGTTCTGATCATACCTTTAAGATTCGCAACGCGGATGCTGGTCCTGAGACGCAGCAAATTGTTAACCTCGGCGAGCTAGGAAAAGAGGATGCAGACAAGGCTGAGGCGCAACTCCGCTGGGAACCGGGGGCCTGCAAGGTGTTCCAAGGAACGGTTGTGCCAGAAGCAGAAGGCCTTTTGCAGGTAAGTTGGTTTGGCTTGGAAACGGTGAAGGGCGATCGAGTTCTGACACGCAACTCTGCACGTGCACTATCTAGGTGACTGGAGCAACGCTTCGGAAGGGAGGTCTCGAGGTACAGCTCGACTTTGTAGTCGGCTCACCGCTGGCTGGATGCATGCAAGATGCACGCTGGCTTCTCCCGTCGGGCAAGTCGGTGAGCGTGGCACAGAGGGAGCGGACGGACACGACATTTGTGCAGTCCCGCAACTACCGGCTCAGGGTGTCTGTGGAGCACGACGAGTTTGCACTGCTGGACGAAAAGTTTCCGCTGCGCATCAAGGTCGCGAACGAAGATTCCGAGACGGTCGAATGTATAGCTGATTTGGCGCTGCAGCCTGCCTACGAGGGAGTTGGTGAGTGTTTGCGTCTGAATAGGGCTTGCGTGCATCAGCAATTGACGGCGATACTATGTCTGGTTGACTTTGCGACAGACGACACGCTCGAGCTAGAGAATGGGACTGCCATGACGCATGTTCGAGAGCATGTGGTAGGTAGCATTGCTCCAGGCGAGGAGGAGACGCTCGTGGTATACCTCAAGGCAGCAAGGCGAGCTGGTCCACGTGTGGTAGATGTGGTGCTGCGGGCAGGCACAAGCGAGCGGACAATGACGGTGAATGTGGCAGTTGGACAGGCATTCCGGGCAACGCTGATCCGACCGTTGTCAAGCGAGGCTCCGACAAGCAAACGCCGGCGGGCGCTTCTTGATTTCAGCGACAGCGACAGCGACGGTGATGATGACGAGGAGGAGGCGGGGAAAGCAAGGAAGCCACCGGGCTCCGTGCGAATTGAGGCTCAGATCGAACTGGTGAGCGACATTGCGCTGCTGGTGGAAAGGGTCTCGCTGGTTGTTGCAGAAGAGCACGACGAGCTGGTCGGGGTTTGGGAGCGCGGAGATCGATACATAGCAACACTGGAAACGATAGCGGAGTCGGAGCAGTACCTGGAGGTGGTATGGCGGCGACCCGACTGGGCAGAGAGCGCGGTCACACAGCTGGCGCTACCGGCAATCTCACGACCAGAGCGCCAGGCTCCGGTGACAGTCAGGGCGGAGCTGGCTGGTAGTGGTTACCTGGACGAAGCGCTGGATATGTCGCTGGTTCTTACGAGCCACGACGAGGCAAGAACGAGGCATGTCGTGGTTGCGCTGGAGAGCAGCGACAACTTTGTGTTTGCGGGCCCGCGCCGGCTGACGGTTGGGCACCTGCTTCCGGGCGAAGAGCGGCGCCTGGATGCAGCGGTACGACTGGTTCCGACGACGATGGGACGAGTAGAGCTGCCACGCATCACGGCCTGGCTCGGGGAGGAGGAGATTCGTGTAGAGACCCGAAGCGTTCTCAACGTGCTGGTACGTGCTGCGTCTGCGTCTGCGTCGGCGTCTGCGTCTGCGCCGGGGACAGGGTAACACACAATAGCTACAACACAGTACAGTACTCGGTGCTGCGGTGCGGAGACGCACTGCCAATGTTGAAAAAAAACCATCCATTCTTTCAATTAAAGTACTCCCGGTTAGCCAATGTTCGCTATAAAAAGAGGGCAGAGACACGATTCGGTGCAATGAAGGAGAAGGAGAAAGGAGAAGAAGGGTGCAGCGGCGGTGCTGCAGGCGGGACTCGACACGGGCCTGGGGTGCAGGAGAGGTATGGTCTCGTTCTGTGCGTCGAGGGATGCAATGCAGCGAGAGTGCGGGCGTGAGAGAGAGAGAGAGAAAGGCAGCGTGGGTCTAGAATTCTGTCGGGTCGATTCGAGTTGCTGCTGCTGCTGTTGCTGCATGATGGGCGTAGGCGGCCAAGTTGCACCACAGTAAAAGGCTGGTGTGGGATCGGGAGCGCGCTGACTGGTTCGGCACATTTCTGTTTCGCTTAATCATTTCTGCGCTGGCCCTTGTCTTGTCTTGTCTTGCCTGGGGTTGCGCCACACTCGAGTCGGATCCAGTCCAGTCACGCTCCCCACGGGCCTCGGGTCTCACCTGCTGCCAAGCAGGAAACAGACTAGCTCGATGGGTCTCAAACGAGAGAACTGAGCCTTGTTCTCGACTTGGGTTGAGGGCAATCAATCAGCACAGCAGAGCATCGGATCACCCTAAAGCACCGGAAGCCAACAGATCACACAGACAGACAGCAGCACAGCAGCCGGGATGCCGGGAGATTTTCCATTTCCACTGCGATGCGAGAAGGGGATGCGAGGTGCCTTGGCTTGCCTTGTCTCTCCCGGCTCGGCTCGGCTCGACTCGTGACGGACTGCTCAGTGTCCCGGCCCAAGCTGACATGTCTGCTCTGCACTTGTCTTCTCCCCCCTGCGCTGTGCTGTGCTGCGCTGCGCTTTCGCTTTCGGCCCACCCACCTTGTCGCCATGCACGCTTTCGTCTCAAGCGAGTGGCCGTGCCCTGCCCTGCCCTTGGCCTTGGCCAAATCCTTGCCCACCCCCCCTCCTTGGCAGCTGCCACTGCCATACTCTCACGGATGAAATGAAGGAGAGCGAGTCAGTGAGCCCCCTTTTTTTATTTTTTGTTCGGATCGTTTCGTTTCCCCGCGTAAAAATCACCTATGCAGCTCAGCTTGCTGTAGCAGACAATACAGCACAGCGCACTACCGTAGCCTCGCTTTCGCTGCTAGATTCTCCGACTGATTGACTGATGGAATGGATTGACATCCGACAAATACAGTACGAGATCATGCATCGGATCCCGACCCTCCACCGCCAAAGCTGTGTCTCAAGGTTTATTCTCCCGCTACCGCTACCGCTACGATCCCCTCCCATCCCATCCCATCCCATCCCTTTCCTTCCCTCATCCCCTGCCCCACCTTCACACTACACTGACCCTGTCGTGTCTCCTGGTCCTCTTTCACACCGGACCCCATCTCTTTCTCTCTCTTTCTCCATCTACTTTCTGTCGTCCTTGTTCATAATCATCCACATCCGTCACCACCACCAACCACAGCCACCTTTTGTCTATATTGCAAATACACATCACCCTTAATTATCCGGCAGCATCATCTATCCAAACGAACACCAAGAGCAGCAGTCCATTCCCTGTATAACTAGTGGTACGATCGTACACACCATGTCACAGCCTCATCACCTCTCGCGAGACGGCGTCCGCCTCCCTCCCCCCGCTAGCTTCTTCCGCGAGGCTTCGGATTCCAGGGACGCTGCCCTCCACCCGTCACAGTACCATCCCGTGCGAGACGATTATCACCCCCAAAGCCACCACGCCATCCCGCCTACCGCTCGCAAGCGCTCCCACTATGAGGCTCATGTGCAGTCTCTGCCCGAGTACGATGCGCGCTATGATGAACGGCTCCAACTTCACCACCACCACCACCATCATCACCTCCATCGACACCAGCAATCTGACTATATTGCCCGAGCCGTAGCACCGCCACTCCCTTCCCATCGCCGTCCTTCTTCTACATCTTATAGTGCCCCAGTGTCGTCTCCACCGAGCCTCCCGACGCCGCATTCTCGTCCCAGTGCCAACTCACACTCGGGTCATTACCGCTATCCATTGAACACTTTCCCTGCATCCGGTCGCGAGCATGACATTGCTCCCTATGTCTCCTCCCATGCGTATCCGACCGCGACCGCTCCTCCTCAGCCTCATCCATCCAAGATGATCTTGCCAACTTCACCCACCTCTCCATCTTTTGGCCCCCTGCGTGGTACGCATCCTGATCAGCCTCCTCTGCAGAACCTGGCCAGCGACCGGCCACTTGCACCTCGAGCTGTTCGTCCCGTATCGCGAGACTTGTCCAACCCGGATGCTCGCTCATTCGCTCCGGCCAAAGCTGAGCAAGATGTGCTCCCACGCCGTGCACATGCGCCTTCATCAGCGCCTGCAGACGCTCCCAGCCCCTTTGCTCATGCTCCTCCGGCCCAACCAAACCAGAAGCATAACCAGGCTACTCTTACCTCGCAGGAACAGAAGCAGAACGCGGCATCGCAGCAACAGTCTCAGCAGCAGCGCAAGCGACTCCGGATCTCACGTGCCTGTGACGAGTGTCGCCGCCGCAAGACGCGTTGCGATGTCGTCGGCGCTTTCCCTGGCGAGCCTGGCCATCCTCACACCATGTCGGGCTTGGTTGCTCCGCTTGAGCCTCACCAGGAGCCTCAGGGCGACATGCTCATCATTCAACCCTGTATGAACTGCCGTAGAAGCGGTGTCAAGTGCTCGTACAGCAAGCGCCCTCTCAAGCGAGGCCCAAGCAAGGGCTACATCAAGGATCTTGAGCGTCGACTCAACTCTCTCGAGTCTCAGATGGTCACCCCTGACGCTACGAGTGAAGTGCCACTCAAGGAGCACAAGGGTAAGGTTCGCACTGAAGACCGCATCGTCCGCCTAGAGCATGCACTGGCCACGGCTACGGCTACGGCTACGGCTACGGCTACCGCTGCTATTGGCGGCGCAGAAGCTGAACAGGACAGAACGACAAGAATTGTGTCAAAGTCGGACGAGAGTGCGTGTTCTGTCAACCAAGACAGCCACCCGGGCCAAGATGACAACCAAGACGTTGACATTGACGACGCATCTGACGTTGATCAACTCGAGTCTCCACGCGCAACTCGTGCCAAGATTGCTGCTTGCAATAACCACTCGAAAGCCAAGGCGCGCATTGTTAGGCAGAAAGTCAAGGCAGAGCGCCAGGATGGCTCAAGCGTTGTCGATCACGACCAAGCCGCTGCAGAGCTCAAGAAGGCTCTGCTGGGCTCTCTGATCAATGCCACTTTCCCGATTGTGCGCTATGATTCAGCAAGCACACAAGAACAACCCGGGGTCGAGCAGGATGCGATCGCCAGACTCGAAGACCGCGTGCTCTCGCGTGGCTTTAAGATCTTGACGAGCCCCATTGAAAGGCCCAGGCCCAGGCCCGGGCCCGCGTCGGATGAGTGGCGAGGTGAGAAAGGCGGGGCGAGCCGGGAAGAGACGCCAAGTATGCGGCGTTCTGGCTCTGGCTCTGGCTCTAGGCGACAGAGATCACACGAGGCACGCGTTGCGCATCTGGTTGGGCAGGCTTCGTCGGGTCTTGGTCTGGAGTGTAGCGAAATGCTTCTCGCTACTCGTCCTGGACGAACAGAGGCGGACCGACTGAGGGCTCAGCGTCGGATCAGATCGCGGCTGGCGGGGCAGGAGGCGGACCTGCTGATGCTGTGCTACCTCGACTCGCTTCGACGGGGACAGATCAACAGCTCTGCGTTGGCGGCTGCTGTGTCCAAGCTTGGTTCTGGGATGGCGATGCAAGAGTCGACCGAGACGCTGCGACGGCGGACGATCATGTACATGCTGGATCGGTGGCATGCGGTTGGGTTCAACACGCCACACCTTCTTGCTGGGCGATTTGCCATGGACCGACACAGCTTCCGGTCGATGAAGAATGCGCTTGGCGAGATGGGTGGCTCGCCGCTGGGGAATGGGTGCCACGAGGTGCTGCGGGGGGCGATCATGCTCGGGCAGCTGAATGACCAAGCACAGGAGTCGGGTGGATGGAAGTACGTGTCTAAGTCGGATGTCGAGTCGGTGATTCAGAGCGTGGCAGATGAGGACGAGACTTTGGTTTTGGAAGGGGATCTGGTGCAGGGTAGCGATGCAGCGTTACGGCATGTGATGCAAGCCACGGTGAGGGTGTACCACGCGCTGCATACGCTGCCGATCGCGGCTGAGGCACGACTGTCGGATGTGGAGCGCATTTATTCGCTGGCGGAGCAGATGGTGGTGCTCGGGTCTGTCAAGACGCCGCTGTCGCTGACGAGCAAGATGTTGCTTGCGGCGGTGGGACCGCACCTGCTGGCGATTGCCTCTGTTGCGTTTGCGTGGACGCTCAAGACGATTGCGCGGCTTGGGTCGGTGGCCATGGGCATGGGCATGGGGCACTCGGCAAGAGGAGGAGGAGGAGCAGCAGCAAGCGGGTCAGCAAGCGGGTCAGCAAGCGGGTCAGCAAGCGGCGGGTCGTCAGCAAGCGGCGGGTGGTCGTCGTCATGGAAGCGTGCGGACGGACTGGCGTCGGGGGATTTGCAGCCGCTGGAGCACTACCGGCGCAAGACGCAGGACTATACGCGCATGTTGGGCCCGATGAGCGTGCTGTCCGGTGGGGATTTTGGGAGCGCTTGCTCGTTCAAGGCGCTGTACATGCGGGTGGCGCTGTTCTGCAACCAGACGCTGGGCTACTCGACCAAGCTGGGCTGTCTGCTTGCGGCAGAGTCGGAGGCGGCGAGCGACTCGCCGCTGCGGGACGATGGGCTGGCGCTGTGCCAGGATGCAGACGGCGTGGCTGAGATGGTGGGCGAGCTCGGGTGCCTGGGCTATGTGTTGGCCAGTACGAATGCGAACGAGGTGTGGTCGCTCGCGCTTGCCGAGTGACGCCGACTGGGACTGGGACTGGGACTGGGCGCTGTACTTTTACAAAACTAGGGTCAAGTCACCGTACAGAACTGTACTGTAATCGGATCGCACCGTGTGTGTACTGTACAGTATGGTACAGTACTGTACTGTAATTTACCCGGTCGTGTGGGCTGGGCTGGCTGGCCGGTTTGGTTGATGGTTTGGCAGCAATTGCGGCAAGGCAGACAGCGAGTACAGTACTTTGCAGTACTGGCAGTAATTGTTAGTTGCTGTATGCTGTATGCACAATGCAAGGTCGGCAGCGCAGAACCAGCCGCGGTTTTCCTTGGCTGCCGAAAGCGACAGAGAGAGAGAGAAGAGAGAGAGAGAGAGAGAGAGCGAGAGAGAGACTCTGCTCTGCGAATCAACCCTGGGGGTTTTGTGGTTTTTTCGGATTGTTCTTCTGTCACGACGCGTTCCCGTTCCCGTTCCCGTTCACGTACCGTTGACTGACTGACTGCTCCTCCACACTGGCGTGCCTTGCCACAGTGCCAGTGCGAGAATCCTTTTTTTTTTTTTTTTTTTTTAAGTGGACGTGCAGGGAGGGAGGGCGCCGGCTGTGGGCATCTTTAGCACCACCACCACCACCAGGACCAGGACCCGGATCAGGACCAGGACTTGGGACCAGGAGCAAATGTTTGGTATTTTCCACCTGCCCACGCTGCTGCTGCAGCAGACGATAACGCTGCTGTACCCGTTGTATGCGACGTACAAGTGCGTAGCGTATGCCGAGTCGCTGGCGGACCTCGAGACGTGGCTCATGTACTGGTCTGTGTACGCCGTGCTCACCCTGCTCGAGGGCACGCTCGGCGTCCTGTGGACCTGGCTGCCCTTCTACTACGAGGCCCGCCTCCTCTTTAGTCTCTGGCTCGTCCTCCCCCACACACGCGGAAGCACCTACCTCTACGTCAAACACCTCCACCCGCTCCTCGAGGCCAACCAGGACCGCATCGATCACGCCGTCGCAAGCCTCAAGTCCCGCGCACGACACGAAGCCTCCAAGCTCCTCGGCTCCTGGAGCTCGTTCATCTTTAACCCCTCTGAAACCCACGCTCAAGCTCAACACCCACACCCAAACCCACAGGCACAGGCACAGGGGCAGGCGCAGGCGCAGGCGCAACAACAGGCTAACTACGCTGGCCTCCTCGGCAAACTCGCCCCCTACGCCTCCGCCGCCCTCTTTGCAGGCCAGAACGAGGCCCAGGCCCGCCGCGCTAACCTCGAACGCCAGCTACACGCCCTCGACGACCACTCCGGATCCGACACCTCCACCACCACCACCACCACCGGAGGCACACCCACCCCCCCGAGCAACAACAGCCCCTCCGCCCCCGCCTCCGCCTCCGCCTCGGCCGCCCGCAGACGCGTCAGCGGTCGCCTCGCCAGCATGCTCGGCGAGTCTTTTGACATTCTCGACAGTCCCCGTCAGTGACAGCGGACAGCGGACAGCGTACCGTACAATGGCCAGCGCTTCCCACACCTGCCCTGGCCCTGGCCCGCAACCGCAAATGCAAATTCATGCGCGCCCATCTGCCCATCTGCCCATCTGCGCATCTCACTCGTCTCTCGTGCGAAACATACCATTTCGGCTCCGGCTCGGGCTTGCTAGGTATTGATTGGCGTAATGTTAACTCAAGTTAGGACTGCACAGTAGATCAGATCGTCTTTACACCATAATTTGCGTCGCAGAGAACCGGCCGTCAGGCTTCTCGTCAATCCGCCACGCCACCGGCTGCACGTCCACCTGCGCGTACCTCGCCTCGCTCTTGACGCCCAGGTCGAGCAGCGTGGACGCCGAGTTGAGGTTGATCCGTCTGCTCGAGCTCTTAAATGCCAACACCGCCGCCACAGCCGAGTAGATGGCGATCACTAGCAGCGGAAGCGTCCAGAGCAGCTTGATCCCATTCGGGTTGATCGCGTATCCCGGCCGCACCAGCGACGTGCGGTACCGCTGCGCACTGCCGTCGTTCAGCATGTCCACAAAGTCGGTCGAAGTCAGCGTCTGCCCGTAAACGCCATTGACCATCACCCCGAGTGACTTGACCAGCACCGCCGTCATCATCTCCTGGTCCAGCCGCCCCGCCTGTGTAATGTTCCTCTCCTGGTACCCGACCTGTGCACGCCGCAGCACCGTGCTCATCGGCGTAGGCACCGGTAGCAGGCTGCTGGACCTCGACACGAGCGAGAATTCGTACGAAAAGTACGTCGCAAGCCCGTGCAGCAGCGACAGCGTCACGTCCGACGCAACCGACGGTCGTCCTGGCGCCGCGTACTCTGTACACTCCTTGCCCACAACCGCCGTGTTCAGGATCCGACTCTCCTGCCGCGAGATACCCGTCGTCACGTTCAGCGGCACCTCGATCAGCCGGATCGACTCGGCCAGTGTCACATTGCATGTGTGCAGGTACGTTCCTGCCTGCGGAGTAAAGTCGCTCGCCTGCTCCTCGATCGTGAGCGACGTGTTGGCATACACCCCAAGCACAAAGCTCGGTGTTCCATCCCGGTAAGTGCAGGCATCCGCCGATGCGTCCGACGCGTACTCCTCACTCGGCGTCCAAGGCTGCACCGTCTCACTGCACCACTCGTAGTTGACCGTCCTCCGACCTGGCTGCCAGCTCGAATCGCAGGTCATCGTAATGTCCGTCACGGGAGCACACGACCGAACCGTCGTCGCATCCTCTCCCAGCAGGCGTTTAAAGCCAGGAATACCGTTTGACACCGTGTCCAAGATCTCCGGAAACAGCTCCACCTGGCGCCAGATGCTCGCGATACCAGTCAGGTCCGATCCGGAGGTCGCCATGCCATTCACAAGCTGGTGCGTGTCTTGCAGATATGCCGTGTTCGGACCGCGCGTCAAGCTACGGTCAAGACCGGCGACGCTGTTGTCTCCAGCGACCGAGGTAGCCGCATCGTAAATGAAAGGTATCTCCATGGGCAGCGAGTCGAATGGTGCCTCGTCCAGATTGGCCGACGTGTTGCCCTTGAGCATCTGATAAGCCGCTTCGAATCGCCTCAACCTCGATGGTCGTCCTGCGAGTGTAGGATAAGGGACCAGGATGATCGCCTCGTCGTCGATCGGAGTGGCGACCAGCAGACCGTTGATCGACGAATTGGCAAGCTGGTTGAGGGCCAGCAGAAGCAAAAGCATCCAAAGAAGCTTTCCAGCGTCCCAGCCAGCAGCCAGCGCATCCAGGGTCTTTTGCAGACCAGGAGAAGAGGCAAAGTCAATCATAAGCGGCTTGGCACCACCTGGAGAACGAAGACGATGGATCGTAAAAGCGATTGCGATAATACCGATCGATGCAGAGCCAAGCAGGCCGATTAATGCGCCGAGCAGACCGAGCAGAGCGTTGTAAATGGATAGATTTTGACTGTGCAAAAGCATAAGCATTGGTGCTCCTTCCGTGTCCCAGACAACCAGCCCGCAAAAATAATACTCACGAAATAAAGTTGTAGTTGAAAATGATAGGGTTCTTAGCGGCGTAAAAGGACAAGACCATGACTGCAACGCAAAGAACCACTCCTCCGAAAGCAAGAAGAAAGTTCATCAAGATTTGCAGGCGATGGAACGTCTTGGAATCTGAAGTGCGGTGCGGTATGACGGGTTCACCGGGGCTCGAGTTGTTGAGAATCGGGGCCGTCTCCAGCGGATGGGCCATCTCGTGCTTGGCCGGTTTGTCACCACCATTGTACGCGGCTGCCGAGTGGTCCCAGCCCGGCGAGTAGAGAGAGGACACGAATGGTGTTTGTGGTGCGCTTCCCGTCGAGTGGGTTCTGGTGCCAAATTGGCCCGAGTGGCGGTTCCCGGCGGTATTCGCTCCCGAAGGCTGCGGCTGAAGATGGGGGTTGTCCATGCTGTACCGAGGAACAGAATAGTAACTAGACGACATGACCGTTTCCTCCAACAAGTTGAGACTCGAATATATACGAGTCCAGCTTGGACGGGGTGTGTTGAGAAGGGAATGCAGCTGGAGAAAGCTGATGCATATTTTGTCCAAGTGGCCGAGGCTCATCGACTTGATGAATGGGCATGTCAGCAAGGATGAGAATGAGCGTGCCTGCTTCCTGCATCCTGTGGGAAAGACACGCTGCCTGCTGGAGAGGATGCGGTCTCGTGTCGTATCATCATGAGCCAGGCCAGATCCACGTTAGCTGCCGCTATCACCGCCGCCGCCGCCTGGACTTGAAGCGAAAGAGCCGCAGGAATTTGCGCAAGGATGGAACGGGCCCAGAGCCATGATACGGTCGCAGAAGCGAAGGTACCGGTGGTTTCAAGTTACCGTCAATGACATGCAGCGGGCCATGGAGCGGTGCAGCCACCAAGAGCAAGGCAGAAGTGGCCTTGGGAACGGCTGAGGAACAAGGACATGGGAGTGAATGAGATCCCGTTTCTTGGCTGCATGGGCAATCGGGATTTGGCAAGAAGCGACAGGATGCTGTCTCGCTCCTATGGCGTTGCGTTTCTGATCATGGCGATGCTACTGGCGATGAACGGTCCAGCCACCCGCTTTCAAGGCCCGACAACCTGTAGCCCACCTGTAGCGGGGCTGGCCCAAAGGTGAAATTTGCGCGAGCTGCATGTGTCCCGTCAAGTTGTGGTGTGCATTTTGAAAATGGAAGGCGAGGCAGGGAGGGGGAGGGGGAATAGGGCGTTATTTACGTGAAGAGTTAAGGTACAGAAAAGTGCACACTCCAATGCGAGGTGCAGCTCCCAGGGCGCGTTCCCAGACAAAGTGTCCCGTCTGACTGGATCAAACAACTCGTGGCAACCAACGGTCAAGCCTCCTCTCCTCTTTGCAATGGGCCGTGAGACTCTTTCTTGCAGAAGGAACAAGCTTTCTGGCCGGACTCGATTCCAGACCTTGCGACACTGTGACTACATAGAGCATTGGGGAGGAGAGTGTGATGGTGAGATGAGATGCGTAGCCAGACAAAAATGGGGTGATACGGTACTGTTCTGGACGGTAGAGCTTGTTTGCAAAAGCGGGGTTGCATTTAGGCGGTGCATGCACACTTGCAGCACTTGGCGGTCCAGGGCAACGGTCGCGATCCTCGAATTGTGACAGAACCAAGCAAGTACTGTACAGCACAGAAGGATACTGTATTGTCACTGTGGCCAACTTGGTGCTGTCTGGCCCACAAAGCCGTTGTCGGAGTGCGAGCAATGACTACCAGGGAGTGCTGCTGTAACTTGTCGGCGCCCTCACAAGCAGCCTTGTTCAGCTCAATTCAGCCTCCCTGAGACTGACTCGAGCTCAGACACAGCCCTGGCCTGACATGTACCTCTCCCGTCCCTTCCATCTCGGGCTACACACATCCCACACCAGCGTGACCCGCATCGTGCGCCTTGTCTGTCTGTCTGTCTCTCTGTCCTCCCCGTCTCTCGCTAGTTGGCGTCGACCTGATCGACTTAGACTCCGCCGACTTGCTGGTTCGCAGAAAAGTTCCTGCAGCACTCCTCGCCTTGCCTCGTTTCCACCTACCGCTGCTTTGCATCACCATGAACCCCGGACATAGGTTTCTCCTGCATCACCCTCACTTCGACCTTGGCTGTGCATTCAGACTGTGGACCCACAGTGAGATACCAAAAGTCCAGATCTCTTTGCTCTCCTGAATTGGAAATGCCATATGCCATTTGTGAAAAGGAAAGCGGAATGGGAAACCAAAGAACGATTCATATAAACAGGACCTCGAGTTCGGCGTAGCTAGCGGTGTTCGTACAAGCTCCTTCACCCCTCTAATCTCTTCCCACCCTTGCAGCCAAGCCGCTTCCTCAACGACCTTGTGCGACTCGCATCTTTTCAACATGAGATTCTCGGTAAGAAGTTCCGGACCCGATCGAGAAGCAGCAGCTTGAACTGACTCGTTGTCATTCAGCTTATCGCGGGGCTCGCCCTGACCGCCTGCTCTAGTGTGCTTGCCGTCCCCCTCAACCCCGTTGGAAGCAATGCTCTGGACGTCTCTCTCTTGCCTCGTCAAACGAATGAATCAGGCACCGTCGACGGTGGTTCCTCCGGAAGCGAGGACCCCATCTATGGAATCCCAACTGGAGAGACCGGCACAGTGACCGATGGCAGTGGCAGTGGCAGTGGCACCGGGACTGGCACGGAAACGGGAACCGATCCTGGCACTGGTACTGGAACTGGAACTGAAACCGGAACTGGAACGGGAACAGGGACCACTGACGGTACAAACTCGAGCACGACACCCATTGTCACCGATGGAAGCAATGCAAGTGACAACACTACGACCATCATCCCAAACGATGGGTCCAACAACACCACCCTCATCCCCCCGTCTGCGAACGGCACCTTGACTGACAGTGGTGTTGGAAACTCGACCAATTCGACCAACTCGACGCTCGGCTCGAACGGAATCAACGAGGCCTGTGGCTCGAGCTGCGCTACCTCTGACTCGGTTCTCACCTCGTGCTGGAACAGCTCGAAAGATCCCGAGGTGGTAGTCAAGTGCTTCTGCGGCGACAGCCAAGGTCCTTCTGCGCTCTCTGCTTGTACCTCGGCGGGGGCCAACTGTGGATCCACGGCGGCTGCCTCGCTGTCGCAAGCATGCTCGCTGTACAACTCGGGACAGCTGTACGAGGCAGGAGTCTGCTACGCCAGCCAGAACCCTTCGTCGAGCGACTGCCAGGGCATGACCGTGCCTGCTTCGCCACTGAGCGGCACGAGTTGCCAGAGCAGGCCCTCATGCAGCTCGTTTGAGGCAACGCTCAAGAGCTGTGTTGGAGGCAGCTCGGCGTTTGTCGACGGAGCAACGTGCCTTTTCACGAGTCCCAACGCCTATAACGACCTGAGCACATGTCTGGAAGACTCGAACTGTCTCACGGATGACATGGCGATGATCAAGGCTGCCTTTGATACGTACAACAGCCTTAATGGCCCGTCATACTACTCTTCTTCTGTTGCTGCCTCTGCTGCTCCCACCAGCACGGCCTCTGGTGGTTCTGGCAGCGATGGCAACGGGGCCAGTGGCGGTTCAGGAGGCGGAGGTAGCGGCACCAACAACCCGCAGTTCATCAACAACCCGCAGTTCATCAGCATCGTCTTCCAGTCGTCCTTCTGTATGACATCCGGTAGTCCCAAGTCGGAGGCGTGCACAAAGCCCAAGCCGGTCAGTCAGGAGTGGCAGCGCACGTACCAAGAAAAGTCGCCCACCGCTATCCTTGCGCCGGCAACGACGACGAAAAAGACGGCATCTATCACGGAAGCACGGGGCGGTAACTTTAACGGTGCATCTAGCGGCAGCTCGACGTCGACTACGAGTGGAGCGTTTGCGATCCGGCCTTGCACGGCTGGTAGCTGGATACTTGGGCTTGCTATTTCGGCTGGGTTTGCCTTTATGCTCTGACGGAAAAGCCTTGCTGTATATGTTTCTCACTTTGGGGCGATTGGTGATCTTTTACAACGATGGTTTCATTTCACTTTATAAGGCATAGTTCATTACCCCCCGTTACTACTGTCCCATTGGAATTTCCTTACTTGTCGATCACGTACCTTTACAGCGTAGCGTGTTTGTTGGATGCGGTCATTTGGTGGTGGGGGTCGGAGTTGCAAGCTGAGAAGGGAGAGAGGGAAGGGGCAGACCAGCGCACGCGCCAGCAGTCAGTCAGCCAGCGTCTTGCAGCAAATGTGGAGAACTGAAGAGGCAAGGAGATTACCGAGGCGCAACGCTTCGGGCGAGGGACGACTAAAATGGCCGAACAACCATAACCGGGGATCTATCTTGTTGTGGGGTTTGCCTGCTGGATCGAATGCCCCTACAAAAAGGGAACCAACTCGGGTCCCTTGCCAGACAGGATCGCTCGTTACCCACTTGTTGCTGTACCATATCCCTCGCTCTGCCCAGCATGCTTGACATCTTCTCTGCCCCCAACTACCATGACCTGACCGGTGCTGTTGGTGTCGTCAGTGGCGGTGGTACCGGTATTGGCCTCATGGCGGCTACTGCCCTTGCCTCCTGCGGCGCGACCGTGTGTAAGTCTGCATCTTTGCTCCTTGCTGGCTGCGGTGATCTATGCTGACACGCTTGCCGCTGCAGATATCCTCGGACGTCGTGAGAAAGTGCTCCAGGGTGTCGCGGATACTTACAACCCGAAACTCAAGGGCAAGCTTGTTGCGTGAGTGTTCAAGATCGCCTTGAGCAGCCGCGTGGCTCGTGCTGACTGGAATCATCTGCATTTCATCAGCATCCAGGCGGACATGACGTCCAAGGATGATCTGCAGCGAGTGGTGGCCGAGATCGAAAAGCAGAGTGGTGCCGTGCACATTCTCATCAAGTGAGTTGGGGTTGCTTGCTGCCTGCGATTTCGCACCGGGCTAACATCGACGCTGGTCTGCAGCAATGCTGGTGTCGAGGGGCCCGTGACGCCTGCTAGCGATGCCGAGTCGGTCAGCGAGTATGCCGGCCGACACCTGAGCAACGAGTCGTTCGAGGTCAGTTCTGTCCCTGCTTGCCCTCACAGCCATCTGGATCAGCACTGACGGTGGTGTAGGCATGGGACTCGCTCTTCCGTCTGAACGTGCACTCGGTCTTCTTCACCACCATGTCCTTCCTCCCCCTCCTGGAGAAGGGCAACCGGTCCAAGCCGTCCTCCAAGACCAGGTGGACGTCGACGGTGATCAACATCACCAGTATCTCGGGCACCGTGCGTACGTCCCAGAACCACTTTGGCTACAATGCCTCCAAGGCTGCTGCGAACCACTTGACCACCATGCTCTCGCACGAGCTCAACTTTGGCGCCTCCCCCAAGACCGGTACGTCCCTCCCCTTCTCCCCCTCCCCCCTCTGCCCCGTGCGTGAGTCTCGCGCGCAGTGCAACTGACAAGCGCGTGCCAGACATCCGAGTCAACGCAATCGCCCCCGGCCTCTTCCCGTCCGAAATGACGGCCGACAAGCCAGCTGAGAACGGCAAGTCGTCCGCCGACGACCTCGCGCGCCACCCCAACCCCTGCGGCAAAATCGGAACCGAAGACGACATGGCCGGCATCGTCGTCTTCCTCGCCCTCAACCAGTTCATGTACGGTCAGGTGCGTTTTCTTTCTCCTTCAACCCCCCTTCCCTCATCCTGCCTGCGCTGACCCTGGTCGCAGATCGTCAACGTCGACGGAGGATACATCTCTGCTCACTAGTCATACCGCACTGTACCGTATGCCCAACACGAGATTGAGATTGGAGGAAAACATTGTATTCTCTTTAAAAAGATACAGTGCAAACACTGTGCCATGTTCCGTGTTACGTGATAGGAATGAATGCAAAATACTGTAGGTCTAGAGCTGTTCACCATCAAGCCAGCGGTTGAGCATGGCAAGCGCACGGTCAGGCTGGTCGTAGGGAACCATGTGACCCGCATCCTTGACCGTGGCCCAAGTCAGACCGCCGCCAGATTGGGTCTCTCCAGCCTCCTGGCCGTCCACGATCCACTTGTAGTTCTTGGCAGCATGCCATTCGTCGCTTCCGCTCCAATCGAGCTGGGACACCCAGTTCTTGTTTCCGCGCCAGTTGCAGATCCAGTCCAGGTCTCCTACGTAGATCAGAGCAGCGATACCACGCTCCACGAGTCCGGCCACATTCAGTGTGTTGTCCTGCACTCGGTCGTTGCTCAGACCAAAGCCCTGCGCAACATCATTGTTGCACGACTGGAACTTGCCAATCTCAGAGACAGGCGCGGCACCGAGCAGCTTGCGCACATCGTCGCGGTCAAGGTATGCTCGGATGTCTTGGACAACATTGTAGCAGAGGTTGGGGTCCAGGCCGGCCTTGCAGTCGTCCTTGATGTTGTATGGGTTGAGACCAGTCTCAAAGTAGGGCGCCTCGAGCTCAGCCGAGCAGGTGTCGAGTGCGGCAGCACACAGGTCCGCCGTGTAGGTCGCAGTGCATTTTTCATGCAGCCACTTTTCACAGCGAGGTACCCATGTGGCCATGCGCTTGCACGTCTCGATGGAGAGCACTGGCTCAACACCGCCCTTGCGAGTGCACGTCATGTCGTAGTAGCCGCCGACCTGCTTGGAAATGTCGGTGAGACCGTTACCAATGAGGACAGACTTGAGGTTGATGAGCTCATCCTTGGCAGGCTTCTTGCCTTGCTTCTTGGCCTTGGCCCTGATCTCGGCGTTGCGGTCGGACACTTCAGAGGCAAATACGGGGATGTACCTGCCTCCATACGACTCTCCAGCCATGTGGAAGTCATTGTCACGGAACCTGTCGAACGCCGAGAAAAAGATGCGGAGGAAGCGGTAGATGTCCTTTGCTGCGTCCTCCGTGTTGTACGAGTTGACACCGTACCTCGAGTAGGAGAAGCCGACACCAACGGGCTGGTCGACGAAGAAGACGTTGGCGCGGTTGGTCCACGACTGCGGATGGAAGACGGTGCCGTTGATCGGTGGACCATGGGCGTTCTTGCTGCTGCCCTCAGGAACACGGCAGGGTCCGAGCTCGCTAAAGAGACCGAGGGAGGAGCTGCAGCCGGGGCCACCGTTGGTCCAGAAGATGACGGGGTCATCCTTGGGGTTGGAGCGGGACTCGAAAAAGTAGAAGAAGATGGACTTGCCGTCGATCGTGTCAATGTATCCGCTCCAGCTGGTTACAGTGGGGTCGCAGAAGGCATCGGGATCGGCCAAGTAGGCGTGTGCCTCGCCCTCGCCCTGGCCCTCGCCCTGGCCCTGGCGCTGCTTGCCTGTGCCGGCGTGGATCTGCTTGATTCGGACACTCATCTGGGGAAAATCCTGGTGGGTCAGAACGACGTGCTCGCCACGCTGAGCGGCAATCATCTGCTCGACACTGGTCCCGGCGAGGGCAGAGATGCCATGATCAGCATTGATGGGAAGTTCGATTCGGAGGGGTCCACCGATACCCATGTTGGCGGTAGCTGCCGGGTCGGTATCAAAGTAGCTGGGGCCACCAACACGCGAGGCTGGGGCTGGGGCTGAGGCCGATGTGGGGAGAGCGACATGGTCTTTGCTATTGGAGGGCCATGACTCTCGAGAGTGTCGAATGCCGAGGTCGCCCATGGCAATCTGTCCATTGTCGATGCTGGCAGCAGCAGCTGTGGCGGAAAGCGCGACAAGGGCAGAAGCGACGATTCCTTTCATCTTTTGGCAGGTGGTGGTAGTGGTGGTGGTGGTGGTGAGTAAGGGGGGTGCGGCCAGGATTGGACAGAATAGCTCATCTCAGCTCAGCTCAGCTCGGCTCAGCTTGGCTTGTGAGTGAGTGAGTGACTAAATGCGAGAGAGGCCGGACGACGCTCAACCGACGCGATACAGTACAGTACTGAAGCTTGCCGGTTGAGTGGTTGAGCGGTTCCCCTCAGCGGCTGCGGCATGGGTGACCCTGCGCTCGAGCCCTTTTGTTTGCCTCTCCAGCTTGCATTCCCGCCGGATTGCCGGATTGCAGACGCGCGCGAGGCTTTTGCGAGGCTCTTACGCATGGACCTCTCTTCTTCTCGCCGTTCAATTGACCGACCCAAGAGGTACTCGGCCGAGAGTCTCGCTACTCACTACTCAGCTTTCTTTCTTGCGAGATTGCCGTCTGGGTCTCAGACTCGCACTGTTCCTCATCCTCCACTTTCTCACTTCCAGCTCCCACCTCCATCGCTACACACCCCAACATGCTCGGCTCGCTCGTTGCATACGACTCTGACTCGGGATCAGAGCAAGAGCCAAGCGTCGCTGCTCCATCTTCTTCATCCGGATCCGGGCTCGCATTACCGCCTCCTCGTGCCAGCACCACCACGCTCAGCCAGCACCTCCCACCTCCCAAAGCGTCACAACCTGGATCTGCATCCCAATCCGGAACTGGCAGTAGTCTCTCGCTTCCTCCGCCAAAACAGGCGAGCAAACGTGCCAAGTTCCAAATCAAGGTCGACTCACTCGACAAGGCTGACGACAACGACAACGATGACGATCACCAGCCAGACAGGAAGAAGCTCCGTCCCTCCTCGGGTGCATCGGGCTCAACCCACTCTCTGTTCGGCATGCTTCCCGCTCCCAAGCGCTCGGATGAGCAAGTGGTAAAGGAGAAGCAAGCCGCGGAAAACAAGGCACGCCAAGGTGCACTCCGCATCGTCGATGAAAACAGTGCCAGCAGTGAGCACGACCAAGAAGGAAAACAAGAGGCAACAGAAACGGATCGAGACGATCAACATTCTAAACCTAAAAAGGGCAAAGGCAATGCAGACTTCCGAGCCATGCTTGGTCTCAAGCCTACCGCACCAAAGCCTGCCCCAACCAGCTTGCCTAGTGCGCTTCCATCAGCAGTAGCCGCCGCCAAGTCCTCCTCTGCACCTCCAAAACCGCCCCATGTCACTGCCAGTGGCTCGGCTCCCAAAAAGTCCGCGCCTGTCGATTTTTTCTCCCTCGGCGATTCTTCGTCCCCAAGAATCGGTCCTGCGAAACTTCCTGCCCCGGAACGATCAAGTTCGACTGTCACCATTTCCGCTGCACCATCGATACCCGAGCCAATCAAAAAGGAAGCGCCACAAGATACAGCCGAGTATCCAGGCTGGCAACAAGACCCCGACGGCACATGGGTACCAGTTACGCCAGAAGCACACGCCCAGTACGCAGCCTGGCAGGCCGCCTCGGCCGCCGAAGAGCAGCTCGCCCGTGCCTATGATGATCCTTCGCGCCGACAGCGAATGGATGGGCAAGGATTCGACGTGGGTGAAATGGTCCGAGCGGGTGTGCGGCAGGAGACTGTGGCACATGTCGATGCAACCGCCTTTACCCGACCTGTGGTGGACACCAGCCTGGACAGTCGGTATGCGGCAGCTGCAGCAGATGTTCGCGCGGCTGCCGCGGGACTGCCTCCGGTATCCAAGGAGGACAGCAAGGTGGCCAACTCGCGGGCCCGTCAACGCGGCCAACTGACGAGCCTCATTGCGCAGGCCAATGAGCGCAAGGAGGAGCTGGAAGAACGATGGGCCAAGGGAAAGTCGGCCCGCCAACAGACGTCGGCAAGGTACGGATTCTAGAACAACCGACGCAGTGACAAACCGGATGCACCAATCAACTGTAAAAGTACGTTACAGACTTGTATAACAATTGCAAACCTCGGCTGAGTTACGACCCCCAACGCCAAGCAAAGACGGCGGGATTGTGATTACGGTACTCGACTTGCCCTTTTCCTTTTTGTGTGCCATTGTCGCATTGTCGACCAGAAACGCTCCGAGAAGTGTGGATGCAGCAGTGATTGGGCTGTGACACGTCTCGGATGGGCTGCTTGACATGATGGCCGACACCAGACCGCCAGCCCGTTCCTGAATCACAGCCAACTCCCTCCCTGTCTCTCCGCCTCATTCCGGATGGTTTCCTGTCAGTCACACTTATGCTCGGAGGGCGAAATTTATGCCGGACCCTTTTCTTGAAATTGCAAAGCGCACAACTAAGATACAGCGAGCGGGCATGAATAGAGAAAACGGTGACGATGGATCGCAAATGCAGGGTACAACTTTTGTAATGGGACAGAGTCCAATGGTCTAGCCACAGCAAACGGTGGGCTCGTCAATGCCACTCTTGTTGTTGTTGTTGCTGTTACCGGGGGCGCATGATGCTGCCGTGTTGAGCGGCACGGTCCGCGTGGTCCAGTCGCAGAAGAACTTGCCGATACCCGCGCCCAGGAAGATGGAGATGATGATAAAGCCGTTAAAGTACATGGCGAGCAGCATGATAATGTAGGCGACGCCAAACGTAGCCATGTGGAGCACGGAACGGATCAGTTGCTGGAGCGGGCTGTATCGGAACGTGGCAAACTGGGGGAGCTGGGCAGCGTCGTCCGTGACCGAGCTAGCGATCGCAGCACGCGCGGCGAGGTGCTGCTGGAACTGGCGGTGCACCCTCTCGTCGTACTCCTTGGACAGTCGGCGCAGGAACTCGAGCGTGACGGTCAGGGCAGCAACGCCGATACACGAAGCGGCCATCATTCCACCGTTCTTGACGTGCCATGAGCTCGAGAGGAAACACGCATCGACCGTGTACCAGTTCCACAGCATGGAAATCTTGCAGCTGCTGCTGTCGCCCATGCCACTGTGATCGTGTCCTCCCATATCCATCTTGGGCAAAGTGTTCTCGCTTGGTGTGGTGCGGGGAGTGGGTGTGTTAGATGATGACGGAGCGGAGATGAGCCAGGGAAGCGTCAAGTCGTCTATATAGAAGTGAAGACGGGAGGTAATCGACCTCTAATTTCGGTCTGCCGATGATGAATAGGAAGCAGAGATAGGCTTTGCTTGGTTTGGCTAGCTGATGATTCTGAAAAGGGTCTGACAATGGCGATAGTTGGAGACACGTTTGCGTGAGGGCAATCAGGCAGTAAGGGGGGCGTCGCTTCTGTGGCTGAGAGGCTAGCTCGGAGCCTTTTTTTGCAGAGCGTGCGGGTCACACTTTGCCAGAACGCATTGCCTGGCGAGATAGAGCTGTGACTGTGACTGTGACTGTGACTGCAACAGCGGCTGCGCGGTGTTCCGCTCCGCACGTCGCTAAGCACCGGACGTTCATGCAAGCCAATCCCACAATGCGTTTCGAAGAAAAACGCTCCGAAACCGCGTTGCGTTCCACTAACAGAGCCAGCCGGCTTCCGGTTGGTGACAGCCAAAGCAAAGAAAGAAAGGCTCCGGGATGCTATCCAGCCTACCCACCCACCATTGTCGAACCAAAGCCACCTTACCGTACAATGCAGCTCTTACTCGCATGGATGGAATCGGTCAGTTAGTGCTGTCACTACCTCACCCTTCTGTCGCTTTGCCTCCTCCTCCCACACAACCAACAGCCTGGCCCACATTTTGCATCCCGCTTCGCTCGGTTTTTGACCGGTTCTTCGCAACCTTTTCCAATCCTTCCCTCTTGAGGAAGGTAAGGAGGCCCTTGTCGGGAAACAAGGAACAAAAAGGCGCCATCGAAGCACCAACCGGGACCCGTCTGCCCTGACTCACGTCAAGCTTTGCCACGTTGCTTTGCCAAGGCCCGGCCTGTTCCAGCCCCCCGTCAAGCTGCCCTCTCTTGTCCAGTCCTATTTAATCAAGTCACAAGGGGACCGAGTCTCTATCAGCCACAAGCCACCCCCCGCCACTCACCAATAACCCTTCTCGTGGCCTAGTTGTGCTTCCGAAAACATGACTCTGCTACAGCCTCGACACATTCAGAACCTCAGCGAGGCTTCTTCCATCCAGCACCACTGGGGGTACGCCGACCGAGCTGTTCCATGTACCAACGACGCCGGATCGTGCGAGTATCTCGATGTCGTCTACCACTCGCACGATTTGGGAATGCTCTACACGGGCATCATTTGGGCCACGATCCTCGGTATCTTGCTCATCTGGGCCATTGTCCGAAGAGTGTCTCCCGCTCGGAATGCCCAGCTCATTCCTCCCGTCTCGCCCGAAGACCAGCAAGCATCGTCGCCACGCGGCAGTATGCAACGGCTCGGTGCCTCGTTCTCCGCCTCCACCCGCCGGTACCTCTTGCCAGACTCAATCCGACTCATCTTTGGTCGTGTTACAAGGCTCCAGGTTCTCATTTTGGCCATCATGGCAGCTTACCTGCTTATCTGGTCGTTCGTTGGCATAGTCTACAAGACGTGGATCACTCCAGTCAAGAAAATGCCGGGCGTCTACAACACACGAACCAGCCTCGGACCATTCGCTGACCGAGTTGGTGTGCTTGCCTACGCCCTCACCCCTCTTTCAATCTTGCTGTCCAGCCGCGAGTCAATAATCTCCATCATCACAGGTGTGCCTTATCACCACTTCAACTTCCTCCACCGATGGCTCGGTCACATCATTTTCGTTCAGTCTGCACTTCATACCATCGGCTGGTGCATTGTTGAGATTCGTCTCTACCAGCCTCAACCTACAGTCGGACTCGAGTGGATTCGTCAGACTTACATGGTCTGGGGTCTCGTCGCCATGATCCTCCTCACCCTCCTCTGGGGCCTCAGCACACCCTGGGCTATCCGTGCATTCGGCTACGAGTTCTTCCGCAAGTCCCACTACGTTCTGGCCATGATCTACATCGGTGCTTGCTGGGGACACTGGGCCAAGCTCAAGGTCTTCCTTCTTCCCTCGCTCCTCATCTGGTTTGCCGACCGTGGTATTCGACTTGTGCGCACCATGCTCCTTCACTACAACTATCTGCCCTCTGGCAAGATCGGCTTCTCTTCCTCACAGGCCGAGATCACCCACTTTGCAGACTCTGACAACGGCGACGTTGTCCGTCTCGACTTCCATCACCCACAGGATGCCTGGAAGGTCGGTCAGCACTTTTTCCTCTGCTTCACCGAAGGCTCCATCTGGCAGTCTCACCCTTTCACACCCCTCTCATACCCCCAAGTCAAGCAGGGCACCACCTTGCACTCGTACATCTTCCGCGCCAAAAAGGGAGAAACCAAGAAGGTGGCAGACCTTGCAGCTGCGCTCACCAAGAAGGAGGAGAGCACCAAGGCTCCAACCACGGGTGTCATCCTCACCGGTCCTTATGGTGGAGACATTGTGGAGGACATTGCTTCCAATGTGAATGTCCTCGCCATCGCCGGAGGAACCGGTGTCACCTACGTCCTCCCAGCTTTGTTCCACCTCGTTCGTACCGGCGCTCACAACTCAACCCGCCGAGTCGAGCTCGTGTGGGTGATTCGCAAGGCTCAAGATGTCAACTGGATCAAGGCTGAGCTCGATGAGCTTCGCAGCCACCCGCAGATCACAATCCACATCTTTGTCACACGGGAGAATGCCGACAGCTCGAGTAGCAGCGTGACTAAGGACGACAGCTCCATTGAGGACGCGTCCGAGGCCGAAAAGGGTGTCGCCGTCGAAAAAGCCAACACGCAAGACCACCGTCCAGACCTCGCCGCTATCGTCCGCAACTACGTTGACAGCACTGTGCAGGGTCCGACAAATGTGATTGCTAGTGGACCGGGATCTATGATCACTGATCTTCGAGCTGCGGTCGCCAAATGCAACGATGGTGGTAGGGTATTGCGTGGAGAAGACCGCTTTGATGTCAAGCTCACCACGGATGAGCGACTCGAGTGGTGAAATTACCGAACCAAAAATAGACCCACAGACAGCTGCTGCACGCAACTTGGCTGTTCGCTTTTCTCATCTACCAGCTCTCGCCTTCACAACAATTGTGCACATGTCATCAGACGGTTGTACAGATAGTAACCAGATACATTATCATTAGACTCGTCTGTACAAAGCAAAAGGTAATGCAGTCCTCAGTCATACTCGTACTCGCACTTCTCGTCCTGTTCTTATCACAGTTTCGGTGAAGAAAAAAAGACGCCAGTGTCAGCTATCGCTCGATATCATCGGCGGTACCTGATCGTGTGAGGCGTCAATACGCCGAGCCCCATCGGGTGGTTCCTGGCCGATACTCGGGTATCAGACTTGAGCTAGGATCAGCCATGTCTGTTCGTCGTCTTAGTATTGGCCTTTGACTTGGCCTCGGGTTGTTACAGTAAATGGTTACTGCAGCTTTTTTTTTAACACATCCTCTGAGATAGCTGGTGGCCGCTCGCTTCAGTCAACGCGTGGATGCCAAGGCTCGCTTGCAGCGGGTGCACTTCTTGGCATCCTCCATTCATTATACACCAGACACGCAGCTTTTGGGCCCTACTCACTTCTACAAGGGGGTTGGTTGGGCGACCTTTTTCGTCAATCGTCCTTAACGAATGGCGGAAAGCACAGCGGATCTTCCGCGGCTGGCCTGACCGCTAAGACCGCCTCCGCAGGCTGCCAAGAGCTATACGAACCAACGGGTGCAAATGCCAACATGGGTCACCTCGTTCCGAATCGCTATCCGCTCCTTTCGCCGACCACGGCAGTGGCGAACGCGACCTCTTCTTTCCCTGTGCTTGCCCAATCATGTGGCATACATACAGGAACCTACTGTGACTACGAGCATAGCTCGCTTCGACTGTGTTTCGCTCCTTCAAGTCAGCGTGGCATCTGCCCTCCCCCATGGTCATGAGGCCTTGCCCTGCTTCTTTGATTCACATCGTGCACATCGGCTAGTTGGGGACTCGACCAATCCCCTCGCAGTCCGCTAAACTTTTAGCGTCTTGTGCGTGCCTTTCTCTGTTGCCTGACTTGGGGCTGCAGGCAAGAACCACATGGCAAAAGAGGAAAGAGGAAACGGCTAGGCTAGTCTGGGGTCGATATAAAGGAGATGATAAACTGCCAGACCCTTTGCTCTCCCCTTAACCGGAACGAGAGATTGTCTCTGCCAGGCTTTGAAAGTATGGAACTTCCTTCTGACCAGGCTGCGATGGACAGCAAGCTGGACGCCATTAACACGGACGAGAACAACTCGCTCAAGCAGGCTTCTACACCTAGCGAGAAGGACGAGAAGAACCTCGTGTCTTCTGAGGGCCCGTTCCCGGTCACCAACGAGAAGAGCGGATACAACTACGAAGATGAGATCGACGAGCTTCCCGAGGGCGCTATGATCCCCACTGACGAGGAGCGTGAGACGCTGCGCAAGGTCCCCGCGCCCATGCCCATCGGTGCCTTCCTCGTCGTCATTGTCGAGTTTGCAGAGCGATTTGCCTTTTACGGATGCTCGCAGGGTCCTTTCCAGAACTTTATCCAGCAGCCCTTGCCCCCTGGCAGCACAACTGGCGCTGTCGTCGACGGAAATGAGGATGCTAGCGCCGGTGCGCTCAACAAGGGTCAACAGACCGCTACGGCTCTGACTACCTTCTTCTCCTTCTTCTGCTACGTCACTCCCATCCTGGGTGCCTGGGTCGCCGACGCTCGCTGGGGTCGATTCAAGACCATCTGCATCTTCACCGTCGTCTACTTTGTTGGTCTCGTCATCCTGGTCGGCGCTTCTACTCCCTCGGCCATTGAGAACGGAGCTGCCTTCCCCGTGTTCATCGTCTCTCTCATCATCATTGGCTTTGGAACGGGTGGTATCAAGAGTAATATCGCGCCTCTGATTGCAGACCAGATCACGCTAAAGCGCCAGGCGGTCGTGACGGTCCCCAAGACGGGTGAGAGGGTGATCATGGACCCCTCCGTGACGATCCAGCGTCTCTACTCCATCTTCTACTGGTGCATCAATCTCGGAGCACTGTCCAGTCTGGCTACGACCAACTCGGCACTCCACGTCGGATTCTGGCTTGCCTTCTCGCTGCCCACCATCGTCTTCCTCCTGGTGCCTCTGACTCTCTGGCTCGGACGCGACAAGTACCACAAGATCGCGCCGCGTGGCTCCATCATCGTCGAGGCGTTCCGCGTCTCGCGTATTGCTGCTGGTGCCGCCCTGAGCTGGAACCCGATGCAGATTCGCCGCAACCTGACATCGTCAGTCGACAGTATCTGGGACCGAGCTCGTCCTGCCAACGTCATGGCACGCACCCCGGAAGGTGCTCGTCCCTCTTGGCTCACGTGGGACAGCACGTTCGTCGACGAGGTCCGCCGTACCATCACGGCTTGCAAGGTGTTCCTCTTCTTCCCGCCCTACTGGTGCGTCTACTCGCAGCTGTCCGGCAACCTTGTCAGCCAGGCTGCCAACCTGCAGACTCGAGGTGTTCCTAATGACCTTCTGTCGGTCTTGAACCCGATTGCGCTGATCATCTTTATTCCCATTGTGGACCGGGGTCTGTACCCGCTTCTGCGCAAGCTCAACATTCCCTTCAAGCCGATTAAGCGTATCTTTGTGGGCTTTATGATCGCGTCATCGTCGATGATCTACGCATGTGTGCTGCAGCACTACATGTACAAGCAGAGCGAATGTCTGGCCAATGGTCTTGCCGGATCGGCCGAGTATCCTGATGGATGCGCCAAGGTGAACATCTCGGTATGGGCCCAGGTTCCCGCGTACGTGCTGATTGGAGTCTCTGAGATCTTTGCGTCCATCACGGGCCTCGAGTACGCGTACACCAAGGCCCCGGCTCGCATGAAGTCGCTTGTGCAGGCTCTCTTCCTCCTCACGACGGCAGCGGGCAACGCTATCAACTTTGCCCTCGTCAGCGTCGCGCGTGACCCTTACCTCGTCGGCAACTACGCAGGTGTGGCCATCGCCGCGTTCGTCGCTGGTGTCCTGTTCATCGCGGCCTTCTGGCGCCTTGACCACTCTGAGGAGAAGGACAACGAAATTGGCCGTGTGGCCAGAGAAGAATAACGTAACGTTTTGTACGTAGACACGGGAAATATAACGGTGTATTCTGCCTTTCATGCTTTTTTTCTTGTTCTTGAAGCAACAAAAAGAAAGCGTTCTGTGCCGTGCCGAAGAGAAACAGATTTCCTTTGTTAGTAAGTAGACACGGTACGGAACTGGACGTGTGGTTGTGCAGGCAGGGGCTGGCTGGCTGGGGGTTGGTTCCATTATGGCGGGCGGGTGGGTGAGTTGCTTGGCATGGAAGCACAGCGCGTCTTGGCGCTACCTTGGCACCACTTTGTCTTGGCAGACCGCCCGCAACGTACCGCTCAGGCTGTACACAACCATTCATATATACACAACTGCAACCCGCCAATCCTAGATCCATGAGCCTCAATCTCAAGCCTAAACTTTTCTTTTATGTCACTCTCGATGGACATACCAGTGCAAACCTCCGATCCAGGCCTGTCTAAGGGCACGTGGATAGCGATAAGTAAGCCGACCCTCTCAAACAACCTACACGCTTCTCGAGAATCGTTTACTGACACGTAACGGGTGCAGTTGTGATAGCAGTAGTGGGGCTATGCATCTTGCTCTGCTCGTTGTTTTTCGTGCGCCACTTTTTCAAGACCCGCAGTCGTGCCGAGGACCAGGACCAGCTTGATCGCGATGAGGAGAAACAGTGCCCCCCGCCTCCGGGGGCCCCTCCGGCCTATGCGGAGAGCATCGCGTGCCCAGGCAGCCCACGGTCTACGACTTCGACCCACTCAGTTGCAGCAGGCGGAGCAGGTAGAGGCTGGCCCGCTCTCATCATCCAAGCTGGTGCAAGGCCTCTGCCACACTCTCACGAAACGGATCCGAAACGCTCGTCAAGTTGAACACGTCACATACCCTCAAACCCCCGCATCTGTATTTGTACCCAACCCAGTCCCACTCAATCTGATCTGCAACTACCAGCTTTGGCTTCACTATCAATACAGTATCTCTAACAGCAGAAACAGTAGGCATCATTCCCTTGTGTGATCTGAGAGTGGAACACCATCTGCCGGTCACGATAACGCAAAGTGGCCCAAAAAGACCATAAAGAGCTCGTGCTCTCTTTGGCTCTACCAAACAGCCACGCAGTTTAGTGTAAGAATCAATATAAAAGCTTGTTGGCATTCCGAGGGTATGAGGCGACAGTATCATCATTCCGCTTCAGTCTTGCTCGGATCCACCATGCCAGTCTCGACAATGCCGCCGCCGCTAGATCTCCTCGTCAGAGCCACAGGTTCGTTTCGTTTCGTCGAGTCCATTTGTTTTCATATACACCGCCCACCTGCTTGCCTGACATTTGATGAGAAGGAGGACAGCTTGTCGGCCCTGAGCTGTCACGATCCGAGCGAACCATGTCCCAGTCATGAAGAGGAGAATAGATGCAAGGCTCATGCCACCCCACACAGCGAGTGAGATGTGGCCTTCCTCTCCTCTCACTAGGTACTGCGTCGCCTAGGTCTTAGTCTGATGTCCCCGTCTTGGTGGCAGCGTCCACTTCCATGTCATCTGAGTCGGTGCTCTTTGAGCCTGCCTCAGATGACTTGGACACTTCACCGGGCGAGTCGACAATCTCGGGAGCTGTTGCGTTCCCGCTCGCCTTCGCATCCTTCTGCTCAGCGGCGTCGTCAATTTCCTTGATCGCTGCAGACTGCTCCGACTCGTCGCTGCTGTCATCCTCATCAACAACGTGTGCCTCGTATACAATGTCGCCGTCCTCGTCAGTGCCGGGCCCAGGGCGGAAGACGATACCCGCTCCGCCAAGAGCGCCTGCCAGGCCACCAGGAAGTCGAATCGCGCGGCCGCCCTCGCCATCGTCTCCGGCACCAAGCCCGCCGGCCAGCGCAGACAGCACTCCGCCTCCGCCGATACCTCCGAAGCCAGGCTGGCCTCCTTGTCGACCTCCCTGGCTCTGGAAGACAGGTGCAATCTCCTCGGGAGTGTCCCAGCCATACTTGTTGTCGACCCTCTCCTTAACCCACTTGTACCACTCGTCCTTTGTTCGCTCGCCGAGCAGTGCAACGACGCAGACCGTCATCTGTGGGTATCAAAACAAAGTAGATGATCATTTTGTCAGTGAGAAAAGGATCCGAAGCCTGCCGGGCTAGTAAACTCACGTTGTCACAGCCGACACCGCCGATCTCCGAGTCAGGGGCAAGGCACTTGTCCATCATCTCCTCACAGATGGCTTGGAGCTCCTTGCCGTTTGCGATCGACCTTCGAACAAAGTCCACGACTTCCTGGTTGCTCAGGCAGTCCCAGATACCGTCACAAGCGAGCACGAGGAATTCCTCCTCGCCCGTCACATCGTGGCTGATAATCTCTGGGTCGGCGGTGACGATCTGCTTCTCGGCCTCGAGGCCAAAGTTTTGCTTGAACTCGAAATCGCCAATGGCTCGGCTGAGCGCCAAGTTGCCATTCACTCGGCCAAACTCAACAAAACCACCAGCCTGCATGATACGGTAGAGTTCTGTCTCGTTGCCGGGTTTGTGATCATAGCTCATAGCCTTGGCCGCACCCTTGAGGCCAAGCACGCAACGAGAGTCACCAGCATTGGCTACGACGATTCGTCGGGCAGTCTTGCCCTCCGCGTTGCCGTTCTTGGGGCCAGCAACCAGGAGCGCAGCAACAGCAGTGCAGCCTGAGGGATCGTTGGCGAATTCGGGGTTGGCCTTGAGGTCTTCGTCAGTCTTGAGGAACGCACGCTTCAGCGCAGCCTCGTAGTCGCCCCTTTTGTACTCCTCGGTTGCTGCAAGACGCTCGTGAAGAGTCTCTCCGGAATACTTGGCGACGGTGGAACCTGTAAAGGTCCGATTGGTGAGCCACTTTGCAGATGTGTCGAGGCAGATGACGAAAGAAGAGGTGAAAGCACGGAAATGACACTGTTACGTACCACCATGTCCGTCGTACACGGCGAAGAAGCTGGCCTTTTCGTCACCGACCTTCTCGTCAAGGCTCAAGATAGTGGCGTGGGCATCTTCCATGCCTGGGACGAGCGATAAGTGGTCAGCATGACGCCATTTCAAGATGAAAAGTCAATACTAGCATCCAAGCGGAAGGACTCACTGATTCGCCATCCTTGCATCTCGGAAACGGCGTAAATAAGGGTTTCATCGTCACCAAAGGAGGTGTGCTAATCGAGTGTCGTCAAGGGCCCAAGTGTATTGTATGTGAGCCATGCTGTTTGCTGTGTAAAAGCGGAATCATGGGTTCTTACCTTCTCCGTGACAGGCTCAGAAAGAGTTTGACCCATTTTGGCCCGGTATGATCAGCTTGCCTGAAGATTTGCAAGCTGGGAAGGGAATGGGATGAAGGAGGCAGCTTGGTCGACTTTGGTCGTTTTCTGTTTTGGATTCGGATAGGGATACCGTCAGTTGGTTTTGGCTGCGTTGCGTTGTGTGGGTTGAGTGAGGAACAGGTACAGGGCCTCGCCCTTTGCTCGGCGCAAGCGAGAAAGAGTGCGGGCAATCAGGCAGACCAGGCCAGGCCAGGCCAGGCCAGGTAGCCAGCCGGCCGGCCGGCCAGCCAGTCAGACATACAGGCGCGCGCGCGGGCAGGCGGATGGGCAGGGTCGTTTGCAGGCCAAGGTGTGCGTGTCTGTAGTGGAAGGCCACCCAACGGCGCCGCCAGCCAAGGCCGGTCGCGGGTCGGGCCATTCAGGCAAGACAGGCAAGACAGGCAAGACAGGCAAGGAAGGCGGGCGGCGCCCGCTCTGCTTGCCTGCTCGCCTGCGTGCGTGCGTGCGCGCGGCTGCCGGCCAGAGTGCCTGCCCTCTGTCTCTGCTTTTGGACTTGCCCAAAATCCTTGCCACGAAATCACTTGAATGTGAGTGCTGTAATCGCAGTCAATCTCGCTCTCCTCGACTTGCCCCCATCTGTGCAAAATACAGGACTTTCTGGCTTCAAGTCGGTGTCGAGCTTGCTTTTTAGATGCACGCAAGCGCGCGCACACGCACGCACGCACGCACGCGACGGCGATTTGCTGCGATTCAAGTTGGCTGACTCGCCTGACTCGCCCATCGCTCCTTCTCCAACATAACGCCGGAACACAGTGACGAAGTTGGCCAGCGGAAGCCGATGTGCGCAAGCAGCTTGTTTGCTGGAGCCCTGCATGAACTGTCCACATCATCCCCACCGCGACGATGTAGTGTCAGAGGGAGAGAGTTGGTTCATGACCAAACGCATCAAACGCCAAACAAGCAAGCCTCAACGTACTGCAGTGCAGATCTTGGGGGGAGGGATAACGATGATGAAGACTCATTTGATCAAATACCTCACATCTGGTGCCCTTGTCATGAGCACAGCTGGAGCAATGCTCCTTTGCAAAGATGACATACATCTTGGCTTGTTGTGACATGCTCTTTAATACATACAAAACGGTCCGCCTCGTCTTGGCTGAGTTGACAGGATCGACACGGTAAGGTCAAGGTAGAGAGAGATAGGGTCCCCACCGCCAGCCAAGCTGAATGGCGTTGCAAAATACAAAGTCACGTGGATTTGTACTACAAGTCGGGCGGATTAAAGTCCCAGCTGCGTTCACTAGACTTTTGTATTCGAGAGGGCGTGCGCAGCAGAAAAAAGAAAAGGGCAAGAAGAAGAAAAAAAAATCCTTCAGCTCGCGACAGACTGGGTGACTTGAGTAACCGAGAGAGCCAGCCAGGGTGCCAACGCGCGAAGAAAGGGGGGAGCCAACTCTCACTCGCTCAGCCCCAGCCAGTGCCGTTTTCCGTTCTAGCTGGCTGGCTGGCTGGCAAAAGTCGACAATTTGCAGCCGCGTGATCGCATCGCGGCTCACTGTTCGCTACTCCTTTTGCAGGCCAGACAGCGTTCAAGACCACCGACGTTGGTAACACCTTTCTCACTCCACCCGATATCCCCATCCTCTCATCTTCAATCCACACCACCCATCACAGAGAGAGACAATGGTAAGCACTATTCCAGCGCGTGTACATTCAATCTCATCACTGGTACTTACATCCTGTCCGCTTCTTTCCACTCCAGCGTCCCATCCTTCTCTCTGGTCACGAGCGTTCGCTCACCCAGATCAAGTTCAACCGAGAGGGTGATCTTATCTTCTCCGTCTCCAAGGATCACGTCGTCAATGCTTGGTTCTCTCACAACGGAGAGCGTCTTGGAACTTATGACGGCCACAACGGTACTGTCTGGTCCGTCGATGTGGACTGTAAGTTTTGTTCCATCTGTCTATTGCACGATGAGCAGCAGTTGAGCTGACGAGATCGCATTCTATCTGCTCTTCGTTCGGATCACCCACAGCTTCATCCACTCTCCTCATCACTGGCTCTGCCGACAACCAGATGAAGCTTTGGGAGGTCGCAACCGGCAAGCTCCTTTACACCTGGGAGTTCAACACTGCTGCCAAGCGCGTGGCCTTCTCCGAGGACGGCACTCAGGTCCTTGCTGTCACTGAGGCTCGTATGGGTTTCCGAGGTGCCCTTCAGGTCTTCCGACTCAATCGCGATGCCGCCTCTTGGACTGAGCAGGACCCCAAGCCTATTCGCACCATCACCTTCTCCGGGCCTAAGGCCGTTGTTGCCGCCTTTGCGCCTCTCGACCAGTACATTGTCACCGGCCACGAGAACGGCAAGGTGGCGCTCTACTACCACGACGAGAAGGAGCCCGAGAGTGGTATTGACGCCGAGCTCGAGGAGAACTCGGTTGACGCCCACTCTGGAGAGCTCATCACGGATCTCCAAATGAGCGCGGACAGGACATACCTCGTTACTTCCGGAAGGGACAAGACCGCCAAGGTGAGTCGTTCTTGCTTTGGATCACACACCCATGTGCTCCTGATCCGCGGTCACTGACTTTCATGAACATCCTGCTTTTCTTTCCAGATCATCGACACCAAGACGCTTGCCATCCTCAAGACTTTCGCCACCGAGACGCCATTGAACAGCGCTTCTATCCACCCTACTAAGCCTTATGTGATCGTTGGAGGTGGTCAGGATGCGATGAACGTCACGACGACCAGCGCGCGGCAAGGTCGATTCGAGACGAGGTTCTGGCACAAGGTTTTCGAAGAGGAGTGCGCGCGTCTTCCAGGTCACTTCGGTCCTATCAACACGATTGCGATTCACCCGGCGGGCAAGGCCTACGCTTCGGGAGGAGAAGACGGCTACGTGCGAGTCAACTGGTTCGACCCTGGGTTCTTCAACTCGAAGCTCTACGGCCCTGATCTTGAGCTCTCGCTCGAGGACCAGTAAACGACGTTCTGTTCACCAGCAAAAAAAAAGTGAGGGGAAGGAGGTGCTCCAAACGCTGAACTCCAGGCTCGTTCTCTTAGAGCCTACCCAAAATGACTTCTCTTTATTGTGGGCTTGAGACTCTCGAGGGATAGTACATTTCTCTGTTGGTCGCTTACCCGCTGCGCATGCCAGTGCACGAACCACCTCATCACCTTCACCTACCTCTTTGTAGATTAGCATCCCAGGTCCATCGACGCTATTGCCACAGGCCAAGATTGTGTTCTTCTGTGTGTGTTTGTGCGCGCATGTGTCGGATCACGCACATGTACTGGTACAATTCAAGGCCTCTGCTCAAAGTGAGAGACTTTGAGAGAGAGAGAGCCTTGCAGGTCGCAGATAGCCAGCACACAGAGACAGCTCCTTATGCGCGGCAAGATACGAATGATCAAACTACGCAGACGGTAGAGTTGAGCTCTCTGAATGTAACAATCGAGAGGCTCTGATTTCGTATCAACCCAAAAGGAGTTCGTATATGATGACGACGATGTTCACGGCGATGAGTGGGACTGTTGCGGAAGGTCAAGCGAGGGTTAGTTCTGACACGACCATTGGGTGAGCAGTACGGGAGGGGTGCACGTACTTCGCATGAGTACTCGTACAGCCGAGATGAGATTGATCAGACGGGCCTTGATGCTTGCGTCTTGTTGAGGACCAGCGCCACCGAATCCTTGGTCAAAGCTTTGTGGTTGATTCGACGACCAGCCCACTGGACGGTGGACGGTTTGGGTCGGTTCAGCACAGCTCCAAAGCGGTGAGAGAGAGGGAGGCAAGTGAACTTACCTCGAGCGAGGAATCGCTCCTCATTCAGGATCGCTATCGCATTGATCAGCAACAGCGACACGTAAAAGATTCCGCCTAACCCAAGTACCATTCTTGCTGCTGGAAGATCAAAAGAAAGGCAGCCACCGTTGGTCCGTGTGGATATCCCCACGCATACTCTGAGCTGGAGCCATCACGTGACGCGCTGAAGTTGGCCCCCCTCACACCCTTGCAGACACAGTATTTTTGACAGCAACAATTGCAAGTTAGTGGCCGTTGCAATCTTTCGATGATTGATTTGCAGGTGCTGAATACATCAATGCAATAGTGTACAAGGAAGGTGCCTAATGGTCTGAATCAGACAGACAGGCCGACGAAGCAAGATTACGGGGTGATGAAGAAGGGGGAAAGGCAGCTGGTGTGAGCGACAAGCAAGTGTGTCAACCTTTCGACGATGAGCAAAGGATGTACAGGGTGGACGGAAGCAAGAACAGGAGATGGAAAGCATGCTATGATACGCGAGCGACAACCTCGCCTCCCAGCCTGCGCTTGATAGCGTCCCTGACCTCCCACCAGCCGTGCTTTCCACAGTCCACGATACCGATTTCACCCATGTCGAGGGGCTTGATAAACTTGGCCCGACGGCCTGTTGCAAAACGGAGGAGTTCCTGGTCGTCCATCTTGAGTTTGCGGGAGGGCTTTGACACGGCGCTCATGTTTTCGAGAACCGGTCGGTCGTCCGGGCGGAACTTGAGGTCTACCCACAGCCTTCGAGAGGCCACTGAAGCATCCTTGTATGCTGCAGGGTTAGGACCCTCAACGGTGCCCCGGGTCACGTTGTGAATGAATCCGTGTTGAAGAAGAATAGAAGCGATAGAAAGGTTGGCCACGGTCGATGGTACCGGGACCGAACGAAGACGAGCTCGGGCAGCGTTCTGAAGACGCACACAGAGATCGGCGTGAAGAGGCATGTCGACTAATGCAGCTTCTGCGCTTGTAACGGCAGACCAAGGTTCTAGATATAGGTAGGTTGTGACGAGACCCAAAGAGTGTGGATGATGTAGGAGAATGGAAAAAGGCGTACTCGCGTTCAGGAGACCGCGCCTGAGAAGAAAATGAAAAACCGCCGCCCCACGCCTGAGCAGAGCTGAGGCCAAACTCGGATCCGAGCCTATCCGCCCAGAAACGCGGATTTCGGCCAGAATCTGAGCTGAGCTGACTCTGCCTCCACACAACACTTGCCTGTGCAGAATCTAACACTTTCCGGTGACAATCCAGCAGCGGTCACCGGCTGGCTTGCCTGATTCATCGCAACCATCTCATCATCAGAATGCGGCAATCACTTCAGGGCTTGTCAAGAGCGTCCACAGCACTGGAAAAACATGCTGCTATACGCTGTCGTCATCTACACTATGGCAGTGCTGAGCGAATGCAGGCCTCGACAACTTGGTCTCGACCAGAGAGAATCGCTCCTGCTGGTCCTGCTGACGAGCCAGGACTCCGGATCTATCGATACGTGGTAGACGTCCACGGACAGGTAAGTGGATACCACAGCGATCGAGGGGCTAGAGTTTAAAGATCTGACTCGATCTGATCCCACCCGTGCTCAGCTGTTCCTCCATGATACGGTGCCCAAGAATCTAACCTCCTGTAAGTTCCTCAAGTTCCTCCAGTGCGAGATGGTTTGAGGTCTGGATTCCATGACGCTGAACGAGAACACAATGAAAGGCTTCAAGAACACCCAGTTTCTCGACTTTTTCTACGCTCGCCTACGCCCCAACCCAGCCTCCCGGACCCACTCGGACCCTCACCGCATTGCCAAGTTTGACATTTACTCCGAGTCGACCAGTGAGTGGCCCGACGACCCCAGGTTATTAGCGACCTCGGACGATTTGGAGCCGTTGCGCCAAGTAGCATACAAGCTGGCCGACGAAGATGGTTACGAGTGGATCAGCCCGTGTGGGCCAGAGCTCAACTGTATCAAGGCGCAAGACACGCCCGTTGTGTACCGTCAGCTCAGCACCGACGGCAAGCTCAAGTATGCTGGCGAGATGGAAGAGACATTCCAGCCGGATCGTTTGGTTGTCGATCCGTGAGTGTCTTGTCTGGATCTGATCCACTGAGTCGACGCACCAACCTGACAGGGATCCTCCCACCGTACGAAATAGAGACACCGGGTATGTTTACCACCCGTCGCCAAGCCGGAAGCGCCCACGCAGGGACGCAGCGAGTGATGCGGACCAGGCGAAAAAGTACGGCCGATACAGTCTGCTTTCCTCAAATTTGGTCTTGGAGCATCTCGCCGAGGGGCTTGACATTGATCCTAGCCGATTTGAGCACGGTGACGGCGGAAGCATCGAATGGCATGGCAGAAGGCACGCCCTCGGTCTTCTCAACAAGTCATCATCTTGTCCTGCCGATTCACGGCCTGTAGGTTGATGGTATCACAATTCGGCAACGCGACATGTGGCTCGACCAGGCCAATCCGGTAGATTTTCGGGGTGATGGTGTTTGGGCGCCGGTGTCCCTGCGGGAAACAAGCCACAAACAGTCAGCCCATGCGGTTTTTTCGTAGGTGACACTGACTACTGAGGCGCAACACGCAAGGAGAACATTCATACGGTACCTGCGACGCCGCCCGTCGAGCGCGACGTGCATTATCGTGAGCAGTCTCCCTTCCTAGTCTGCCATATGTCCTTTGTGCGTGCGAGAGAACAACCGCCGGTCTTCCAGCGTCACCACACCATCAACCCACATCAGGCATGTTGCAATCGCCCGCCGGCTTTTGAGGTCAAATCTTGATCAAGATTGCCGCCCGTCGCCGACCCCAGGAAAGAGGAACAGGGGAAGAGCCACTTCTACAGAGGGGTAGGGTAGAAAAGAACATTCAAGTACATTCCTGTGCATGAGGGCCGCGCCCACCAATCAGTCCTATTTACGCTATAGCGTAGCTGGCTGGCTGGGCTGGCTGGGCTGGCTGGATGGGTTGAGTTGAGTTGCAAGTTGAGGTCGTCGGCCTTCCGCTGGACGTGCCGCACCGATGCACGCGTGATGCAATAGCCTGCAGGTCGAGCTGCATGTAGGCTGCGACAGATCGTCAGAGTTCATGCACCAACGGCTGATCCGACTTTCTTTTTCTCGCACTTGGGCTGGGAGCGTGAAGCGTGGAGTTGGCGTCGCCCCTTTTTTGGGTCTCCACTATTCCGTTTATAGTCCATGCTCACCACCGCCGGTAGACACCCTCCCTCATCAGGGGGCGGTGCTGTTCCCGGCAACGAAAAGCCTGATCGGCGGAAGAGGGTTGGTTGGTTGGTTGATTGATTGGTTGGTTGGAGTGTAGAATGAGCATGGTAACGTTAGCCCCTTGGTATCAAGAGCAGCACGGTCTTCTTGCCAACCGGATATCGTCTACGCCCCGTCTCCATTGTCCGCTTCACGATTTGTTCGGAGGGCATCTCCGTGACGTTGAAGGGTCTTAGACTGTGCGAATCTGCAGTACAGCGGGCATGCCAGGTCCCGTTCCGTTTGCAAAAGTGTGATATCCTAAAATACAGTACAGTACCTTGTGTGTGAGATGAAGGCTGCCAAGCCGCGCGTGTGAGAGTCTCCCTTGACTTTGGGTACAAGCGAAGCTGCATGCATATTCTCGGTCTGACCTGCCTGGTCCCTTTTTTTCGTTTTTAGTTGTGCTCACAGTACCTTCTAGTGATGCTCATCATAACTGTATTACGGGCTTGACTGTATTTTGAGTTGAAGGCGTATTGGATTCGTCTCTACATTGCAGCGGGAGTGGGGTTGGAGCGATCAAGCTTGTATGGCCCGTCTACGAACAATTGGTTGCAGCAAACGAGGGTGCTTTCTGGCGCCGATCCTTCATTCAAACAGAAGCGCTTGAGCGTAACCCATGCACGAGAGCGCATGGGTACCTTCCTGCATTTTGGTCGTGGCGAACGGCCACCTCGCTCGATATACACATACAATGTCACCCGCTATACAGAGTAGATCCCGATTCTGCTTGCAGCTGTAGCGAGGTAACGGTGCCCGCACAATGGAGGATCATCGTCCGTTATGAAAAGGGGACGACGAAACGCCCCGTAAAACTCTCCATTGTTAGTGGGTGAGTGAGCACGGTTTCTCGGAACTGCGTCGATTGGTGCGTCGACTGCTGCTGCTTCAGAGAGAAAAACGTTTCTCTTCCAACGCAAAGAAAGAAGGATGCCACTCAACTGTAGACAGAATCAGATGCTAGCAATTTGAGGGTCGGGTGGGTGGTTGTTTGTCGAGCCTTGCTTGTCACAGTACACTTCATACAGAGTAGACCTTGCGACCCCGGCAAGTGGGGCAGGGCGGGCGAGCAGAGGCACCAGTTGGACTCTGTTGAGAATCGTCGACTGCATGCAGACAGGCAGCCTCGCGTTCAAACCGAAATGTGTGGAATTTTTCAGGCGTCCCGGCTGGGGACGGGCAGGAACGCGGATTTCCCAGTCTCTGGTTGCTCTGTGCCTGTTCTGCCTCACGCTCACGCTCATCCTCATCATGCAGCTGCTAGTGTGAGTCTGCGTAGCCCTCGCGTTTCGCTCGCTGCTCTAAATTGGCAACCCATATAGTGGTCTGAGGGAAAAAGAGAAAAATCATCTCAGGCCCTCTCGCCCACACCTCTCTCGCCTAGCCCTCGCCCTTCCCGGCTGCCTCTGCCTCTGCCTCTGTTCTGATCTGGCTGGCCCGCTCTTGCTTGCTTTTGCTCTCCCCGCCCGTCTTACCTATACTGCGCATACCGCCTGTCTGTCTGCGTTGCCTAGCCTGTCCACGCCCCGCCCGCTCACCGCCTGCCCGCAACGCACGCTCCCCTCTCGATTCGATGGGCCGACACTGACACTCACTCACCCCCTCAATCAACCATCCCAGGTCGCTGACATCGTCCCTTTCCACCATTGGCAGTCAGCATCTTATCCCGCTCCTACCACACCTTCCCTTGTCCTGAATCTCCTTCTACCCTTCCTCTCGGGTCGTTTGGATTACTTTCACCTCGCCCTCATCACCCCTGGGTCGACTCTCCCTCTCCCTTCCTCGCGTCTCGTGTTCGTGCCGACCATCTGATTGAGTATTGATCCGTTTCGCACTCAATCGCCAGATCGCCACTCTCTCTCCACTGATACGGCCCAACCTCTCGCCTGCATTCATCACGGCTTGTCCATTACAACCGCTTGGCTGCTCGACCACCTTAGGGGCTTGGACTCAGAGAAGGACACGGACACTACATCGCCTTCGGTTAGATCTCTCCTCCATCCAGCCTCAGCACTGCGACATCCACAATCACACGAAGGAGACACGGCTTACAACGTCTGACTCTTCCACTTCACCCGCCAATCCAAACAAGGCCTGCAAGCGAGCGACCCTAGTGTCGTCGTGACTGACCACCGGAGGGCCCCAAGTCGCTGATCACTCTCCAGTCTCGAGCTAGCGATCGGTGCACACATCTTACTGCCCTTCTCACTCGCGTCAGCCGCTGCCTATACCCATGCCCCATCCGCAGATAATGGCATCCAACATGGCCCAAGACTTGTCCCGTCGTGACGGAGAGAGCAGCCAGGCGGCGACACATCTGTACGAGCGCGACAACTTGGCCCATGCGGGCAACGTGGTGAAGCGGTCGCCCCAGCCAGCTCCGATGCCTGCCGCTGCTCCTGGACCGCAGCCCACCCATGCCCCTAACAAGCGAAGCGCCGACGAGCCAGAGCGCCTTCGCGTCCGAGCCGACGACTTTGCGCAAAGGCTTGTCAAGCGGTCAGACCAAGAGGAGCACATCCTCGGCCCTTTCTTTGCACGTAGTGAAGACGAAGTCCTGCTCATCAAACGTGAGATCACGGAAAGGCGACGACGAGGCGAACTCAAGGACCGCAGCATGGGGCTATCCAACATTCAGAATCTCGAAAAGAGGTCCACAATACCCGATGAGCCAGCACTCGAGGCCCGTGACAGTACCTCGGCCGAGGATGTGGCCAAATGGGAGCTCTCCCGTCGAGATGTCTACCGTCAAATAGAATTGGAGAAACGAATCGACGCCGAGATCGAGAAGAGGCAGACCGCAGAACAAGAGCGCTGCTACGTGGGCAACGACCAGCTCAGCTGCTACCCTACTGCCGGAACCGACCTTGTTCAAGGCCAATGGAGCCGGGTGAGTCCTTTCCATTGTGACATCAGCGGCCTCATCAAGGGTACGAAACGCCAGTTTGCTAACCAGGTGCCTCCTTCTGCTGTTCTGTGACCAATTCGTTCCTCACAGTTCATCTGGAACTCTAACTATCCTCTATTTGCCCAGGCCGGGTTTGTCGACGTGTACCTCTTCCAAGAGGACACTGACACCCTGGTCACTTCATGGACGTCACAAGACAACGGCGCAGGCCGACTCTCATTTCGACCGCAAGACAGCTGGTGGCAAGGACGGACGGCCGCCGACAACATCGCAGCAGGCCAGAACATTTCATGGCCTTTCTACTTTGTGGTCCTCGCCGCGGGGACACCACTTACCGGGACGACAAGCCGCCTGGCCACCTGGACGGCGGTGCAGACGGCAGTACCAGTAGCTGTGGCCTCTTCACGTTCGGTGGCGTCTGCGTCTTCCGCCTCGGCTGCTTCGGCTTCTTCGGCTGCTTCGGCAGCATCAGCAGCTTCAGCGTCATCAGAAGCCTCGCTGTCATCAGCCATGGCTAACCCCACGCTCACAGGTACTGCGGCTGCCTCGGCAGTGCAGTCAAGCCTGAGCGAGGCCCTAGAGTCGTCGCTAAGGGCCTCTGGTCTCACTGGAACCGAGACTCTGGCAGGAACAACTACCTACACACTACCCAACGGCTCTGTAGTCACCGCAACGGCTACGGCGCAGGCCAACGGCGGCGATCTGAACGACAACGGAAACTCGAACGGCCTTGCTCTGCCCACTTATGCGATCGTGCTTATCGCCGTACTGGGCTTCTTGGCGCTTGTTGCAGCTATCGCGGGTATCTACTTCATCCTGGCCGCTCTGCGTAAGAGGAGGCAGCGCCAGGCTCAGCGGGGTAGCTTTGGCAGCGGCAGTCCCATGATGGCCGCTGCTGGCGGATCGGTGGCAGGTACGAGCGCTGATGGCGGTTACGCAGGTGAGACGTCGCACATGCTCGACGACAGCCAGGGCTCTGGTGCGGCCGGGCTTGGTGCTGCGGCTGGTCTGGGTGCTGGAGCGGGCGCCAGCGCTGCGGCAGCGCGATCGGTGCAGTCAGACGAAAGCCACCCGTTCACTTCGGACGAGGCGACAAGGATGGCCGATGCCTTCCGCAACGCGCTGAGGAAACCCGAATTCACGCCTGCAGGTCTGGATGGAGGCGCAGGAGGAGATGGCGACAGCCCGATGGAAGATGCGACCGGGCACGGTGGTGGCTCGAGGGCTTCAGAGCTGTTGCGCGAGGAGCTTGCTGCGGAGGGCAAAGACCTGCGCAGTGTCGAAGACCGTAAGAAGGCCACCTGGCATGACGAATGAGCGAGAGAACCAAACTCAGGGCTCGTACTCGGACAATTGGTTGCTTCCTGCACTTTACCTTCTTTCAACCCCTTTCTATCGACGCCGCTTCAACAAAACGCAAAGGCGGGCTCGCTGTTTGCTCTCTCGCTCCAGTCAGAATGACTGACTTTTTACCTCGCCCTTTCACCCGCGACACCACCTATTGTCACCTTTCTGTTTGCCGTCTTCCCTTCAACTACGCAACGGCCTCTCTTTTGGTTTGGGCACATTTTTACTACTACTGAACAATCACTCACTCACTCACTCACTCATTCACTTGGCTCGCTTCTTGTACAATTGCTATCTTGTTTCCCTTTTTACTCTTTCTCTCTCTCTCTTCCCTCTCCCCACCCATGACTGTCATTCCTTTGGCCTTTTAGAGCGTCTCTCTTTTTTGTCTCTCTCTTATTGCGTTTCTTTAGTGACAACCCTAAACCCCACTTTTGTTGCGCTCATTCTTGAAATTTACCGCGCCGGATGAGGCTGCATTTCAAGTCGTCAGGTTGTCTGTGCTGCTCGAGCTAAAGTTACTGCTGGCATCGGCGGTTTTGAGGAAGGCAAAGAAAGGGTGGCGTTGGCGTGAGAAGACAACCAGGTTCCGAAGTCACGTCTTCGGAAGCAGCCGCGTGACTGTTGCGAATGCGAATGCGAATGTGATGCAGCTCGGCGACGCGAAGAACACCTCTTTTTGCGCAGCTCTGGGACAGAGCGATTCAGGCACAATCAAATTAGACGGACACGTACGGTCGAGCCAAGCCAGAAAAGAGAGAAATGCAGTAACGCACCTTAGCTATACTCCCTCGCCTCTCCATCTCTCCCACACCCAACCAACAACACCCTTTTCTTTCTCTCCCCTTTCAACGCTCTCGGACTCCAGGTCTCGTTCCATCTCAATGAGCTGTTAAACACCACCTCATTTTGCTCCCTCCCCTTCCGTAGGTGCAGCGTCGCTTCGTCATAGATTCATCGCAGCCATGTACCTCCCGCGCCAAACCTCCTTTCACGTAGAAGAGCGTCCCCGGATGGGCAGGTCCTCATCCTCCGCCTCCCTTGTCAGCCTTCACGTGCACAACTCGTACCTCGCAAGCCAGGTGCGCGATCTCAGCTCTCACCACGGCCTCGGTCTCGCTAACGACCACGACCAGCACAGCGCCGATCTCAGTCCCACTCACAACCCTTACCCTCATCTCGTCTCGTCCCCTAGCCTCAAGCTTGACATCGCAAACGCTGGAGTCTCTCCCGAATTACAAAAGCACTCTACCACTACATCGTACATCCCATCATCCCGCTCCACAAAGCTTCAGGACCTCTTTGCCGGTTCAATGCAGACCAAAGGCCCCTCCGCGCCCACCTCTTCCTCCTCGAGAGCAAAGACGTCCAAGTATGGCAAGCCTTCCAAGCATGGTAGCTTGAGAGGCTACGCTGAAAGCCGCTGGCAGCGCCAGGAGCTCCTAGAGACCAAGATTCTCAGAGCCACCGATATTCGCCGCCTCGAGTGGGAGGCAAAGGCTGCCATGCTTCACGAGTCTTATCCTCTTGCTATCCTGCTTCTCTACCGCGCAGCCATGCTCGGCTCTGCATCTTCTGCCATTGAGCTTGCCCGTCTCTACGCGTATGGTCTCACAAAGGGCAATCGGCCCGTCGTTGTCATGGTCTATCGCGACCCGCTACGAAGCCTCGCTTGGAGTCTCGAGGCTCTAGCAATCATTGATAGCCGCCTCTCTGCGCAAATCAAGGCTGCCAGGGTGTCTACACAGGCCATCAAGCGTCTCAGCGCCCTCTGGGATTCGCCTGTGGAGGCCACCTCTCTACTTCTTCGAGCCGTCTTGGCACCTCAAGTGGCAGTTTTCAGCCCGAGTCAAAGGAGTGCTCTTCCCTTGCCCCGTATCTCCAAGCTGGCCGGATCTCAGTCTGCTGGTCGTGACCCTCCCACAGCTGCCACTGAAGACCACACCATACAAGACGAACTCTGGACTCGTCTTGAGGACGTGGCAGTCAGACTCAGCAGCCGTCTGACGTCAGAACGCAACCTTCCCATCGCATCTTCGTTCGGACCCGACGACGAGGACGAGGAGCACATCGTGGCGAACAAGCTCAATGCCCTCAGTGCCAACTTGAAGCTCCTACAGGCCATTCTTCAATCGCGATCCTTTGTGCTCGATCCTGTTGCCGAGCGTCTGCCAGCCCTCAAGGCAGCCTGGCTCGAGTGCAGCTTGCTCAACAAAGATACGCCATGTGTCATTGAGTCTGAAATGGATCGGATCGTGTCTCTGGTCTACCAGTGTGCAGCGGCGCAAGCCGAATCATCATCCCAAGACCCGACATCCCTGGGCAAGTTGTGGGAGCCTGTGCCTGCTGCAGTTGCTCAGTGGCTTCCTGAGTTGGCTGTTCCTGACATGGCCAGCAGCCGCACAACACAAGTCGCGCCGTCCCAGCCAACAGAGCCCAAGCCTGTCGACTCGTATCCGCGACGCGACTCCCTCCGTGATCTTGAGCCCGAAGACGTTGATACTGTCAAGAAGAACGAAGCGAGCGTACGTCCAGCCCTCACAATGCGTCTCTCCACCAGTCATGCCGCCCCGAGCGCCTCGGTCGCCAGCGTATTTGCCTCGGGCCAGGCTCTGGATCAAAACTCGCCTTCACCTCATTTGACATCGCGGCAGCAGCTCGGACGGACAATCAGCCACACCGGCTCTCCTCCTGCGGCGATCGACCTCAGCTCCGTTAGCAGCTTTGCTGATCTGTCGCGATCGTCTGCAGAACCGCCTTCACCCTCTGACAGTGTCCGTACGGGATTCAGTTTCACCGGTGTCCGACCGCGGAGACCGTCGAGCGTGGTATCCGTTACCCCTTCTCTACTCTTCCCACCAGGAAAGGACGAACCTCTGTCATCCTCGCCATCGGACGAGCGTGCCATCGCATTCCCTTCAAGCCCGCAGCTCAGTCGATCACGGACATCTTCGCAGGTCGTATCGCACAGTACCAGTAGGCCGAACCTGACAGGTGGCGCTGCTCGACCACGTGTAACTAGTCTCTACAGCAGTCCGTCGCTGACGACCGTATCCGCAGCTCAGTACAGCACCTCATCCACCAGCGCGTCTGCGTCTGACAGTCTGCAGGGAATTGGACCAATCCAGCCAAGGCGACGCACGGGTTCCAACGCATCCCTGTCGCGCTCCATGGCCCATATGATCTCCAAAACCTCGCCCTCGATCGCCGAGACACCAGAGCGCCACACCGGGGAGCCCAGTGGAGAGGAGCGGCCAGCATCCAAGGCGACCGATACGCTGCGAAGGCTCAAGGGTCAGCGCTCCGGCTCGAGCCTCAGTAGCCGCTTCGTGGCTGACTCGAAGGCTGCGCCAGTGCCACCTCTACCGAGCTGGGCACGCACCCCGTCAGGCTCGCTCGTCTCGAAATCCACTGGGACGGTAAGCGCAAGCAGTGAAGACCGTATCCCAATGACCTCGACATCTTCCAACAACTTGCCATCCGCGTCTCAGAGGCTCGAGCGGCTGCCGCATACGGCGATTCCATCAGTGGTGGAAGATGCAGAGGCGGCATTCACCGCACCCAAAGGTCCATCCTTCTCCACTGCCCTCGTCGTAAGTTCTCCTCGTTCACTGTGACCAGCCATCACAAAAGACTGGCCCCGCTAACTTTGCTTCTCTTCGCTCCTTCCCACAGGCTGGTGCGATGGCAGGCATGACAGTCGACCTACTCTTCTACCCTATTGACACAATCAAGACGCGTCTACAGAGTGCGCAAGGTTTCCTCGCTGCTGGAGGCTTCAAGGGCGTGTACCGTGGCCTAGGCAGTACGGCAGTAGGCAGTGCACCGGGAGCCTCGGTGTTCTTCACGACGTACGAGTCGATGAAGCCCACTCTTGCTCGCGTGTTCCCGGACGTGTTTGGCGAGCGCGGATCCTTGGGTCAAGGAGGTCTGCACATGGCATCAGCCTCTGTAGCTGAGACGGCCGCGTGCCTCATCCGCGTTCCGACAGAGGTAGTCAAGTCGCGACAACAGACGTCTGCGTATGGCGCCAAGACGTCGACTTTCGAGGCATTCAAGATGGTGTTCAAGGAAAGCGGAGTGCGTGGATACTACCGTGGCTTCGCAGGCACTGTCATGCGTGAGGTGAGTCTAGTCTGTGTCCTGCCCTGGCCCTCCTTCCCTGGTCTCTGACTAAACGCCATGGATGTTCCTGTCACACAGATTCCGTTCACTTGTATCCAATTCCCGCTATACGAGCGGCTCAAGTTGGAGATGTCACGCTCACCCTTCTTCGGACACTCGAGCTCGGCTTCACCTTCGTTGTCCAATGCCGAGCGCGTGCGCAACCTTCCCACATGGCAAGCCGGGCTGGCCGGAAGCATTGCTGGTGCGATCGCAGCGGGCCTCACTACTCCTCTGGACGTAGTCAAGACACGTATCATGCTTCACCGAGTACGTTTCACCACCAGCCTTTATCCCTCATTTTTGAAAACGTCAAGCTGACACTCGAGCGTTTTGTTTTGCAGAAGGCAGAATCAGGCGCCGAGCTGCGTATCATTCCTACGCTGACCCACATTGCGCGCAACGAAGGTCCGCGCGCTCTGTTTAGCGGCTTTGTCCCCCGTGTTACGTGGATCGGCCTCGGAGGCGCAGTATTCCTGGGTACCTTTGATGCTGGTGTCAAGGTCCTTGGCTAGAGCTGGAATTACGGCAGAGCTTGACTTGGCTCGGCTCGGCATCTGGAATGTTTGTGTATTCACTGCAGAGAAATGTTGATAATTTTTACATCATCTCTGTTCCGTTCGGTTCCATGGGCGGGTGTAAGTCCATCATCTTACGGTATATGAAGAAGAGGAGTAGCAACGTAACGCACCTAGGCTTATCGTTCTTGTCCACGCGGACGTTTTCAATGTTATGGACGACGTCCATACCCGCCGTGCAGCGTCCAAACACGGTATGTTTGTTGTCCAGCCACTGAGCCGGTACCGTGGTGATGAAGAACTGGCTTCCGTTCGTATTGGGCCCCGCGTTGGCCATGCTGAGCGTGTACGGTCTGTCGTGTCTGAGCTCCTTCCTGAACTCGTCTTCAAACTCTGACCCCCAGCAGCTGGTGCCGCCAGTCCCGTCGCCGAGCGGGTCGCCGGTCTGGATCATAAACTTGCGAATGACGCGGTGGAACAGCAGGCCGTCGTAGTACCCCTTCTTGGCGAGCGTGGTAAAGTTTTCCACGGTACGCGGCACCAGGTCTGGGAAGAGACGGACGTGGATGTCGCCTGAGGTCGTGTGCAGCGTCGCAGAGGAGGCGAGGCGCGCAGCGGCTTTGCCGGCGCCCGGTGCGGCGGCGGCGATGGTTTGCTCCTCGCGCGTAGGGCGCTCGTTGAACACGTCGCGCTCCCCCCCGCGCGGGTCAGAGTCTGGCTCGAGCCGTGAAAAGAGGTAGAAGCGTGCCCGCTTGTACGCGGTACAGAAGAGCGTGGGGTCCACCACGTCCTGCTTGGCCAGCAGCGGGTTGTCCGACGCCGCTAGCGCAATACTCGTCAGCCGCTTCTTGGACGGCGCACCCTGGAACAGCGAGACATGCAGGAAGCGCACGGCCTCGTCTTTGCCCAGCAGCTGGTCGACTCGGTTCGTGACAGTATTCACAACTAGCAGCCCCACCCACTCATTGTCAGCACACTTCGGTATGCACACAGGGGGAGGAGAGGGATGGACGTACGTTTGATACCAAGCATGGTGGGGTAGATGAGGTAATTTCCGCTCTCGTCAAATACGACGTTACTTGTTCCCGCACCAGTCGCGTTGGCCACTGCGTCCTGGGGGCCCACTTTGGCCGACGAGTCGAGGTCTCGCTCGAGCGCGAGACGACGTCCAAACTCCATATCGTCCAGCTTGTATATCGCCGTTCCAGCCTGCTGCATCTCCTGAATCGCACGCAGCGATTCATCATACTTGCGTCGCAGCTTGCCACTCGCAAAGTCGAACAGACGCACTTGTCGGTCGGATATGGAGAATGTCGCAAACTTGCTGAAGTCAGCCGAGAAGGTCAGTGATGTCGGCGTCGTCTTGCTCTACGAGGGAACCTGGTTTCAGCATGTCTATCAATCGAGAGAGAGAGAATGTGGGGACCGATGGTAAATAGGCGCACCTTTTTAAAGTCAAACAGGTCTGTGCTGGACTTGAAGTCAAACACGCCCTTGGGGAGTCCATAGGGCTCGTGTGGAGTCCAGTATTCGAGCATGCCGCCCGCGTCGGCGGAAACGACACAGTCGTACTTTTCATTGTACTAGCACGGTGGAGAAAGTGTTCGTCTCAGCGAGTTAGGGGAGCATGTAGAGAAGGGGTGGGAGGACCACTCACAGCCATCACATGACAAGGCTGGCGGTGGACCTTGTCTACGATTGCGATAGGAGTCTTGTCACCGCGTCCATCGTAGAGACGGATGGTGTTGGCTCCCTGTTCAGAGATAGCCAGGATGGACTCTGCACGGCCCTTTCGGTGTACCCAGCAACAGGTGCGGGGGGTGTAATCAAGCTGGATCATATTGATCAAGTCTTTTCCAGCTGTCAGTAAACCCAACTCTTTGAGATGGACAAGTGGTTACAACATACCAAAGTTGACAACATCAAACACCTTGACACTGCCGTCCGCGGCCACGCTTGCGTACATTCCGCCATCGGCGCTGACGGAAACAGCGATGATGGGTGACAGATGGGCGCGGTAGTGTTTGACAAACTCGACGCCCATGCCGGCTTCGGCGCTCTTCTTCCAAAACTTGACGTGTCCGTCGACCGAGGCGGTGATGAGGAAATTGGTCCCCGGGGTGAGGGTGGCAAAGTTGATCGTGTCGCGGTGCATGAGGGACTTGAAGTATCGCTCGGCACTGGGCAGGTGGGCGAGATAGGTGGTCTGGTGGGCGAGGACTTTGCGCTTCTTCGAGGGCTGACCTTGGGCACCTTGGGCTGTAGCTGGGGCCGGCATGGGCCCAACGTCAGAGTCAGAGTCGGAGGTGGAACCGCCGTCCGCGCCAGGAGGGGCCGGGCCAGGGGCAGGCCCCGGCTCGGGAGAGGAGGTGGCGGATCGTGCACGCTTGTGCTCGGACGCTGCCATAGTGTTGGTGTTTGTGTTGGTGGTAGGAAGGATGTAAGGCAACTGCACAGTCCGATCACGCTCCACACAAAATGACGATTTCCAGCACTAGAAAAAACGGCAGGCAAGGTTAGAATTGCAACTTTTGACACGGTGTTCGTTTCGAGCTTCTTCTCACTCCATCACACTCCCAGGCTTTCACCATGCCCAAGCTTAAGCGTAAGTCTGCTTTTTTCCATTCCCACACACACTTCCTCTTTCTATCCTCTCCATGTGCACTGACCGCTCGACCCGACCCTGCAGGCTCAGATCGACGTGCTCCTGAAGCACACCCAATCATCGACACGCCCGCGGCACCTTCCGAGCCAGTCCAGCGTCCCTACAAGCCAAGCACACCCGCCGCCCCGCCCTCTTCGTCCAGGTCGACCCGCAAGCCCAAGTCTTCCAAGCAGTCTCGCGCCAAAGCCGAGAAGGCTGTCCAGAACGCTGACAAGCTCGCTCACCGCGCAGCCATGAACAATCTTCGTGCCGAAAAGAAGAAACGCGCCAAGGCCTGACAGACAGCAACACATCCAGTAGCTCACCCCTGTACTATACCCACAGACATTAGCCCCGCAAGGTGTATCACATATACTGATTGCGATTGCATATCTCTGCTTTGCTTTGCTTACAAGCTCAGCTCAGCTGTTAGCCTGTCGTTGCTTGCGTCGCTCAGCCATGAACTCTTCGATCTTCGCACGCAGCTCAGTGGCTGGCTCTACCTCCTCGATCTTGAGTGGCATACGGTTGAACGGATCCGTTGCATCACTCAGCAGGTGCGCCTTGATTGTAGATCGATCCAGAATCGTTCGCGACGAAGGCAAGATCACCGGGTCCTTCATCAGTGTGGCCATCAGTGGATCCAGGTACTCGTCGGGGACTTCTCCCAAGTCCTCTTCCTCGTCCAGATCCATCTGGCGAACCGTCTCCACCTGCTCGATCAGCCCGTACAGCGCCTCAATCTCTGGGGGACTCTTGAGCATATACTTCTGCGCAATGCCCGCTGCCTTCTGGAACACCTCCTTCTTGTAGCTCCTTCCGTCTCGTGCGATCGCTGCCACGAATTCCTGCTTGACCGCCAGGTTGAGGTAGACGCTCAGAATCTGGCGAAGCAGGTTGCGTGGCTCAAACGCCACCTTCTTCGGGTCCTTCACCTTGAGCTCCTGGCATCGCGGTCCCGCCAAAAGCTCCAGGTTGTAGTCCAGCATTGCCGCCAGGCGGTCCACAATCTCGGGTGTCATAAACGAGTCCTTCGTCTCGGCGGTAAAGTCGATCAGCAGCCGCATAAACTCGGTTCCGAGCTGGAGGTCGCTCTTAACTTGTCCCTCGATACTTCGAATGTGACCCTCACGCTCCTGTCGCTCTTCCACAGGCCTTGCATTCCAGGCCGCCGTGTCGTCCATCTCGCTCTGCTTTTGATGAAGTTCCTGCAGCTTTTCCAACGCATCGTCTAGCAGGAAGGTCACGTCGTTCATCAGGCGGTTGATGAAAACGACAAAGTCCGACTCACGTCCACGTGCCTCTCGGTGCAACTGCTCCTTGTGTTGCGGGTTGGACCAGATCGCCTTGAAGATCTGCGAGAGGTGGTATCGGATGTTGAACTTGTCGTAGAACTGCGTGTGTGAGCCCGTCGACTCGGCTTCGATCCAGAACGACATGAGTGCGGGCACGAGGTGACGCAATGCCAAATCGTGCACATTGACCGTATCGCCCATGATCCCGTTCTTCTTGTAGCCAAATGGGATTACATTGTAGAAGAGAATCTCAGCAAGCTTGGCCTTAAGGAAGGGGTTCTTGATGTACCAGCCAGAAGAGAGGAACGTGGTGCAGAATGTCACCAGGTCATTCTTTGCCGGCTCGGGAAGGCTATCGGGCGAGTAGCGGGAGATGAACAGCATCGTGTCACATACATCCTCAAACACATGCTCCGGCAGCATCCGGAACCGGACAGGGACTTCCTGCGGTAGCGGCAGTTCCACCTTCACATGCGGATGACTGGCCTTGGGCTCTGCAAGGCGCACAAGCCAGGTCATGACGAACGAGTTGAAGGTAATAACCCGCTGCAAGAAGTTTGAGTCAAGCAGCTGCGCTTGGGCTGAGAACATTTCGGCATGCATATGCGCCACTTCGGCCTTACCCTTCTTGAGGAACGCCTCGTACTGCGGGGCCTGTGGCATGGAGGACCACATCGGACGATCGGCTTCTGTCTCATCAAGCCGCTTACGGAGACGACCCATCTCCTTCTCCTTGTCCTCGAGGCGGCGGATTGCTTTGCCGAGGCCCAGATTGTTGAGTCGTACAGCAAGGTAAAAGACCTCAGTGATGAAGTTCGGGGCAGTAGCGCCACTGGGATCAGCGCTTTCCGCCCACTCCTTTGCCTGTGCTTCCGTGGCGTTGAGACGGGTCAGCTCGCTCACGTCAAAGCGCTTCTGGCGACGAAGGTACTCGAGGTCGATGCGATCAATCTTGGTGAGACCGGCATCCATGAAGGGCTCTGCAAATCGAAGCAGCATTTCGTACAGATTGACCATGTACCCATCCGTGGCGACAGTACTGGAGCGCACCTGCATGGCACCACGTTTGGCGTTAAGCGCACATGCCTGACCCCAGTAGCTGAGCACTGCTTCCCTCGGTTCCGGCCCAGATCGGACGATGGCGTTGAAGATGCGGAAGTTGAGTGAATGCACGATCTCGAGTGTAGACCGGATGCCATTGAAGTGGCCTTCGATCTCAGAGCGAGAACGGTTCTCCGGATTGCTAAAGTGCTGTTCGGTGATACTTGGGAACGCATCAGGGAATGCAGAAAGACGCAGCACAGGGCCCATGAGTGAGTCAAGCTCAATGCGCGGGCCAGTTGCGTTGGCAGGATTGAAGTTGGGCAGAAGGCCAAGCATGGCAGCAATCTTCTTGTTCTCGCTAGCCTCCACGATCGCATTGACGTAGGGGCGCCACTCGAGACCAGCAATTGTAAGGCCCTCCTTCTGTTTGCCGAGGCCACCAGCCAGGCCAGCGAGCCCAGCAGGAGGAACCGCGCCACCAGGCATGGCAGCAGCCCCCGCTTGTCCTAAAAGATGCGCAAGGACAGCCTGGACATCTCCCGCGGCGGCAGCACGGTTAAGCGCATCATTAGAGCTGCCTGCGTTGTTGGCACTGTTTGGAGCGCTGCTTGGCCCCGCCTGTCCCGCGCTTGCGGGGTCGTCATTCTCACCGTCGCGAACGCGTCGAGTCATTTCGGTAAAGGCAGGGCCCAGGATCTCATCGAGCCCCTCACCATCGCCGAACCTCTGTGCGAGCTCGGCGAGAAGAGCTGGTAGGTCAGAGGGGTCGACAACCTCCCAGTCCTTGGTGATGTCGCGAGATGTAGCGGGGTTTGAGCCTCCAGCGATGCCAAATGAAGCCATAGGGGCAGCCACCTTGAGAAGAGAGGGAACGAGCACAAGAGGGGAGATAGGCTTGCCGTTCTTCTCGCGGTTTGGGAACATGTCGGGAGTCTGGAGGACGAGACCGATGTAGCTGACAAGTAAAGAGCCAATCTCTTGCAACGCGGCGTACGCCCTCTGAATGTCTTGTGGGATCGACTTTTTGACCTTGAGCTCGATTGCTTTGGTGCGCTTCCAGGCGGCAATCAGGTAGTCCCAGCTTGTCTCCCCCTTTGGAAGGCTTGCCAGCACGGTGAGGAGCTCGGCATCGTCAGTCATGGCAGCGTCGGGATCGAGAGAGAGGCGGGCTATGAGGATCTGATCGGCGACGGCGGGGGAAAGCAGGGGCAATGAGCCGCCATTCTCCTGTGCAAGCTCATTTGCAAGCTCCTTGAGATAGACTTTTGACCAGCCAGAGCTTTCTGCGTCTTGTTTCTGAGCAGTGAGGACGGATTGGACCAGAGTGTAAGAACGAAGCACTGTCGGGGAGGAAAAGGAATGGGATGCTCACGTTCAAAGTGATGCCAAAGATGTCCGAGGTGGCGTTGTGCTGCCACTGCTCGAACGACGGGGCACTCATGGTTGCTGAGGCCCAGGATGGTGGAGAGTAGGATGAGCTAGTGAGGCAGAGACGCAGGAAGAAAGGGAAGGTGGGCCTCTCTACCTGCTCCGCTGTGTCGTTCGTGTTGGAGGGCGGGCGGCAGTCTGTTGCTTGCTCAGCCGCTCCCGCGCTGGGTGGAGGAAAGTGAGAGAATGAGCAGCCACCTGAATCCAAAAATTGGCACAGGGCCCATGCGCCGCGTAATGCAACTCGGCCGCACCCTTTCCCTCTCCCTTGCCCATTTCCACTATGCACTCTCTCACGCACACGCACCTCCCGATCACTCTTGGCTCGAGCCTAATCTTCTTCCCCATCACCATCCATCGACACCTAATCCACAGGGCCCAGCGCTTGCCATGGCCGAGCAACTGCCACATAGTAAACGCAGACCGGACCAAGAAGGCCGAGATCACGACAAGGAAGAAGAGGACGAGGACGAGCAAGACGACAATGACTTTCAAGCCAGCGGCTCAGATTCCGGGTCAGACGGCGAAGGCGAGGGAGCGCAATCCAGGCCCAAGAGAACTGCTGAGCAAGACCATGTCGATGCTGAAGAGTTAGACTTCATCAAACGAGACGCTGAGGCCACAGGTATCCCTCTAGGCAAACGACGCCGAACACACCAGCCCAATGCAGAATCAGTTGCGCCACCTTCGGTCACATCCAACGCTGAAGCAACCAAGGCGGACGAGCTCTGGCAGCAGATCAAGCGAGCTGATGAGCCCGAATCTTCCAGCACGAAAGCAACAAGTCAGTCAGAAGAGATGGTCAAGGTCGTAGAGACCTACAAGTTTGCCGGCCAGGTTTCCACGTGAGTCACTTCTGCATTCCCCAAGTGTTGTCTCCTTTCCGAACTCACTGACCGTCCGTCTTGACAGCACCGAAAAGCTCCTTCCAGCATCTCATCCTGACGCTATTGCCTATCTCAAAAAGCAAAGCGAAGAGAAACCACAGGCCTCCCCATCGGCGCGGCCAGGCCCTCGCAAGAAGAAGCAATCCTCTCTAGCCGCACTGAGTGCAGCCGCCAGTGCCAAGCCAACCAAGATCAACACGCTGGAAAAGTCCAAGATGGACTGGGACTCTTTCAAGGGTCGCGCCATAAGCCAGCAGGAGAAGGAAGAGATCGAAGCCCAGACAAAGGGCGGAGGCAGCGGACTCGGAAGCATGAAGGGATACCTGGAACGTCGTGACTTTTTGGATCGCGTCGAAAAACGACTGGAAACTCAGGGTCCAAAATGATCCAAACATTCACCAATCTCCGTATATCAAGCTACTTATTGCGGGACTAAATCCCCCGTCTGTAACACTACATTGTATCCTATTTTCGCACTCGATGGGCCTGAACCATTCAAAAGTGTCGAAATATAATTTTCTCTCAATTTTGCGATTTGACCAACAATATGGGAAGCGACGGTTGACTAGGATTCTAGGTACAGGACACGACTAGTGCAGTATTAAAATACATGAATGGGGTGGATGACTATCGATAGCAACTAGCTAGGTCTACTGAAATGTACTGTGCTGTGCTGTGGATCTAGCGCTGAGGCTGACGATCAGAGAGAAATGTTCTAGGATCGTGGCTAAGAGGAAACAGCCCGAGGAGGTCTCAGATGCACCTCCATCTAAGGGCCAAGGCCACGAACGCCGTACGCATCCCGTTGGCTCGACAAATTTCAGGCCTGAGCAACGCCAAAAAGCTGTAGATCGGGAGCGTCAAATCTGTCAGTATCAGACCACATCCTGAAGCACACTGCGCCCGTTCGACTTACACCAGTGAGATAGCCTTCATAGTCGTACACTGCTTCTTCGACGCCCTCGGCCTGCGCCTTGGGCATGGCTGCCTTCAGATAGTCGATTGAGCCCTGGGGAAGCAGAGCCAACCTCAGGTCCAGCTCGGTCACATAGGGCTGCGCAACAGGGGGAGAAGAGTCAAGAATAAATTCAGCCATGCGCAACTTGTAGTAATTCAAAGAGTTCCTTAGGCGACGCACCTTGTCGCCAGCGAGACCCTGGAATGCTTCGAGAAGTTGGTCGGGCGACGTTGTGTCTTCGGTGATCTCACGCTGTCATGCGGCAAGGAGATGGTGAGCCTTGCGACCTTTGGCAGAAGCAGCTGAAATGGAACAGGACCTACCAGGAAGGTGAGGAAAGCATCGTATGAAACGGCACCAAAGCTTTCAGACAGCTGCAGATGGATCTGTTCAATGTCTTCCTCCTGCACACCGAAATCAGTCAAGTTCGAGTTCAGCTATAGTCACCTAAAACGCAAAGAACCAGAGCAGTGTCACTGACTGTGTAAATGATGCCGAGACTGGCGAGGGCGGCCCCCAATTCTGGAACGGTAAGTGTGTTCGAGGCATCCTTGTCAAAGTAGCGGAAGGTCGATTCAAACTCTTCCAGTTGAGCCGGTGTCAGATTGGTGTGCTGCCGAGATACGATCTGTAAAAGTGTTGCAAATGATCAGATACTTGTCTGTCCTCTACAGAAAGATGGGCTTTGCTGGGTTGAAGCTGTTGCACTCACCTGGTTCTCAATGAAGGCCAGCTTCTTGGATGCGCTTGTCTTGACGAGCTCGAGTTCAAAGATAAGATCGTCAACGGTAAAGATGGTGTGATCGTTCTCCTCCACGTTCGCTTCCGAGCATTCGCGTTCCACGGCTTCAATCGTCGCAAGACTTTCCTTGATAGGCTCGAGGACAGAGAGGAGGTGCTTGGCTTGGTCACGCTGGAGCTCCAGGTCACCCTCTAGGCCAGCAATACGGCCGGCCACATCGCGAAGCTGGCGCTCAAATTCATTGGCCACGTTGGCAAACTTGATCCTGAGGTTCTCCTTCGCGTTGCGGATCTCGGCATTGATCGCTCGGCTGCGATTGGCCTCTGAACTGCCCAGCGATTCCCAGGCGGCGTCAATGTCGTTCTGGCGAAGACCCTCTGCGGGGACCCACTCGCGGAGGTGATAGGTCTTGAGCTTCGTCTGAATGTTACCAAGCAGGGCGGCCAAGTCGGTGCGTTCGCGGACCCATGCACGCTTGACGCCATACTTGTACTCGTTGAACACAGTCAGTTGGGAGCGGGCATCAGCGTAGGTGCCGAGGAAGGTAGCAGCCGTCCAGCTGTCCTGAATCTGCTGCATATCGACGACGAGCTGGTGAGCACGCCTCTCATAGTCTTGCTGCATGACCCAAGCACTTTGCATAACATCCGCAAAGGTTGCAACGCGGCGGCTGACTACTTCGGCCTGTTCCATGGAGCTGAAAGCATGGAAATATTGTGCGACATAGGTCATGACACTACGCTCATCGGGCTTGGCACGATCGCAGAGATCCTCGACATCCAAGAGCTGTGGGATGCCGAGGTGCTGGTCGGCTATTTCAAAGGCGGTACGAGTGCAGGCGTGCGGATCTGACTTGGGCAGCGCATCGTAGTTGAGCAGATCGGGTCGGTGACGGTGGATGAGAGCACAGAGGGCGAGACCGTCCTTGAATGAGCTGGTAAAGTTTTGCACGTCGACCTCCTTGTACGGAGCCGTCTTTCTTTGACACCAGAGCAAAAGACCTTCCTTGGCTGTGACACCTTCCTCGCTGCGAGCGCAAGTCAGGGGCGAGGAGTGAGTGCATAGAAACCAGAGTATGGAATAGAAGAGACTGCTTACCTGATATCGGCGATGGTGAAGCGGAGAATCAAAGTCCAGATCATTCCCAGGATCAGCTTGAGATTGCCATCGACAATGTCTAAAAGTATGTCAAGACAGGTTCAGTAACACACCAAAGACGAGACTACCACCTGAAAGCACTCACCTTCCGCTCCCACGTTGGTGAGCACTACGCCTCGACTCTTGATAAACTCAAGAGCTAGGTTGACATTCTCAGCCATCTGGACACGCATGCGTGGGTTGCGATAGTAACGGCCGAGGCTAACGTCGCCCATGATTTCCATGAGCTGGACAAGCTTGACACCGTCGGAAAGGTCGGTAGCCAGGGAGGCCATGGGTGGAATCTGCTTGGACTCGAGCTTGGTGTTGAGCCATTTCGTGAAAGTCTTGGCCTGGACCTGCTCCCAGCCACGATCCTGGTCCGGCAGGCCAACAAGGACCGAGGTCCGCTTGTACGCCATTGGTGATGCAGCTGCTGAAACGATAAGGCCGTGACTGTGCCGCGCGGTTTAGGTGGAGATACTTGGTTTCCTTTTTGCTCGGCGTGGAGTAGGTAGGTGGCACTAGCGGTGTCGTCAAGAGGCCGTTGCGAAGAAAGAGGAGGTGATATAGGTCAGAGCGGCCCTTTGTTGGTTGGTTTGCATTGCTTCCTTGTAGCCGGGTTTGAACATCTCTAAGCGCAGGCAGGCAGAGGCAAGCCGGGCAGTGCTGCTGCATCATTCCACGCACTCACGCCCTCGCTCACGCTCACGCTCACGCTCACGCACGGCCTCTGCTCAGCCAGCTCTATCTCTGTCGGCGCTGCGTCTGCGTCTGCGTCTGCGTCTGCGCGTGTGGATCCGTGTTTTTGTGTTACTTTCGGGTCCTCACGTTGTCTTCCCCCTCTGCTTTTTTCGGTGTGGCCATTTCTCGTTTTTTCGGCGCCTGCCCCTTTTCGCCCACGGTATGTCTGAGACGCGCCTCGTGACCGATCCGCGCGAGAGGAGGGGCGAGGCAGATGTTGGAAGCCATGGCAAAAGTGTGTGTCTCACTTTCGGCAGCAGTCAAGCGCAGCACAGGCCACTAGGAGCTGGCAGCACCGCAAGCAAGTCTGTCCAGCTGGGAGTTCTAGCATCCCATACAAAGAACAAGCGATATGGATCGGATCCAACTCGACTGGTGTTGTTGGAGCGACATGCGTGTTCGTCTAATAGCAAGGATGTGTGATGGCGTGAGATGGGGTTGAGCAAGAAGAAACAAAGAATACTCTGGGAGGCCCCTACCGGGCACGACCCCTCCCATCACAGGCTGCTTCTTTTCACCTTGCAGCGAGTGACTTGGGCCGCGCAAGTTGCATGGCAACCTGCTGAGTTCCTGGGAAGCGCAGCTACAGATTGGATCAGTCCGGACCGCCTTGGCTTGCCTGTCCACGTCCAAGCTTTCTTCCTCAGCCTCCGGTTCGGATATAGAGTGGAAAGCAAGTTGGGGCCAAGTGAAAGCGAAACGCAGCAACGCAGCGCAACGGCCTGCAGGTGGGCTGCAGAGTGTTCCACATTTCTTGTCAATCCAGATAGACCAACTCTGATCCCCCCAGATAGACGGTGACCTAGGCGAGCCAACTAGCCAGCAAAGTGCTGTACGGTACTGTATTGTACCCGCATCCGTGATGAGGATTGAATTGGCAGCTTGGAAGAAGTGCGCCTCCTCGACTTTAGACTCCCGTAAGGTCAAGTTTAAAAATAAAATAAAATATAAACTGTTATCCGCGGATTGAATTCAAACACTGACCACTGTAAATGCAGACAGGCAGGGGGACAGCCAGCCACTTTGAATCGACGCTCGGGTCGCCTCCGCTCTCTCGAGCCAGGAGCAGAAGCACCCCCGACAGCAACCGGTGTGACAGGATGGAAAGAGTGACACACAATCTCACATGTCACATTCACACACTCTCGCTCTCACCCTCACATTGAGACGTCGCCCTCAACCAGCGCCGAAGGCTGAGAGTTGAGAGCTGAGTGCTGCTCCCTTCTCGCCACCAACACTCACGCTATCTATCAGCCTCTTCTGCTCCGTCTTCCACTGGCAACCCTCTCCTCTCGTCATTTCTGGATCCACACCGGCTCGGCCCAGGCGGCGAAGGCGACGTTTCCAAACCTCGACCCCCATCCGCGAGCGGACGGGGCCATCGGTCGTGCAGGCCCATTCGGCGCGCGCTTCGCACGGCTCTGTTTAACGTCCCAACAAACCTTCTCAAAGCCTGGCTTTGGTTTCAAGCGCAAGCGGAGACCAAAGGCGATAGAGTAGAGGCGGCAGCTTGGGTTTCGGTTCTAGGAGGGCTGCTAGCATTCGGCCACTGTGACCCGGCCACAGCCGCGACTGCCCAGCAATTCAAGCAAGCATTTCCCCCGCCCCTTTCACGCATCCCAACACCGCCCTCATTGTCCCTTGCGATCAATACTAGCCGTGCTCAGGCTGCCCCACCACTTCTGCAGACGAGGCCCGATGAAAGCAATTTTCGCCACTATCGGAAGGAAGAGCTCTGCCAAGGCCAACACACAGTCAGATGCTCCCAACTACTCGTCCAAGGATCTCAGCTATTCGGCTGCCGTCGCAGCCAAGTATCGAGCTGTCGCTCCGACGAACGGGGTCCAATCTCCAGCATCGTCTCTGACGACCGGCTTTGGCACAGGCGACTCCATAGGCGACGCGCCTGCTCCCCTTGCCGGCTCTACGGCGATGCCTTCCCGCTCGGCATCGGCCGACGTGTCGGACACAGACTGGGCATCGAGGCTCGTCGGAACCTTACGCCTTACCAGTCGTAAGAAGCGCGCCAGGCTTAACTCTGTCAGCACTGACCTTTCTGATCGCCCCACCTCGACACATGCTCAATCTGCGCCAGCAAAGAACAACGGCGCGGTCGACCGCAACAGCTCCTGTGAGTGAGGCGATTCATGCTCCCCTCTTCTTTCATCCTCATTGTCCCCATTTTTCATGTTGCTCCCCTACTGATTCAGATCCTCCTCTTCCACTTGTGACTGCCGCTCCTACCATGCTGCGAAACCATGCATCTCCGTTCCGACGTTCCTTTGCATTTCATGCAGCCCACCCTCCTTCCAGCTATCGCGATCCTAGCGTCAGGCGCCCTTCGTCTCCCGTGGCGATAGGTACTGGCACTTCTACGAATGACACTCACCTTGCCATCCCATCAGGGCTCGGCTCTGGGAGTGCAAGCCGGTCATCGTCCATGAAGCGAGCCGCTCGGTCGGCCTCCGTTGAGAAAGTGAATACCATCAAGTCTAGGAAATATCCGCCTTCTGCCTCTCGCAGCTCGTTCATCTCACGCGATCACGAGAAGGACGAGAAGAGGAGCGACAGTGAGAACGAGGGCCATGGCCGATCCTCCAAACGAAGCTCCATTGCGACGAGTGGCATCTTCCGTTCTTCCAGCATCAAGGAGGCCAAACGGCCAAACACCAGCCCAGGATTACCCTCAGTTCCTCTTCCTAACCCCAGCACTGACAACGGCGCCATGACGTCTGAAGATCTTGCTGCAAAGCTCAGCGAGCTGGCTGTTGCCAACGGAGACGGTCTTCTCAGTGATGACGAGTACCGCACCTTGAGGCAAGGGCTCTTTGAAAAGATGATGCAGGCCAGCGGCGGAGCCATGCAAGTTCCGCACGAGCCCAATCTCGGCGGTTTTGGCGCGAATGGCTCTGACGTTGGTCACGCTTCTTCCCCCGGCGATGAAAGCATTCCGAGTGAGTCTGCATGTCATTCACGTGGTTTGTCTCACACTTTATCTGACTCTCTGCTCCTCCCTTTTCGTCTATCGCTTTTCCCGTTCTTTTGTGCAGGAGCACGGCGAGGTGACTCCAAGTCGTCCATCGGACTCGGGGCGGAGGCGACATCGATATACTCGCATAATACCCAAGGCGGACGAACCTCAGCACTCGGTCAAGTATCGGGCTTCTTCAAACGCGGTGGTGTAGGCACCGCCAGCATCCGCAGACGTGCCAATGGCGAAAGTGAAGCTACCGACTCTGGGTGGGGTGGCGGAGACGAGAACGAGGCCAAAGCTCGCGGCCGGTCCGCCTCATCCCTGCTTTCCAGTGGCGACGGGCACTCGCTTCGACCGCCGTCGTCCATGACCCACCACTCAGCCAGTCGGACATCCACGTTCAGCCGGCTGCGGGCCGGCAGTGTCAACCGGCGTCTTCAGGCTGAGGCCCTTGCGGCCGACATGGAGCGCACCTACTCTGCCGCCCGGAACGCGCGTTCGCTGCGTGCCCAGTCGGTGCACCAGCTCACCACGGACGAGCTGGACGATGCGGACGACAAGCCGTCGGCAGAGCTTCGCGCCCAAATCGCCGTGGTGCAGGCGGAAGGTGCTCGCCTGGTAGACACATTCGACGCACTCGAACAGACCATCCTCGACCGTCACCGCGGCATCAACAGCGTTTCAGCCCCTCCGTCCTCATACAAAGGTCCACGCCCCGGACCCGGCATCGAAGAGAACGAAACACTGAAAGCGGAACTTGCAGAACTGGCTGAAAAGCGAAAGGCCGTCGTGAAGCGATACGAAGATCGCCTAGCGTTCCTCCGCAGCAAACTCCGCAGCGCCACGATCCGAGAAGGCCTCGTCAAGTGATCGTCAATCGCTGTTCGCCGTCCTCCACCTTGGCGCTTGGCTCTGGCTGCTCCCATGTAAAGCCTGTCCTTTTTTTCCCCTTCTTTATTCCCCCCACGCATGATATGTAATTGTAATCAAAGAGGACCTCCGCGAAGCAAAGCGAAGCAAAGCAAACAAGGAGGGAAAAAGGCAGGATTGAGCAGGTGCAGGCGTGAGATTTCCTCTCGGCGTGTCCCTCCTAGATTTGGTCTTGGTCGGCATGGTAGATGAGCTAGATGGTTCATTAGCATGTCATTACATGCGTGCACACGCACTAGGTGAGGCAAGGAGCTCCGGAGAGTGGCTGGTACACTGGAAATTGTCGACTGAAACCCATAGAGGCTGTGGTGGATCTGGCGACGCTTTTAGCGCGAGCTTCGCGTGACCTTCTCGAGGACTGGGGCGGGACAGGGCGCGGAAGGGTCAGACTTAGTTTTGGGCAGACGACCGGAGGAACGGAATGGACCGGACTAGATTAGACTGTACTTACCGGTCTCGTAGGCGACCTCGCTGAGGTCAGTGCCCTGGATCTCGGTTGAGATGCCAACAAGCTGGTGTCGGAGGGCATCACGAGAAGCAGCGAAGACCATCTTCTGCTTGATCTTGGCCTCATCAGGGGACCTGTCCACCAGACGTCGAGTCAGTACACCTAGTGTGAAAGAGCAGATTGAGGCTGACGGAGAGTGACGTACCACTGGAAGAAGCAGATCTTGTTCCTCTTTCCCTCGTCGCCTCGCTCGTACTCAAAGTCAAGGACGGCCCATCGGCACTCGGCGGCGGGCAGGTCGCCGATAAAGTCGTCAAAGCTGTCCGAGGTGGAGGTCTTCTCGACGATGATCTCGGTGAGCTGGGGGTTGAGGTTGAAGATGATGTACTTGTACTTTTTGCCGATCTTGAGGTTTTGGAACTCCTCGAAACATTTGGGGTTGACACCGACTCCGGACGCCTGCAGGGTTAGGATTACAGCAAAGGAACCGATTCGGGTTGGATAGGATATCAGTCACATGGCGTGCTGGCGGCTCGGGTTCGGTGATTTGTTGGATCGCTACGTACCATTTTTGCAAGTTGTTTGAATGGGAAAGAGAGGGGGAAAGGTGCAGGTTTCTATCGGTGGTGGTTGGCAGAAGAGATGTTGGTGTGCCAGCTACGCGATCGGTGATGTTGCAGGTTGCAAGCGTGCGTCGGTGTGTGTTGGGCTTGCCTTGCCCGCTCGCCCGCTCGCTCGCTCACGACAGGTGGGTCTTCTGCCTTGCCCCATGCGCCCGAGCCAACTCGAACCGCTCTCGGTTGCAGGCGAGTAGGTTTTACCTGCCTGGCTGGCTGGCTGGCTGGCTGGCGGGCTGGCGGGCGACGCCGCCCAAGTTGGACGGGATTGAGGGACACGCGCGCGCGCTCCTGGCGGGGCGCTATCGCACGCTGTTGTTGTCGAGTGAGTGTGCCCCTGTCGACGACGCGCCTCACGCCTTCTCATGGTTCTCATGCAGGGTGAGCACTGCCCGCACGATCATTCCCTGCCAACGTGCCCGCTCCCGGTACCCGCACGAGTGAAGACCAGACCGTGATCGACAGCCGAGCTGGCAGCCCTCGGAGCCGCCGCTCACTCACCTCAATTCCCATCATCAGGGCTTGCTCGCTTGACACTCCTTGACCTCATGTTGGTTCGGTCCGAGTGCCTCAGTTGCCCCATCCCACAGTGACAGGATGCCTTTGACTCTGTGATTGGTGCCGTCACAGGTTTGGTGGTTGCGTAGTTACTGCTACTTACGACTCGGCACAAAGCGAGAACGAAAGTAAAGATATCTAGCGGCTGTGTTCAGGGAGCAACCTTATGTGTGCCAATGCTATCAGGCAACGAGTCGAGGAGGCAGCCCTCTTCGCTCTCTTTCCCGCGAAGCTACAGCAGATGGTTTCTCGGTCGGACCAATCGCCGGGCCGGATGCGGGCACTATACACCTCCAGATACCCGTTTGTTTCAACCAACACAGGCGAGGCGAGGGTGCAGTACTCGTGCAACAATATTGTACTGTATCATGCTGTGTTGTGCAGTACCTGGCGCTGGATGCTCGGATCTGGGCCACCCAGGTAGAGCCGTGATTGCTCGTGCTCAGTAGTTGCGCCTAATACGTCACTGATTGATCTTAATGAAACAGGAGTACTGAATGAGATGCTACTCGAGACCTATAAGCAAGTACGGTGGGTAATGTTCAGGTTCGTGTTGAGCTGGGATCAGCAAGCCGAGATCACGTTGGTGTGCTCGCATCAATTGTTGACGCGGGTGGCGCGAGCATGAGCTATAAATACCACACAGCACTGTACAGTACTGTACTTGGCTGGATCCAAATGAACTGTGCAGTACGAGCATTCAGCTGGCCAGGGACAATCAACACTGATAAGCGAGATGGTCTCGACCTTGTACAAAGCTGTACGCAAGATGCATCATGTGTGGGTGTCTGTTCATGTCAATGGAAGGAGGAGTACAGTACTGTACAGTACTGTTACGAAGCAGATGGGACGAAATCGCCGAAATTGCCCAACACCTTGGGTCCAAAATCGCAGCCGAAGCCAAGCCGGCACAGTGCCTTAGCGAGCGGCATTTCTAGCCGATCTTGAGGTGTTCTGAGTGAGTGCTCATGGTACTACAGTATTCACGGCGTTGCTTTTTAGTGCACATGATCTCGGTAACCATTGCGCCCCCACGCCCACAGGCTTTGACGGCATTGCCGTAATGACATTGCGACAGTTGCCGACTTTAGCTCTTGTCATGCGAGCCACTTTGCGCACTGGATTGAATGTTCTCTCTTCTGGGTCTGCACCACATGATGAGCGAGCAAGCCAAAACGGCATATGGCATGGGCCAGGGTGGCAAGGTCGCATACTCTGTTGTGATTGGCTTCCATTCTTTCCAGCCAAATGTGGGCTGTCTGCTGCGGGTTTTCGGCCGTGGCTGCTCCGCTTTTGGTACGTGAGCCTCCGCTTTACCGCTTTGCGTTTACAGTACCACTAGAGTTCTTATACTGTGATCGAATACCGCGGATTTGCAAGCAAGAACGGGTTAGAGTATAGTAGTGCTTGTTTGGTCCGACGCAACACTCTTCAAAAGTGATTAGGGCAACCACAAGTGATGGGTCACAGTAAGAAGACAAAACGAAAAGGGCGTGTGGTACATGTACAGTACTGTGCGGAACTCCTACGCCCTCCCACGTACCCGGTGCAGGAGGGACTGCAAGTGTCGTCTTTGGTTCCTGCACCTGCACAAAGCATGAGGCATGTGATGCCGGTTTCTCGGCGAAAAATAGCACCTTGCGCCGTAGCTCCCACAAGTGCTGCGCGCTGTGTGGGACCTTTTTTGAGGCTGGCCTGTTTTCGACCCTCTTTTGTCTACCGTCGATCATGCTGGGTATTCTCAAGTCATCTTACCGGCTCCACATCAGAGAGCTGGTGTTGACCAGACTGGACTACAGTAAGGCATAGACTCGGCAAGCCAGGAGGGACAAAAAGCCTTACAGTAATGATTGTCGTCTGTCGAAATTGCCAAGAGCCCGCGCTACCCTGGCCAACGGCATCATGCACAGCACGCTGCGACAGCAACTGAGGATTGAATCGCTTGGCACGCAGCCTCGGCATCTTCAGACCGGCGATCTTGCTCCGCTGTCACGCTGTTCCACCTGATCCTTTGTCACCGAACTTGTGCACAGGTTGGCTAGGAAAGCACTGATGGAAAGACAGGCGAAAGCTGTGCAGCGCTGTGTATGGTCGTGTTCTCGAACACACGTGCCCAGGCTTGAGCGCGTTGCGCCGACCAAAAAGCCGAGTACTGTATACTGCACTGTGCAGTACAGTACTGTAATGCAGTCTGCTCAAAGTTGGGCGACAGCAGAGATTCAGATGCGCCCGCGTTCCCTTTCTCTTACCGCAGCAAGCTGCAGGACCGGACCTCCGACGCCACCCTCCACGCAAAGACATCACTCGACCACATGTGTCTTGCATTGGGCTTGTTGCTCCATCTTGGCCTGTGTCTCGCGAAGAGTTGCCTGTCCCCCTAACCGTACTACCGTACTGTAGGGTTCCCTTGCGCAAAGTGGGAGGAGTCAGTCCTGGATGTACAGTAATGTATCGTACAGCAGACTACAGCACACTACTGTACTGTGGCGGAGCGGTGGGGCAGTCAGGCATGCTCTGCTCGGGCATCGGCCGTTCTGTTTGGGGATGGGTCAGACGACTCGAGGCGGAGGGCAAGGCGCGTAGACGAGTGGCACGTCAAAGCACGGCTCTGTAGAGGACATGTGGGACGTTTCGTCTCCCACCACACGCAGGGCCCGAGGCCTTTGTTTGAAAGGAGGTCTTCGCAGTAGGCAGGCAGGCAGGCAGAGGGGCATGTGGCAGGCAATGACGCACACAAATAGAAGCGGGAGAGGCGACCCAGGTCACAGGCATGCAGCGGAGTATGCAGCTCCTTCCCCGGCCTCCGGTCACTCCTCTGTCTCTCGTTTGTCTCTCATTCTCTCACTGGTTCGAACCCAACTTGTGGATTCTCCGCGTCAAAGCCAGCCAGCCAACGCATGAAAAACCAACGCGTAGCCTGGCTTTCTGGCCTGCACTACGAGGCACGGCATGGAGACAGACTCGGCGATCATCCCAGCAGACAGACAGTGCATCAGAATGGAGAGGCAAGCTGGGAGCTGTAAGGGAGATGTGAAATTGCAAAACGGGCGGGCAGGCAGGGTGTTGGGCACAGCGTACAAGGTACAGGCATGAAAGGAAGACTGGTCCGGACTCGCCCTCTCACACCTTTTTACGTACTGTACTGTACTGGTACCTGCATTTTCATTGTTCGGAGCGAAACAAATCAGTAGCTTGATATGCAATTCACCTTTTTTTTTCTTTCTTCTTTTTCTCGCTTTCATTCTTTTTTCGGACTGACTAGAATCCTCCATTGTGACGCGAAACTCGAATCTAAAGCAATCCAATTCAGTCGAGTAGGGTGGGCCACGGCACGTCTGCTTTGAAAGCTGTGCAACGATGCACTGTAGGCAGATGGAAGCGAGGCAGCGTGTGCACCATTGTTGATGTCTTCCAGGTGCATGGGATGGAAGAGGGCATGTGATCGCACTTGCGCTCGTTGCCCGAGTGAGAGAAACGGCATGGGGACAGACGGCTTGAGAGAGACAGTTGGAATGGTCACAGGCAGCGGAAAGAGACTTTATGCGTGATTTGGAACCAAGCATTCAAGCGGCGAACGACCTGAGAGTGGCAAGGGCCACGGGCAGCGGATAGAGACTTTATGCGTTGAATCGGACCAAGCAAGCAGGGGGAAATGGAAAGGGAAAGGCAGAGCGACCCGGATTTGTTTGTTTCAGGGCGGCGGCCGACCCTCTTTGCAATTCGCGCATGCAACTCAGTCGTCCTCCACATGTTGCCCGTGCATAGATTGGGCACTACCAGTTCTGTGCTGTACAGTCTTGTACCGTACAGAGCTTGTACTGTACCATCCGCTTGTCGTCTCGCTTGTATTCCCATCCATGCCGCGGACACTCACTCAGGCACCCACGAGCAAAACTGGGTATGCGCTCACCATGCATTCTCTCATCTCATCCACACCTTGATGATGGCATGCGGCAATCTACAGAGCTAGCTACTGTACAGGTCTTGTGTCCATCCGCCGCTGCACTGTTTGCACGCTTGTCCGTCGTCGTCTGGTGTCCGTCGTGAGCCGGAATCTCGGCGGCAGGTGCCCCCTCCCATCGCTCGACACTCACCGAGACGGAGAGGAGAGACAGCGTTCAACATTTGCCGTAAACTGTACTTGACTGCTGTACAGTATACGCGCTCCGTTGCGTTGCGCTGCGCTGCTTTACTTCATCTCTGCGTGATGCCACTCGTGCTGCTGCAGAATTGTTCCTGCCTCAAGCTTCTGCGTCACCAGCTGCTTGCTGCTTCACCCCTCGTGCCGTGTTTACAAACAATACAGAAGCACTTTGATTGACGTTTAGGCTTCCCGTCGCCCGAGATACTGTACTGTACAATACTGTACATGAGCTACTCTACATATACTACCGTACTGTGTTGCGAGCCAGCCTACCCTGGCAGTGGGTGGTGCCTGAGCAAAGGCAAACTCAGACTGAATGCAGCAAAAAAGTGTCTGATGAAACCGGAAAACTCCTCACTATGCAGTACATGGAAGGTTGGGGCAAACAAGATACAGTACAGCACAGTACTGTACAGTACCTTGTGTACGCACGCTCCTGACTCTCGCTCCGGGCCCATCTGTCTCTGTCTCTGTCTCTGTTGCTCGTTTCGTTCTATTTCTCGCTCATCCCCCATCCCGCACCCAGATTTCTTCCCGCTCCGCCTCTGCGTGCAGCACTGAGTGACATTCGGCTCACGTCTCTGCAAGCTCGCTTCCGCCCCTTTCCGGCTCGCTTTTCGATCTCAACATGTACTATACTGCATCCTTGTCTTGTCTCTTGGAACCTTGGGTTCGATCGAACGTGCCTGACTGAACCACGAGATCCCGGATCCCCCAAGTGCAGCCCTTGGCTCTAACTTTGGTTGCATCCTAGCCCGTACGCGAGCAGTTCGTGGCCTGACCGCCTCGACCGTCAAGCTGAAGCGAATCTCACTCCCTTTCGCTCATCATCAGCATGCCTCTGCCTCTCTCTCTCTCTGCCTCGGCCCAACCAATGCGGGTCGCTCGCCGACATAAACCCGCCCTTCCTCTCCGCGTGCCTCCGCCTCTACATGTACAGTATCTCCCCGAAATCGCCATGCTTCTCTGACGACCTTGGGCCGATCCACGACCGACCCCACCTGCATGCTGTGCACCACTGTGGAAAGTGTATTTTCCTTTGTGTCTCCCCTGCCCGCCTGCAGCTTCTCCTCCCTCGACCCCTCCCTGCTTCTCGGGTCTCTCCTTTTTCTGCTCCCCTCCACTTCTGATGGTCAGATCCACATCCACCCAGGTGGTACGCAATGGTATACCCGTGCTTTCATCCACACGTACAGCACTTGATTCCTGGGTCGAGTCCTTCTACTCACATCTCCTGCGTCAGTCGCTCCTGCCTCTACCCAATTCTTCCCTCCTTCTCTCCCTCCCTCCCTCCTCTTCTCCCTCTCTCTCTTTCTCCCACCTTTCCGTGCTCTCTCTGCCTTCCTGTCGTACAGTGCACTCTGTCCTCTTGTTTCTAAACCGAGGCTTTCTTTGCCCTCCCTCTCCTCTCGACCGCCAGGGGGTCGTCTTTACCACAGTCGATCTATCTGGATCTCATCCCATCGTCTCACCACCTTCAATCCAACACACTTTCTCCTCTCTCTTACGTCTATTCTCAACACCACTCTCTCCTCTACCCTGGTGGCCAATCTCTCAACTTTGTCGTCTCGCACAAACAGTCGCCGTGCCTGCCACCCCTTTCATTTCGACATCCTCTGCGTTCCCCTTCTCGCAAGGCTCGCCCCTTTTCTTCAGCCCACGGAGACGGACAGGACGACCAACGGTCCCCGAGGCGACCTTGCACCAGCACATCGTTCGAAGTACCCTGCTTTCTGCCCACTCTTTCAAATAAATAAAGAAAGAGGTCGGACAGCTGGCGAGCTTGGTTCAATCGTGCATTCCGTTTCGCCAACGCCCCGCCCTCCGGACCTCCGCCAGGATCCGACATTGGTAAGTGTGAATGTTGCGAGAAAGCGAGCGCCGACGCAACCTTTTTCTTTTGTGAATGTGTTCGACCTGCGCAGCACACGAGTCACACACGAGCGCAGCGATTCGGCCCGTTCGGTCATTGTCAACCAAAAAAGAGTCGACATGAGTCCAAGTCCTGCGCCGTGTCCTGTTCTGCCTATTGTTGGCCTTGGTCGATTTGATTCATTCGAGTCCAACTTATAGGGCAGATACACATATAGGGCAGATACACACTGCATTTCCTGTCACACCACTCGATCCAGCCGTGGTCGCCATTGTTCGCCACAGCGCAGCGACGTTGGCTCCTTCTGCCTGACCACAAGACTTCCTTAGCATTGTGATTTTCTGCTCAAGGCTGTACCTTGAAGGTTTCATAGAGTGCCCCGAGCTATGGTGTTGACCGACTTGGCTGCAACCATGCGCAAGCAGGAGCGGCTTTCGCCGCCGCGCAGGGCTGAGGCTCAACGGCCGAAGGGAATGAGGTTGATACGATCGTCCCCTTGGTCCGCGCTACTTGTGGTTACTTATAGCCAGGTGTCACACTGCTCCATGTGACCTTCCTTAATCCCCCCACAATTTCTACTGCACTCGTCTTCCAACCCCTCATTTCCGAATCGAGTCGTTGGCGTAGCGTCGTGGGTTGATACCAGCCGGTGACTCCACTTGAATCCTGGCCAAATTGCCGTTCCTCGTCAAATGAGCAACGTGACGACGACCAAGTTTAACCGTTGACACACGAGCATATCACAAACATAGACGATCAGAGGACGCTGACTCTTCTCTCTCTATCTATCTCTCTCGCTCCATCTCTCTTGCCACTCGGCCAGTTTTTTATTCTATCTTTCTCACTGTCATCACACAGCTCTATCCCTTTTGCATTACAGCAACAAGCTAGCATCAAGATTCGACTTGCATCAAAGGGTTACTGCGTCCAATCCCAGCACGAGAGGTCTCTCAGACAGCATTGCCAGGCACTCTAGAACACTTTTCTTCCCGCTGCTTACCCTGCATACCAGCATCATTGTGATGAGAATGGACTCTGACATGGCGCGCGAGAGCGAACGTTCGTGGGCCAAGTCGGGGTCAGAGAGTCAACACTCTTTGCCTCCCATCTCGAGTCTGACGGACGACAAACGATACCCAGCCAAATCGAGCCCTGCTACCGCACGAAGCTCTCGCCACGAACATCTTGAGCCTCAGTACCAGGACAGGGACGAGGGTCGACCTCTACCTCCTCTGCTCAGTTGTGGCAGGCCAGAGTACGGCTACGAAGAGTCACAGCCTCGACGGAGCCCGGTGGGTGAGATGAATGTTGGCTCAGGATCGCGTCTGCCGGCGATGCAGGCAGATCTGCGAGCCAGCAAGCGATCGCCAACCGTCCGGTCGCCGCGGGAGGCCAGGATGCGACAGTCTCCTGGGCCAGACCGTGCGCGCTGGGTACGAGAGGCGTCTCCGGGAAGTGAGGCGGGACACGCTGGCTTTCTGCGCCCGCATTCGTCCAACTCGTTCTCACGTCGTCACCATTCCGACTCGATGGGCTCGTACACTGAGGAGAGGCCCGGGCTCGGTGCAGGCGCATGGCCCAAGTCGGCAGAGGGAAGCCCGAATGCGCGTTCCAAGGTGGCACCAGCGTACGGCTATCGAGACGACCCCTACGCACAGCAAGGACCGCCGTCAGGACGCACGGGCAGCGGTGCAGGCTTTCGAGCAAGGGCAGGGACGGATGGCTCAGAGCGCAACAGGATGGACTTTATCGAGGCGGACGAAGAGCAGCGCTGGAGGCGGGAAGCTGCTTGGCGCGACTGGCCGACGTCAGGGCCGGCGGCGCCGGACTCGCGCCACAGACCTGGATACGGTGGCTATGCGCGCGGGATGGGACCTGGCCCTGAGGATGGGCCGGGTCTGGAGGTGATGCGAGGAGCGAGGAGGCGAACGGTGGGCGGTATGCCCGAAGAGGCGGTGGGGGGCATGGCTGGCTATGGACCTCCTGCACCTGGTCCTGGACCCGTGCTGGCACCGTACGTATCTCCGACACACTCACACTATGGACCACCGGCACAGACAGGGCAGCCCAGCCCGCACATGGGACTCGCACGGGGAGCGCATGGACCGCCACCGCCACCGCCTCTAGGGCATCACATGGGGCAGGTTGGAGCGCCTTCGCCGATGGGAATGGGAAGGCCAGGAGCCAGCGTTGGACCTATGGCGGTCCCTGGTGCGTCAGAGACGCCTGGCCCGGCGGCGGCGGGAGGGGCAGGGGCAGGGGCAGCATCATCGTCTGGGACGGGGAGCACGAGCTCGAACAGGAGAGTGGCGCATCTGCTCTCGGAGCAACGGCGTCGAGAGTCGATCAACACTGGATTCGAGGACCTGCGACAGGCGTTGCCGGCGTGTCGTGATGGGCAAGACAGCAAGGCGACGGTGCTGCGGCGGGCGGTGGAGTACATCCACGAGCTCGAGTCGATCATTGAGCGCACGCATCGGATGAAGAGCGAGACGAACCGACTGAACTTTGACTCGCGCAGTCCGCCCAACGACCACGACAGCTACGGGCACGGGCACGGGCGCGGGCACGGGCGGCATGGGCATGCACGGCCTGAGCGACCGGGATCGGATGGAGGACGGGGTCGACGGGACGGGAACGGGAACGGGAACGGGGGTGCTGAGACGGGGCCGAGGATCGTAGGCGTGCCGGCGCAGCAGTTTGAGCGCGAGAGCGGGAGCGGGTGCACGCCTCTGGGAACGACAACGAGCTCGCCGACACGGCCGCGCGAGTCGGACAAGGGCAAGACGTGGTTCGAGGCGGGATCGTCGAGGGCACATTCGCTCAAGCGCGCGCACTCGGACCCGGAGGACAGCCAGGCACTGGGCAGCCGACGGCGTCTGACGCCGAGCGACAGCTCGTCCTCGCCATCGTCGCCGGCACCGAGGACGTCCGAGATGGAGGGGGCGGGGCGGTACGGTGCGGCTGGGGCTGGGGCTGGGGCTGGGCCTGGGGCTGGGGCCGCGTACGCGCACGGGCACGGGCACGGGCACGGCTACCTCGCCAGCCGTCCACACTACCGAGACGAGGCGGGTCGTGGAGAGGGCGGTGGGCATATGCCACTCAAGTCGGAGCCGGTGTTAGTGCCGTTTGAGGTGTCGGCGCTCTGAAATTTAATTGGATTGAGCACATTCGTATCGCTGTTTTTCTTCTCATGTGTCCATGCCATATAATACTGGTACAGTAGAGTACTATTGCTTGTCTTTGAAGAGTTTTGTTCTTTGCTTCTGCTGTCTTGTTTAATCAAATCACGTTCCGTATCCGATGCACAGCACTGTACTGTACAGTTTTACAATATTCACATGGAGATGAGAGCGAGCGCCCCTTTGTTCGCGATGCGGTACACATGGCTGGGCGTGATGGCGAACAAAGGGCATCTCGGCTCGCTATCGCGCCCGCAGCCGCAGCCGCAGCCGCAGCCGCAGCCGCAGCCGCAACCCACTCGCCCGCGCTGTGCAGTCAGTCGATATACCGGACGGGACAGGACGCGCAGCCAGCCCACACAAGTGGAGGGAAGGAAAAAATGGGGGCAGCAGAACAAGGGTCCCTTGTCTGCGTGCCTGCGTGCCTGCGTGCCTACGTGGCTGTCTGGTTGTGTGGGCGTGCTGTGGTCCATGCACCGCGCTGCGCTGCGTTGGGTTGCGCTGCGCTTAGGAGAGGCAGAGGCGTGGGTTGGCTCGTTACAGTCACCCCATCACACTTTGCTGCGCCACTCTTGTCTTTATTCGACTCGACTCGACCCGACCCGACTCGACTATTCTCTTCCCACGTTAATCTCGCGACAAGCCGATCCGACCAGAAGCAAAAGCCTTTTGCGCTTTGCGGCTCCGTGTGTGTGGTGTGTGGGCTGGAACTGGCACTGGAACTGGAAATGAGGCCCTTCCCTTTGTCTGGCCGACTTGTCCCCCGACTAGAGTAGTGTACGGTACCGCACTGTACATGAACAAGATAAGAAGCAGCCTAGCAGCCTAGCAGCCTTCCCCTCACCTCTTCTCTTCTCACCGCTCCATCATTTCCTGCCCAGTTACAACAAGTCGCCATGAGGCCCAATCCGAATCCGAATCCCAATTCCAATCCGAAATTCTCCTTCTCCCCGAGCTTGAGCTTGGTGCTCTTACTGACCCTTCTGCTCAGCCACGTATCCTTTACTTTTGCCCATAGACAAGAGGCCCTTTCCTCGCTCTGCCCCGACTATGATCGCGCCAGTAGCCAAGATCGGCCGCGCACGCGCAGGGTAGCCATCATCGGAGCCGGTCCCTCGGGCACCTCTGCCGCCTACTTTATCAAGACCGCCAACGACCACATGCGCCAGCTCCATCCGCACATGGCCGCCAACCAGACCCCACTCATCAACGTCACCGTCTTTGAGCGCGACACACGCATCGGCGGACGTACCGCCGTCGTCCATCCCTACGACGACGCCACCTACGAGCCCGTAGAGCTCGGTGCCAGCATCTTTGCCGATGTCAACTTCAACATGCGACGCGCCGTCAAGCAGTTTGGCCTCCAGACGGGCGCACAGAACGGCATGGGAAAACAGATTGGCATCTGGGACGGCCAGCAGTTTGTCCTTGAAGTCGACTCGAACAGCTGGTGGACCAGTGCCAAGGTCCTCCTCCGCTACGGCCTCAGTCCTGCCCGCGTCGAGGGTATAGTCAAGGACCAAGTCGCCAAGTTTAGCCGTCTCTACAGCCCGCTCTTTCTCCACAAGCCCGCCAAGTCCAAGTCGCAGACCCAGACCCAGACCGGAACCGAAACTGCCTCTGGCTACCCGTGGCGCACGGTCGAGCAACTGGCACAGGCCGTCGAGGCCACCGACCTGGCTGACAGGACAGCGTACGACTACTTTTACCACGAAAAGGGCCTCTCCAGTCTCTTTGTGCAGGAGATGATCGAGGCGGCCACCCGGGTCAACTATGCGCAGGACACGACACAGATTCATGCCTTTGGCGGTCTGATCAGTCTCGCTGCGACGGGCGCCACGGGTGTGCTCGGTGGCAACTACCAGGTGTTTGAGCAGTTCCTCAAGCACAGCGGTGCACGCATCAAGACGGGCGAGCACGGCCAGGTGACGGGCCTGGTCAAGTTTGACAGCGTCGCAGCCAGCATTGCGTCCGGTAAGCTCAGCTGCCGCCAAGCTGCGGACAGGGGCTGGCTCGGTGCTGCAGCAGCCGCAGCCGCAGACGGCGCGGATGAGGCACGATGGTGGGTCGGCACAAAGTCGGGCGGCGGCGGCGTGTTTGACGCGGTGATCATTGCTACACCGTGGCACAATGCGGATATCACGCTGCTCAACACGCACAAGCGCATCCCGACGCCACGCTACGTCCAGCTGCACGTCACGCTGCTGACGACCAACACGACGTCGCCCAACCCGACCTACTTTGGGCGTGGCACGGGCGACAAGGTGCCCGAGACGATCATGACGACGGACGAGAGCGTGCGCCAAGCCCAGCATGCCAAGGCCAAGAACAAGAAGAAGGCGGCCAAAAACAAAACGGCCAAGACACCACACCTCGAGTTTCTCTCACTCAACTATCTCCGCCCGCTGCGCAAGGCTGCGAACGAGAGCGCAGACGAGAGCGCGGATGGGGATGCGGGCGAAAAGGGCGAATCGGTGGTCAAGATCTTTAGTTACGCAGAAATGAGCGACGCCAAGCTGGCCGAGCTGTTTGGGGCAGGAGGCCCGGGCTGGGTGCACCGACACGTGTGGGACGCGTACCCGTACCTGGAGCCTACGAGCCGGTTTGCGCACCTCGAGGTGGACGAGAAGCTGTACTTTGCCAACTCGCTCGAGCGGCTCGTGTCGACGATGGAGACGAGTACGGTGGGAGCCAAGAATGCGGTCGCGCGTCTCTTGTCGCGCTGGTACGGCGACGACTTTGTCAATGGCGGCCAAGAGTGTCCCTGGGAGAAGGAGGAGGAGGAGGAGGAGCAAGGGGAGGATGCGGTGCTGAACAATGCCAACTGGGCAGGCTGGGGATGTACGAGTGGATGATGCACTGGAATTGCAATAGAGGTACTGAAACAAATTATCGGCGCTTGACCTGGACACGCGGGTCGCCTCTGTCTGCACGCGCCTGGAGTTTGGCCTGGCGCTTGCTGAGTGCGGGCGAGTCTTGCTGCTGAGCGGCAGTGGGAGGCGGGGATGAGTTTCCGCGCACGAGGTTGGCGATAGTAGTGAAGGGGGAGGTGCCGCGGAACACAAAGGGGAGGAGGATCTTGTTGTAGGCCCAGTAGGCGGCGTAAGCGGGGATCTGGAGGGGGGTTGTTTGCGTCAGGGTCAGGGTCAGGGTCAGGGTCAGGGTCAGAAATGGGTGACGTACGAGGAGGAGGAGGAACCAGGCCTTGGTGGTGAGGGGCGCGAGGGTGTGGGTGGCCCAGGTGAGGTAGATAATGTCAAACATGTATGAGGTGAGGCCGGGGAGGGCGAGGTCGTGGCCGTCGCGGGCCATGCGGATGAGCTGGAGCCAGAGGAGGAGCGCGGTGCCCGCCGTGGCAAGGTAGAGGAGCAGCTGGGCCGGGGTGCGCGAGGGCGGCGAGCGCCACAGGCCGAGCAGGTGCACGGCGGTGCTCAGCGCAAAGCCCCAGCGCAGCACGCGCAGCGAGGCGCCGTTGCTCACCGCCTGCTTCTTGGATGCTCCGCGCGCCATGACAAGTCCAGTCCTGGTTGGATGGTGGTCCAAAGCCAAGCCGCACCCGCACCCGCACGCGTCCAGGTCGACACAAAGAAAATGTCCATTTTCTAAAACTAAAAATATACCATACTGCTACAGCTACAGACAGGAGAAAACACTTTGTCACACGGAACGCTTAGAGGAGAACAAAGGTGCCTGCGGCCACGGCGGCCAGGGCGACCGCGAGACCGGCCAGAACAGGGGCGGGGGCGGGGGCGGGGGCGGAGGAGACAATGTGGTCGTCGTTGGGGCCGGCGGCGTTGACGCCTGGCGCGGGGGCTGTGGCCTCGCCGGACAGCGGGCCCGTGGTGGGCACGGTGGCGACGGGGAACGTGGTCGGCGTCGTCGAGGTCGAGGTCGAGCGCGACGTCGAGTTCTGGCTCCCGCTCCCGCTTGCGCTGCTGCCTCCTGCAAGTACAAGTGTTTTGGTTAGATCCGAACCGACAAGAGGATAGACTCGAGTACGTACCGCTAGCTGAGCTCGAGTTCGAGTTGGAGGACGGTGCGGCTGTGGGTGATCCACTACCGCTACCGCTGGAACTGGGACTGGTGCTGGCGCTGCTCTGAGACTGGGACGGGGCCTGGGCAGCGACGAGGAGCAAAAGCACGCTGCTAAACAGCAGGGCCGTGACGAGGGGCGAGTTGGAGTTCGAGAGCCGCATCGTGACTGTATCGAGGCGTGTAATGTAATGTGAGTGGTGACGTATCGGAAAGGGGGGCGATGTCACACTGGATTCACATACAGAGAGAGCGCGTTTACCCAACTTGCTTGCCAACACATCGGGGTACCGGAGAGAGAGGCGAGCCTGCGCGCGCGCGCGCGTCTCGCACGGTACAGCACAGCTCAGCACCGCTACCGCTACCGCTACAGCTACGGCACACGCTACAGAACCTGTACATTTACCGGGGAGCATGGTCGCCCAACGACCCGCCGCGGCTCATGGCGTTCCAGTGCCTGCGCATCGCCTCGGCCCGCTGCTCGTCCTCGCCGAGCCCGCGTTCCTCCTCGTCGCTCTTGTAGTCCACGTAGGGACTGAGCCGCGAGTCCGAGTCGTGCCCTTGACTTGTGCCTTTGGCCTTGTCGCGCTCCAGCTCGTCCAGTATCCGCGCCAGCGATGCGTGCACCTCTGTCTCCCTCTCCCTCTCGCTCTCCCTCTCGCTCTCCGGATACCCACCAACAATACCCGGGGCGGCGTGCGGGTGCGGGCGTGGCCGTGGCTGGGGGCGCCCAAACCGCGCAGGCGGCCAGAGCACCATCTCGACCCGCGACGTGATCAGGCCCAGCGGCACAGGCCCAAACTCGCGGCTGTCTCGACTCTTGCCCCGCCCGCTCTGCGCACCGTGCGCCGCGGCCCTCAGCGAGCCAGGCACGATATCGACCCGCGCGTCGCCCTCGACCCACGCGTGTCCCGGCGGCACTTTGATCCGCATCCACTTGCCCGCCTCCCCCTCCCTCTTGCCCTTGCCCTTGCCCTTACCCTCGCCCTTGCCCGTGGCTGGCGCTGGCGCTGGCGCTGGCGCTGGGGCCCAGACACGCACGACGTCGCCGGCGAGCGCAACGATGCGCTTGGTGAGCAGCAGCGACGGATCAAGCGGCGACACGAGCGTGACAATATCCCCAATGCGGTACGCGTGCACCGCCGCCGCGTACCGGTTCACCAGCACCACGTCCGACCGCGCACCGGGCGCCGAGGCCTCCTCCACCGGTCCGTTGAACGTCGGCTGCTCCCCATCCCCCACGCACGAGATATCAGCATAATATACAATACTGCCAACGCCAATGCCAATGGCAAGCAGAGATACTCACACTCATACTCGCGCCAGTCACGTTGCCAATACTGCAAACGTGTGCCGTGATAAACGCCGCGACGGGCACCCAGGTAAGCATCTTCCACATGGACGTCGACGGGCGTGTCCGTGTGCGTGTCCAGGACGAGGATGCGTAGCCCCGCTGGTGCTGGTGCTGGTGCTGGTGCGGGTGCGAGGCAGTCCGCATAGCTTGAACGAGGGTACGGCGTGTTGTTGCTGCTGCTGCTGCTGCTGCTGCTGCTGCTGCTCCTCCTGCAATCATACCGCTCTGTCTCTCTCGTTCTCGTTTCCGTGGTGTGAGCGGATGAGGTTGATGAGCTGAGCAGCGCCGTCTGTTTCTTGTTTGTGTGGAGTAAAGTAAAATCGACTCGCGCCCGATCACGCAATCCCCGATCCCGATCTTATACCTGATCCCGGTGCCGATTCAGATTCAGATTCGGATCCGGAACATTAAAAAGTGACTCGATTAGAAATGCAGCACAGCGCAGAGCCGTACGGCAGACACAGCACAGATCAGCCAAAAGACACTTTTTTTTTTTCTTCTCTTCGACCACCACACCCACGGACCATGCTCGCACCAACAGCAGCAGCAGCAAGACTTGCACGCACGCTTCCCGCCAGTGCGGGTGCAGCCCAGCGCGCGCTGTCCACCAGCACCGCACGCGCCTACGCCCGTCCCCGCCCACCCCCCGGCGACCTCAACCGCTACTCGCGCGTCATCACCCAGCCCAAGGACCAGGGCGCCTCCCAGGCCATGCTCTACGCCACCGAGGGCATCGAGTCCGACGAGGACCTCACCCGCGCCATGGTCGGCGTCGCCTCCATCTGGTACGAGGGCAACCCGTGCAACCGCCACCTCCTCGGCATGGGCCAGCGCATCAAGGCTTCCCTCACCGACGCCGGCCTCACCGGCTACCAGTTTGGCGTGCCCGGCGTCAGCGACGGCATCTCCATGGGCACTGACGGCATGCACTACTCCCTTCCCTCCCGCGACCTCATCGCCGACAGCGTCGAGAGCGCATGCGGCGGCCACTGGCTCGATGGCTGCGTCACCGTCCCCGGCTGCGACAAGAACATGCCCGGTGTCCTCATCGCTCTCGGCCGCCTCAACCGCCCCGGCATCATGGTCTACGGCGGCACCATCCGTCCCGGCGCCTGTGCCAGCGTCCCAGGCTCGCTCGACATTGTGAGCGCCTTCCAGTCCTACGGCCAGTACCTCGCTGCTGGCGGCACCCCGGACGCCGAAAAGATTCGCTACGACACCATCCGCCACGCCTGCCCCGGTCCCGGCGCATGCGGCGGCATGTACACCGCCAACACCATGGCCTCCTGCGCCGAGGCACTCGGCATGACCCTCCCCGGCAGCGCCTCGGTCCCTGCCGAGTATCCGGAGAAGCATGCCGAGTGCGACGCCATGGGCGGTGCGATGCGCAACCTGCTCGAGCGCAACATTCTCCCGCGCGACATTATGACCCGCTCTGCGTTTGAGGACGCGATTGCGCTTACCATGGCCCTGGGTGGGTCGACGAACGTCGTGCTCCACCTGCTCGCGATTGCGCACAGCGTCGGTGTCAAGCTCGACCTGGATGATTTCCAGACGATCAGCGACCGCGTGCCCTTCCTGGCTGATCTCAAGCCGAGTGGCAAGTATGTCATGGAGGACGTGCACACGCGTCTCGGTGGTATTCCCGTCGTGATCCAGTACCTCATTGAGAACGGGCTGATGAAGGGCGAGCACATGACTGTCACTGGCCGCACGCTCGCCGAGAATGTGGACCGCTGGACTGCGGAGAAGGGCAAGCTGCCTGCGGGGCAGGATGTCCTGCGTCCGCTCGACCGGCCACTCAAGCCGACGGGCCATCTGCGCGTGCTCAAGGGTAACCTGGCGCCGGGGGGGGCGGTGGCCAAGATTACGGGCAAGGAGGGGCTGACGTTTACGGGGCGCGCGCGTGTGTTTGATACGGAGGATGCCATGGTGGCCGCCGTGGAGGCGGGCAGCATCCGGCGCGGGGAGAAGACGGTGATTGTGCTGCGCTACAAGGGGCCGAAGGGGGGCCCGGGTATGCCGGAGATGCTCAAGCCCACGTCGCTCATTATGGGTGCCGGGCTGGGGCAGGATGTGGCGTGTCTCACGGACGGCCGCTTCTCGGGCGGCAGCCACGGCTTTGTGATTGGACACGTGGTGCCCGAGGCGCAAGTGGGCGGGCCTATCGCGCTCGTGCGCGACGGCGACACGATCGCCATTGATGCCGAGAAGAACACGCTCGAGCTCGTCGGCGTGGATGCGGCGCAGCTCGAGCAGCGCCGCCGCGCCTGGACGCCGCTCGCGATCAAGCCCAAGCACGGCCACCTGCTCAAGTACACGCGCAACGTCTCGGACGCCTCGCACGGCTGCGTCACCGACCTCTAACCCGCACCCGCACCCGCGCCTACTCTCTACTCTCTGGAATGACAGTGATTTGAAACAGTAGCATTGCATTGCATTACATTACATTACATTACATTTGTTTTTCGGGTGATTATCGGAAAAAGCCACTAATGCGCCCGGCGGCCACACGGCGGCGGACGGTACGTGCGGCCGCTTCGCCCCAGACCTCGACGGGGCTGCGGCCGAGCTGGAGCACCTCCCTCTCGTGCAGCTTGGCCTGTTTCCGGCTGAACAGGGCGACGTTCTCGTACGCCAGCGGGAGCGTCGAGTCCCAGCGCTGCAGCTGGGCGCCCGCGAGGCTCTCGTGCGGCGGCACGACCGAGCGGCCGCGGAACACCTCTTCGAACAGGTACGCCACGTCGTTCACGCTGAACGGAATGCTCTGTCCCCGCCCACTCCGCGCCTCGCTCACGCTCAGGTCCGCATGCATCTTCTCGTACAGCTTGCGCCGCCCCTTGAACGCGAGCGGCTCGAGCGCGTGCCCCCCCAGCCCACACAGCACGTACGTCGCCGCCGCGAGCCCAAACATACCCGGCAACGGCCCCAGCACGGGCAGTATGCGCACCCGAAAGTCCTCCAGCGCCGCCAGCTCGTCCACCGAACCCCGCGCGACCTCCGCCTCGTCCAGCGGCAGCAGACGCGTGTCGCTCTTTTCGGTCGAAAAGACGCACGGGATCGTGTAGTGCGCCCCCTCCTCCTCCTCCTCCTCCTCCCCCTCCCCCTCCCCCTCTCCCTCCGCGGCCGAGGGCGAGGGCGAGGGCGAGGGCGGCTCGGCCGCTTGTGCTGCTGCTTCTTCTGCTGCCTCGGCAATGGGCGGCGAGCTGAGCGGCGTCGTATACACTCCAGACGCGAGGGAGGACGTGGAGCTCGTGCGGCGCGAGTGCATGCGCGGCTTGGGTGTCGGAGCAGCCACGGGCGCGGGGGCGGGGGCGGGGGCGGGGGCTGGGTGCGACTCCTTGGGCGGGATAGGCGGGATGCCGAGCGCACGGAGTCTGCGCCGGACAGCGCGAGCGAGTGGGTCCTCAGCGGTGGTGGAGATATCGCTGATCTGCACGCGGGACGGGTCGCTCTTGGCGCCTGCGCCCATGCTCGAGATGACCTTGATGCGGCGCGCGGCACAAAAGGTAAGCAGGTCGACCTTGGTGTCGATGTTGTCGATTGCGTCCACCACGTAGTCCGGGTTGCCCGCGAGGAGGCGCTCGGCCTCGGATGCGCGGAAGAGCTCGTTGACCGGCTCGACGGTGGCCCAGGGCGCGATGGAGGCGAATGCGTCGGCACAGCACGCCACCTTGGGCCGCCCCACGTCGCGCAGCGCGGCACAGGCGTGGCGGTTGAGCGAAGAGAGCGAGACCTGGTCAAAGTCAATGATGCGCAGCTTGCCCACGCCAGAGCGGATGAGCATCAGCGCTGCCCACGAGCCCACACCGCCGGCGCCCACAACGACGACGAACGACCGCCGGATGACAGACATGCCCTCGTCGCCCAGAAACGAGTAGTTGCGCGACAACTGCTCGCGGATGAGCGACTCGTCGTACTCGGTCGCCTTGGCACGCGCGCCAGCCAGCGTAGACAGGTACCGCGGCGCCGAGGTGGATGTGGTCGCTGTCGCTGTCGCTTCCGCCGTCAACGACGAGGAGGAGGAGGAGGAGGAGGAGGAGGAGGACGCGGATCGCCGGATCGTGTCGGCCAAGTCTGCCCGCTTGCGCCGCCTCGAGACGCGCTGCAGGCCGTACATGGTCCCCGCGGTGAGAAGCGACGAGCCCACGGCCACGCCCACAACCAGCGTAGTGCGCCCCGATGCACTGTCAAACAGCCGCGAAAAGAAGCCGGAACTCGTTGATTCGCCCATATCCTACCTTTAAGCTTTCGGCCTTGGTGATGGTGGTGGTGGTGGTGGTAGTGGTCGAACGAACCAGAGCGCGACGGTGACGGTGACGGCGACGAAAAGAGAGAAAAGAAAAAAAAAAAAAAAAAAAAAAAAAAAAAAAAAAAAAAATCACGAGCAAAGAGCGGAAATCCGGACACGCGTTTTGTGTGAGAGAGACAGGAGAGGCGCAAAAGTCATGGGATATAGAGGCGCGAGTATGCCTGGACAGGCGTTCTACATGTTGGACACAGATGCGTGCTCGCTCTCGCATTCGCATTCGCACTCGCAGTCGGTGCGTGGTCGTTCCGATGCGGCGGCCGGTTGGCCAGGTGCTCGCGGCACTCCATGCACAGACAGAGGCATCGGCACGGCCAGCAGATCACGTTGCGCTCCTCGACGCAGCACACGACACACAGGCGGCGCCGCTCGCTCTCTACGTCGCCGCCCCGGCCCTGCTGCGCGGCCTCGATGGCTGTGCGCCGCGCTGCAATCACCGCCATCAGGTCCGCATCAACCGCAGCGAGCCCTGGCCCTGGCCCTGGGAGCGAGAGCGAGAGCGAGAGCGAGACTTGGCGGTACGACGAGCGTGTGAGTGGCGGCAGGCGCGTGTCGTGTACCAGGTGCGCGAGCATGAGTTGCTGCAGTGGCACCCTGCTTGCACTGTGCTCCTCCTCTCGCTGCTCCTCGTCAATGTCGAGTGCGTCGCGTGTCAGTGCCAGGTACACGTCCCCCTCGTCACTGTCCTGGTCGACGTCTGTCTCGTCTTCTGATGCTGCTTCTGCTTCGGACGACACGGTCCAGTCGCCGTCGCCGTCGCCGTCGCTGTCGCCGTCGTCCTCATCCTCTTGCTCTTGCTCGCCCGACTTGCCCAGCCCCTGCTGCTGTACAGACATGGGCCGAGTGGCATTAGCTGCTGCTGCTGCTGCTGCTGCTGCTGCTGCTGCTGCTGCACGCCGCTCGGCCAGCCTGCGCTCTCTGCGCTCCTCTCCATTCCGGCCGTGCCAGAGGAGGCGCAGTCGACGGAGGGCAGGGTAGACCCATGCGGGTACCTTTGGTGTAGGAAGGCCAAGAGCACGGGCACCCATGGACAGCAGAGCACGCAGTGTGCGCACGAGCTGGGCGACGAATCGTATCGCCTCGCGCATACGCCGCGAGTAGGAAAAGGCGCCGCTGCTGTTGCTCGTGTCGTACAGGTCGTCTTGGAATCGAAAGTGCTTGACTTGGCGGCCAAAGCCTGGCTGCGAGCTCGGGTGTGGGTCGAGAAGGTGGACCTGGCCGTCAGGGTGCATCTCGACGAGTGGGACGGGGTGGGTCTTGAGCGGTGCGACTTCGCGCGAAAGACCGGTGAGTCGTGTCGACTCGAGACAGGCGGTGCCGAGCTTGAAGAGGGCCAGGGACCAGTCGTCGCGGGGCGAGGGGAGGTTGCCGCGGTTGAATACAAGCCGTTCTGGCTGGAAGGTGTCCTCGGTGAGAGCCATGGTGAGCGCGTGGAGGGAGACGGTGAGTGCAATGATGCAGATGAGGCAGAGCTCGGGGACGCGAGTAAAGACCTGCATGAAGGGATAGTCAGTGGTGCCGAGGGTGAGGAGGTAGTGTATGGTTGAAGTCAGGCCAAAGACCGAGGTGATAGCGAGTCGCGAGCCCAGTGGCGGGCGGGTGCGGGTGCGGGTGCACTTGGACAGGGTGACAGACCAGACCTCGGCGAGGTGGAGAAGGACACAGAGGTAGACATGCTTGGTGGCGGGATAGTCGGCAGCAAACGAGTGAAAGTGCAAGAAGAAGGCGAATCCGACCAGGTTGAAGGAGGGTGGTTCTTCGCGCTCGGCATCGAGGCTGCGCACGAGAGCCTCGGTGACGATGGCGACGGCGGTGGAGGTGAACGCAGCCCAGAGTGCGGCGGCGTCTCGGGCGCGAGCGTGGTCCGAGCCAAAGTGACGAGTAGCCCAGCCACCTATGGGAGTGGCTCGTTCCGAGTTGGACCACTTTGCGCGGATCGAGGCTGGAGCAAGGCGGTTGGGTATCGCATCGCTGTCAAAGGCCAGCGAAGATGCAACGACGGCGAGGATTAGGATGGCACGGGTGAGTAGGAGGAGGGCAGGGAGGCGAAGGGCGATGCGTGTGGCTGGTGTCAGGCGAAAGGAGCGGCGACTGGGGCGGCAGATGTGGAGAATGCGGTTGGTGAGCACAGCGACGAGGACGAGGGCGATTGCATAGCGGCTGGTGACAAAGCTCCATGGGCCGTCGCTCCACTCGGCGTCGTCGTCGTGGAGATTGAGATTGTTGCCTAGCCGGAACTCGTCGGCGGTATCGGGGCCGTCGAGGGGCGGAAAGATAAAGTCGTACGCAGCAGCCAGCGGACGGAGGGCAAGGTCGGCGAGGGGCATGGCTGGAGCACGCGGCGTTGCGTGGCGTTGCGTGGCGTTGCGTTGCGTTGCCTTGGTGAGGAGTGGTAGGGTACCAGTAACTTGACGTTGGCCCTCACGAGAATGATGGTGGTGGTGGTAACGAGGAGAGAGAGATGGAATTGGCTTTTTGCCCAAAAGCGTGTGTTGGCGTGTCGGTTTCGTCGGTTTGTCAGTCGTCAATCGTCCGTCAGCAGAAAGAGTGCCAAAACGTAAACGTCACAAAAGGCGCAGCAGTCTTGCTTCAGTCACATCCGACGGTCCAAAAAGAAAGGAGCGAAAGCGAAAGCGTCAGTGTCAGCGTCAGCGTCAGCCGCAATTACTCTAATTCCCGGAATTACAGTGTACTGTACTGTACTGTACTGTACGATACGGCACACCATTCATTACAAAATCACACGCAACTACTGTACTGTACTGTACAGGTAACTATACCGTAACACACCATATTTTATTGCACTAGCCTGTCCTCCCCATCCACGAAAACTCGTCCACGCACGCATGTACATGACAACCAGCAAGCATTTCATTTTCGTAGAAAGCGCAAGCGCAACAATACACACACAGCACTCTCGTGTTCGTCATCAAATCACATGCGGCGCCGTCCAGGAAAAGGCTGAAAACTCGGCCTGGTCCTGCGCCGACAGCACACTATGCACCGGCGTCAGGTTCGGCTTCTCGCTCGTAAACTCCGTGTCAAACCAGCTCGTGTCGCTCGGGTTCTTGAGCGTCGGGCAGAACGGAGGCGGCACCCGCTTGTGGAACATGTCGTCCCAGTTCACATCCCGGAAGAACGGGTGCGCCTTGATCTCCTCCGCGTCCGTCGGCCCCGAGCCCAGTCGTCGCGCCGGGTCTCGCGTCAGCAGCTCGCGCAGGATCGACACCGAGTCCTTGGGCATGTGGATCGGGTACAGCGGCTCGTCTTCCAGAATCGCATCAAAGATCTCGTCCTCGTCGTCACCCCGGAACGGCGCCTGTCCCAACAGCATCTCGTAGATCAGGATTCCAAACGCCCACCAGTCCACCGCCCGTCCGTATCGCTGCTCGAGCAGAATCTCTGGCGCCATAAACTCGGGCGTACCGCAGAACGTGCTCGTCGTGCTCCCGTACCACATCTCCTCCTTGCACAGACCATAGTCTGCCACCTTGACGTGTCCGTCCAGCGTCAGCAGAATATTGTCCAGCTTCAGGTCTCGGTAGATGATGCCCTGCTTGTGAAAGTACTCGAGTGCCAGCAGCACCTCCGCCGCGTAAAACTTGGCTCGTCGCGGCGTAAACTGCTCCCGCTGAATGTGCAGCATCAGGTCACCACCGCTTACGTACTCCATCACAAAGTACACTCGTGTCGTCGTCTGGAAGCACGAGTGCAGGCCCAGCAGGAATGGGTGTCGCTCCCGTGCAGCCGCCAGGAACACCCGCTTCTCCGACTTTGTGCTCTCCACCTCGTCGTTCTCAATGATAAACTCCTTCTTGAGCACCTTGATCGCGTACAGGTTCCCGCTCCGCTTTTCTTCCGCCAGCATCACTTTACCAAAGTTACCCTTGCCCAGTACCGCCAGAAAGTTAAAGTCGTCCAGCCCAATCTTGCGCTTGGACGATGGTGGGTTCCGAGATGGTGGATTCCGAGGCACAGGTGGCTGTGCGTTGACCTGCTGCGTTACCATGCTCATCGTCTGCTGCACACCCTGCTGCTGCTGCGGCGGCGGCGACGACAGAGATGGCGTTCCCGCACCGCCAAAGCCGTAACCAGGCGCTTGCTGCTGCTGCTGCTGCTGAGAGGCCGGCAGAGGCCGTCCGCTGCCACCAAACCCACCCGGTCCAGTCGAGTGCGAAGGTGGCATCGGCTGGCTCGCAGGCTGTTGCGGCAGTGGCCTTGGTGGTCGGCTCATGTCTAGCCTCGAGTCGGACACGGACGGCGGGATCTCTTGCAATCGTGGCGGCTGAGAGCCGGCGCCTCCATACCCGCCACCTATTCCGCTACCGGACGGCCTCTGCTGCTGTGGCTGTTGCTGTTGCTGTGGCTGTTGCGACGCCAATTGCTGGCCGAACTGGGAAGGCGAACCGCGTCCGTCATGAGGCGGTGGCCTGATGCTCATCTGCTGCGCCTGCGACTCGAGACCCGTGTATCGCCCGTCACCCATGCCGCCCGCGGATGGGGTTGAAGGCGCCGGAATCCGGCCTACCGGTGCACCAGGTGCGCTGGCACCACCGTTCTGCCCTCCGAGATAGCCGGGCGAGGACCCGGGCAGGGCTGCAGTGGCACCTGCCGATGCAGTGGCCGCAGCCTGCGTCTTGGCAGACGACTTGACGCGGTTGATCGTCTCGATATCCGAGAGGAGCTGGTTAGCCATTTCCATTGACATTCCACAAAAGTCCGGCACCAGGTGCGCGCAGTCCGTGTGGCAGGTGATGTCACACTCGGAGCACTTGCGCGCATTCTTACGGCCGAGCGGCAGAATGTAACCGCAGTGGCAGCACCAGTTGGCACTGAGGTTGGTGATTGGCTCGAAACGGTGTGGGATGCGGTGGTTGATCTTGACCTCGTCGCGGTCCGCCTCGGCGTTGCTCTTCGAGATGCACTTGGTGACCACCTTTTGAGCACACTTCTTGTGACACGTGTAGCGGCAGTCCTCACACTGGCTACCAGCAGCATTGAGCAGGAACTCGCCACAGAGCGCGCAGCGAAGCACCTGGTAGAACTGGCGAGAGACAAACTTGTGGCCGTTGATCTCCGCCACGTCCTCCTTGCGCTTCCTGAATGCACCCTGACGACCGAGACGGGCATCATAGGGACGCTTGCGCACGTTCTGCTTGATAAAGTTGACCTTGAGGTAGATGGCACCGGCAGGCTCGACGGCAAACCACGCCTCTACGCCGTCAGTGGGTGGACCAGTCGGTACCGGTGCTCCAGCCTGGGTGTTATAGGCTGCCGAGGCATCCATGACACCAGAGCCATACGAGCCAGGGTCTCGCGACTGAACGCCGTCGGCAGTAACCCAGCCGTCGCCAGCAGCAGCGTTGAACGAGCCATCGGGGCCATGACCACCAATCTGGCCAAACTTTTTCTTCCTCTGTTCCTCGACAATGTCGCTGATTCGGATCCAGAGCATGCCAACGGGGATTGGGTGGGCACTGCCAATCTTGTCGTATATGGTAACCTCAAGCTCGTTGGCATTGTCGACGGGGATCTCAAAGTCCTCCTGCCAGCGTTCGGTGCGGCTTGGGTGGGTGCGGGCACGCGGGGTATCCTCGACCTTGATGACGACGGTCGACTCGCGGACGCTCCGGGAGCCACGCGGGGCGGGGGCATGGTCAATGTCGCGGGCGCTTCGGATGGAGATCTGAAGGGTTCCGGAGAGGGGCTTGCGGAGGTTCTGGCGGCGGTCCTCGAGAGAGCCGGGCATGCCTTCGTCCTCCTCGTCCTCCATGACGTGAAGCTGCTTGTATCGCTTGAGGGCCTGTTGGAGGAGGACAATCTTGGATGCACTCTCTACGCGCTTGGACTCGGCATCGTTCTTGCTCTTGCGGTCACCCTCGGCCTGGTATAGTTTGGCCATCTTGTCGATACCCATCTTGTACTGCTTTTCGATCTGAAGCTTGAACTCGAGCTGGTGGAGCATGCGGGAGATCTTGGCGGTGGTGTGCGGGGTGTCGTACTTGATCAGGTCGAGGTTGGTATACTGCTTGCGGGCGTTGGTACCCATGCGCTGCATGGCAGGTTGCCAGGCGTCCGAGGCGTAGGGAGTACCGGGGCCGTAGGGAGGCTGGTTGGCGTACTGGGAGTAGGAGCCGTCCGGGGCACCAGCACCATTAGAGGCGGGAGCAGGTGGGAGGGGCCTGCCGTCATACCTGCGGGCTGAAAAGGCGGGGGAAGGGGGCCCCGAGGAGGCATCGCGGGTAGAGGCGTTGCTCTCTGGTGGGTAGGGTCGGGAACCGGGGGGCACGCCCTTGGAGGAGCTGTAGCTAGATTGGCTGCCGTGTCCTAGGGAGCTTGGGTTGGCAGCGGGGCTGTCGGTGCGAGCACCAAAGGCAGGACCACCACTAGTGCGGCGACTCTTGAGGCTGTGGAGACTCTGCTCGAGGTACGAGATGTTTCTCTGTGCCTCTTGGATCTGGGACTCGGCCTGGCGGATGACGTCCGGGTTGCTGGTTGCACCACGAACAGCCTGGTAGCCCTCCATGATCTTGCGTTGGGTCTGAATCCTGGCATGGATGTTGGCGACCTTGGAGTCGGTTGGGTCCTGGGGAATGGGAATGGGAGTGGGCATGGGCATGGGCATGGCATGTGGGAGGCGAGGGTGGGGCGTGAGTGGAAGACGAGAAAGAAGCAGGAAGCAGGGAGGGTGTTCACAAGTCAACTTACCGCCATGGTGGTGAGTATATGCTCGAGGCGGAGGTGGGCGTGTTGGCTCCTCTAGTGATTTTGGTGAGGGCAGACCCTTGCCCCGTGTTGTGGTGATACGTGTGGGTGTGTATCGGTCTCTCAAACTCTGCCCTGTTTCTCTCTCTAGGTGTATGGGTAGTCGTCTGGCTTTGGCTCGTTGGTGGTGAGGTGAGGGTGGTGAGGCCAGTGTCGCGTGTGAGGGGTGCTGAAAGAAAGGGCGAGAAAGAGTAAGAATGCAAAAAGGCGTGATAGAGTAGGGTCGGAAAAGGGAGGAAAAGGAAGGGAACGAGAAGACGAAAAAGAGGAAGGAAAGACGGCGGTGGTGTGGTGTGGTGTGGTGTGGTGTGGTGTTGGTGTTGGCGGTGATGGTGGATGATGGAGACGGGTGCGGTGTGCTGTGAGCTGAGGCGGTGCTCAGCGTGTCGAGTTGACTGAGTGGCTGAGTGGCTGGCAGGCTGGCTGGCTGGCTGGCTGGCCGGAAAGAGCGTGTCGGGTTGGATTGGATTGGGCAGGGAGGCAGAAGCGCAGTGACGGCAGGGAGCGGCAGGCAGGCCGGCCGTGACGGATTGACAGGCAGACACAGACGGACACGTCTCAACTCCTGAGCAGAGCTGAGCAGGCCAGACAGACAAGGAAAAAAGGGGGGCAGAGGGGTTTTGGGGGACAGCGCAGTGCAGCACAGCAGAACAGAACACAGCACAGCACCCTCTCCGCACAGCACCGCACAGGACAGACACGCGCGCGCGCGCAACACGCTACTCGAACGCAACACACAACACTCGCTTCTCCTTCTCGCACGGCTCACCCTCAGCAGCTCAGCCTAGCCTGACCCAGGCACGGCACGGCACGGCACGAAAAGTTACGCACGGTAGTTCATTGCTAGTGCAGGGGAGGATAGAATACACAGTTGAAGTGGGTATGTTGTAGAGAAAGAGATGGATATCACTCGGCAGGGCAGGGCAGGGCAGGGCAAGTGTGTCATGTAGCAGCGACTGTTGAAGACGACGACGGCCAGGCCACACTAGCAGACAAAAAGGCGTGTCTCTTTAGAGATCCTTCTTGGCGCGCGAGCGGGTGCGCGATGCCGGGCTGTCAACAGCGCTGGCAACCAACTCGGAATTGGCATTCTTGCTCTGCGACTTGGCCTTGTGCTTGGCTGCCTGCGCGTAAATGTTGGCCGTGAAGGGCTCCTCGAAGCGCAGTGCAATCCAGTACACGACGACGACGAGCACACTGAGGATCAGGCCAGCTGGCTTGGCAAACCTGTGCGAGTCCAAGTCCGAGTCGTGCAATCAGAAAAGAGCAAGCAAATCTCACGGAGCAAGAGTGTGGGTAGGGTACATACCAGAGAGCGACGGCGACAAAGCTCATCGAGCTGCCCCAGTACATGGGGTTGGCCATAACGTTGAACGGGAATCCAGTGACCATGTGGTCCATGAGGATGCCAAAGTAGTCTCCCAGGTATGTTCCCGTGATGCCGAGCGCCCACATGGAGCTGAGCACAAACACGTTTCCGGCAAGGAAGAGCGCCGCAGCAGCGGGGCGCACAGCCGGGTGCTCGAGGAGCGGGTGGGTGGGCTGGGCCTTGAGTGCCTCGTTGTACACATGGTCACGCAGGATGCCCAGAGAAAAGATGGACACGGCAAGCAGGTAGCAGCCCAGGTAGCGACGCCCTCCGAGCACCTTGGTGATCGTCTTGTTGTGGTACTCGTTCTGCGCCACCGTGTTCCAGTAGAGCGGGTTGAAGCAGATGCAGCCCGCAGCAAGCCAGAAGCCGCGCTGCGAAAAGTCAACCACGCCTGGAATCAGGTAGTCGTTGGTCGGCTGCGAAAAGAAGGATGACATGGTGATGGGACGGAAACAAGGGGATGAGGGAGGGAAAGCAAAGCAGGAAACGAAGCAAAGCAGGGACAGGCAGCAAGCAAGAAGAAGGAAGGCGGACTCACATTCCGGACCTGAACCTGTTCTTTCCGTGCGTGTAAAGAGGGAATGGAAGCCTGTCTTTTTGCCTTCTGCCTTCTGCCTTCTGTCTTCTGTCTTCTGTCTTCTGGTTTCTGGCTTGCTGGATGACGCGCCTTTATCACGCGCACGTCCCAGCTCTGCCACACCTTCGGATCCGCCTTGTCGTCTGTCATGCTGTCATGCTCATTTACTGTACATAGAGTGCCAGTACCAGTACCAGTACCGCACGTTGCTGTAACTTATTTAGCTTCATTTCGGGCCCCCACCTTGCCTCTATTGTTGGTTGCTGGCAAGAAGACCGTGACTTGAATGACATTCAACGCAGTGCTGTAGGGTACGCCTTTTTCTTTGGCATCCACCACCACCATGCTAGTTCTTGCACCGCTTTCTGTGCTTCTTGTGGTTCCTCTCTTTGTCGTCGCAGCGACGCTGGACGAGATACGCGCCACTCTGTCGCGGTACGAAGATACGCTTATCCACAGTTTACTCGCCCGTTCCGCGCAGCCATGTCCCACTGCCTCCGAGTCATCGCACCTCGACCGCTACTTTACGCCCCACCCCATCCCCGAGCGTGACTTTGACGGTCTCCCCCCGTTTATCGACTATGTGCCCGCCGCGGAGAGCCAGAGTCTCCGCTCGTTCTACTACTCCACTCTGCTCCCTGCACTCTGTAACGCTTCGGCCCCTGCGGCTGATGCACCACTGCTCTCGGCGGCGTTCCTCCAGACCGCTTCGGACCGCATTGCCATCGGCGCCGATGTAGCGCATGCCAAGTTCAACGACACCCTCTGCCCCGCCATCCTCATCAAAGATACAGCTGCCCTCCTCGCCGCTGTCACCGTGCCCGCTCAGGAAAAAATTGTCCTCGATCGTGTCTATGCCAAGGCACAGGCTTGGGCCGTCGATTCGTCCAAGCCGGCTACTTCCGGACCGACGGCCACCTGCACCCAAGTCGCATCACAGGTCCAGGATGTGTTCAAAAGGTGTGTATCTACAAGAACCAGAAAGCGCAAATGCAAGACTGACCACCATACCCAGATTCATCGTGAGAACCACAACCGACTACGAAGTCGCCGTCCTCATCGACTCGGCTGACCTCTGCACCAAGTCAAGCTAGTCCACAGCACAGCCTGCAAACCGTGGCACACGGTGTTGATAATCACATGTAGTGCAGTCTCAAAGAAAGCCAATGTTTTGATTTGTTTGTGCTAACGAAACGTCCTAGGATAGAGCCTAGTCCAGAGTACAGTAGTGTGTATAATACCCCTTTGCGATCAATCAATCCCTTGACGTCCGATACAGTAGAATATTGAATGCCTCGTGCTTTGCGTGTGTTCAACCCGTGTTTGTGTGTAAAAAGTAAGACGAAAGCGAAAGAATGAAAAGGAAAAGAATCCCAAAAGGAACAATTGAATGCTTGTCCAAGTTTCCCAAGCAGCGCTCGTTGGTTGCGGCCGCTCTCAGTCCTGCCTTGATGCCGGCTCGGAAAGCCAACCGCCCTTCTCCCATGGATAGCCGGGACGCCACTGGTCCTGTTCGCGATGCTCCAGCTCCAGTAGTCCCTTCATGATCGACCGCAGGCGCCCAAAGTCAATCGGCTTGAGCACCCAGCCGTCCATGCCAATCTCCGTCATCTCGGCACGCATTTCGCTCGTGAGTGTCGCTGAGACCGCAATGACTGGTGCCCTTCCGTTCAGCACCTGCGTCGCCGGACGGTTGGCAAGCTCCCCCTGAGAGCCCTGTCTTGATTCGCAGTCCCGAATTCGCTGGCATGCCTCTTGCCCGTTGCAGATGGGCATCTGCAGATCCATGAGAATCACATCAATCTGTTTCGAGTTTTTCTCGAATACCCGAACCCCCTCCTCCCCGTTGACCGCCTCGAGCACCGAGTGGCCATCCATACACAACCGCTTCTTGAGAATCATCCGGTTGATCGGGTCGTCCTCAACAACGAGCACCCGCAACGGTGGCAGCTTGCCAGCCTTGGCAGTACCGCTTGTGCCGCTCATGGAAGATGTGCCAGCAAACCCGCTGATACCACCTGCACCAGCGTTGCGGCTACCATTGCTAGGACCACTGCCGCTGCCATTCGCCCGCAGCATCGCTCGCGCTGCATTCAGCCGCCTCTTGGCCGCCGAGGAGCGCCGCTCACTCTCCACCTGCGAGTCTGCCAGGTTGGTTTTGCTTGACTGCGGCGCCGGTGACTGCACTAGCCCCGATGCGACTAGCGGCGGGCCCGATAGCGGACTCACCGCGGTCGATTCCGCTGAAGGCGCCGACGATACAGAGCCAGACCGGAAAGCTAGCGCCGCGCGTTCCCTCTCTTGCACCTGCTCCTTGAATGCCTCAGCAGCGCTCTTGCGGCGCGGCTTTGTCTCACGTCCCGAACTTGTCTGGCGAAAGTCTGTGTCAAGAGACTGGGGCTCGACCTTCACCGACCGCAAGGGGACAGCACTGCCTTCAATATGTTGCTGGCCGTCGTACGACTCGCTCCGCTGGTAGTTGACCGGTCGACCAAAGCCAGGTATCGAAGAGCCGCTGCCCGAAGCCCGCGAGTGAGCATTGGCGGCCGGATTCTCGACAGACCGTCGAGTCGAGCTTGAATCATCGTTCGGATGCTGATCGCGCAGGATCGGCTCACGAATGGCCTCAACCAGCGAGTCGATCTCACTCTTGGTCGCCGAGCTATTGCTCCCGCTTCCTAGCGAGTTGGAGCGCCTCATCGCGTGCGATTCACCACTCGGCCTTGGGAGAGGGCTGTCGGCTGACATGAAGGGCATGTAGAATGTGAACGTTGAGCCTTCGCCGACGGTCGAGTCGACGCGCAGCTGACCACCGAGATTCTTGACGATCCTGGCTACGATCGCCAGTCCCAGCCCAAGCCCGCTGTCCGGCTTGGACTGGTCGGCGGATTGTGGCGTGAATGGGTCGATTGGGTCTGAGCCTGAGCCCACGCTCGTCATTACATCTGTCCCGGTGTTGCCGCTCTTTCCGGGCTCAGCGATGACAGACTCGACCTGTTCAAACTCGCGGAAGATAGTCTCGAGCTTCTCTCGCGGAATTCCCTGGCCTGTGTCTGAGACGACCAGTTCGACTTCCATGTCGCAGTTCTCGGGAAGACTCGCAGACCTCTCTTCCGGGGGACGGCGCTTCAGCGACACGTGGATGCGGCCCTCCTGCGTGTACTTGACCGAGTTGGTCACCGTGTTGGTCACCACCTGTCGTACCTTGTTCTTGTCGCCAAGCACCATGCAGATCGACGCATCCGTCTGGATCTCAAAGTCGATCCGTCGTCGTTTAGCTTCCCACTCGTGCATCTCGACAGCCTCGCGCACCGTAGCAGCGAGGTCGAACGGCTCTTGCAGGAAGAGATTGTTACCCTGCTCTTGCTTTGTGAGGTCCAGCAGGTCGTTGATGACAAAGAGCAAGCTTTTGGATGCCAAGTGTGATTTGCTCAGATTCTCCCGCGTATCCTCGTCCAAACGGCTGTCGAGCGCCAGCTCAAGATAGTTGATAATGTGATTGAGCGGTGTCCGCACCTCGTGGCTCGCATTCGAGAGGAGCAGTCGGTTGAGCTGGTTATAGTGGAGCGCCTGCTCTCGTTGCCTCCATACTGAGATAAACTTGCCGTACACGAGGCATAGTACCGACGCTGTCTCCAGCTCTTCGTCCTTCCAAGCACGGCAGGTGCCGTGCACTGTCTCGGACCACGTCTTGAAAGACTTTCTTGGCTCGAGCACCGCCTCCGCCTCGTGCCCCTCCTTGAATGGCTTGCCCGCCCAATTGACGTGTCGGATCTGTGACTTGCGCAAGAAGGCGATAAAGTCGACACCACTCCCAGAAAGCGGGACGAGCAGCAGTCCAGCAATGACCTCGAGTCCTGAGGGAAGCACCATGTCGGGAAAGTCCTTGCGCACGTCCTGGGACGTGATGAGGTGCTCAAACTTCTTGAGACGCAGGTACTCTGTCACTGCCAGCACCTCTTGGCTCGCTGTAAGCGGCCCGAGAATCTTGGCCTCATTGCCAATCGCGATAACGCCAAAGTCGGCGTCGAAGAGCGTGAGCAGGTCTTCGGCGTTTGAGATAATGTAGCCGCTCGGATTTGCATCTGTGGGCAATGTGTTGATCAGCTTGCGCGAAGACAACCGTCGAGTGTAGCTTAGTCGTTCGATGTTTCGGGAGACCGAGTCACCAATCAGGCGTGAGAGCTGGCGAACTGGGAACGAGACCCTCTTGCCGCGGTTGCCATAGTTATGGAGAGAAATGAGTCCCCACAGCTGGCCAAAGGCAATGATCGAGATGGACATGGTCGACCGTACACCCATGTTCTCGAGGTACTTGATGTGGATGGGCGACATGGCGCGAAGATACGAGTGCGTCATATCAATCGGATGACGAGTCTCCTTTTTATTGCGGCAAACCATTCGAGCGGTTGGCTGATCGCGATCATAGAGTAAGCGCACCTTGTTGATCTTATAAAGCGCTCGTGCCTGAGCGGGAATGTCGGTAGCAGGAAAGTGTAACCCACGGTAGAGGTCGTGGCTGTCTGCCCAGTCAACGAGCTCGCAGACCACCTGGCCGTTCCATGCCTCGTCGAACTGGTAGACCATCACGCGACTGAAGGTGGTGATGTCGCGGACAATGCCAACGACCACCTTGAGAAAGCTGTCGAGGTCGGCCTGCGCGGTGAATTGCTCGTTGACCTGACTCAGGATGCCGAACATGTCCAGCATGCCGCCTGTGCCGTCACGCGGACCCGAGCTTGGTCCAGAGCGGGCTGGGGGCCTCCGGCTGCGCTGGCGACGCTCGTCACTCTCCACGTTCTTGCGCATGCGGGAGAGCGCCTTGAGCGGTTTGTGTACCGCCACAGTTGACTCGCGCAGGGCACTGGCGGATGGTCTATAGTCCCCGCCCTCGAGGCCCGATGGCCGCCGCACTGACGCATGAACGGTGCTTGACACGGTTCCATCCGAGTCGACTGTAGAAATGCTGGGAGGTGGCGAATTTGTGCTGCTCTGCGCTGTGCTATAGTTGTTGGCCTCGTCCAACGAGGGCGAAGGAGGCGGAGAGGGACTCGAGATTGGATTATTCGTGTCATTGACCAACTCAAACTCAAGAATTACGGTCGGCTCGTCATCCACATCGGCAGAGTTGTCAGGGATGTGAGCAGCGCACCACACGGACCACCGCTCGAGAGGCTCATCAGGTCGGTCGTCGTACATCCTCGAGTTGCCATGCAGTTGGAAGAGGCCCGGTCCAGACTCCCTGAGCTCTTCGCCCTTGGCCTCGAGAGTGTCGATGTTGTCCCAAAGCAGGTCGGCCTGATCTTCGTCCAAGACATCGAGGAACGACTTGAGGCCAAAAAGGTAGGACGGAGTGAGACCAGTGAGGATGTCGGCAGAATTCTGTTTGGATCAAGAGGCATCCGAAGATGAAACAAGTCAAAAGTTCAAAAGATGGTCCGTCAGCACGAATGATCAATTCGGGAAGGAGGCCACCGAAGCTACTCCGATGATCCTAGCAGAAAGAGACCACTCACCTCAGACACTTGGCGCACCACAAGCTCGCCAGCCTTGGTGACACGAACAGCCATCAAACAGCCAAAGGCCTGGATCGAACCGGGAGAGTGAATTGGCTGGGAGAGGTTGGCAAGGTACGGGCGTGGTTGGAAAACGTCAGTCTACAGTAATTTCTCAAACAGCGCAAGTCTGTGGGCAGGCAGGTGGGATCACTGTACTCACTTCATCTTCGCAGCGGGTCAGCTTTCCAGCTCTGCCTGTGAGGATCATGTGGCCATCTTTGGTCTCCACGTGCTCGAAACGTGCAGTCGTGGCACGCTCAATCCCTTGCATAGGATCCTCGACGCTATTTGTCTCTGAGCTCTCGGAATCTGCTGATGATTGGCCTGACGTAAGGTCAAAGTCCTCAAGTCGATTGCGAAGTTCGACAGTCGGACTCTCAGGGCCTTCTTCGGTTGAGCTGCTTGCTGTAGGTGAGCTGGATCGGGCTCCGGATTGCGGGAAAGCAGGGGAGATTGACGGTTGCTGGGAGCGACCGGAATCGGGGCGCTTGACAGAGACGGCAGAGCGCATGGGGTATATAAATGGTTGACTGTTAGTCGGCGAGCGAAGATGGCCAGGCGACGTCGGAGACGCCTCTGAGGGGGTCATGGCTGTGACGGTCTTGGAGAGAGCTGGAGCAGCTCTGCACTCAAGCTAAAGCGGGAGCCCCGGCCTGGACAAAATCTGGGTGGGAGATAGATCCACACGTTGTGCTCGCCATCCAGATTCGGGTGATACCCGCCGCACTAATAGCAAAGGGTCAGGCCCTGCTCCGTATCCCTAGAACCGGAGATGGAAACGCACCGGGCCGACGCAGAGGCGGCGTGACGGCAGGTTGAGTTGGGCAATCTCTCCGCTTGGGTGAGGAGAGAACGGGTGAGGATGCTGAAAGTGGTCGCTGGTCCGGCACTAAAAGTCTCTGAGCATGTCTCGTCCAGACACGACTGGCGCAGGACGGTAAGCAAGAATGTGGTGAGTGTGGCGGATGTGACGGATTGCTTGGGAGCGATGGCAAACAAGCGGGAGCGACTGCAGTTAGAGAAGCTCAAGACAAGCCGACTGTTATCGCCACGACCTTGGATGGGCTGATCTGGGCTGTTCTGACTCAAAGATGCCTGGAATGCAAGGATGAGACTTTGTTCCAGAGCTTGATCGAATGATTGTCTGGTGACGGAGGGGCCGTGGGGAAGAGAACGAGGCGCAGAGCGGGAAATGAAGGTATCGATCAAGCTGACTTGGGCCCGAAAAGGAAAGCAGTTGCAATAGAAACAGATGCCAGAAGGGGTGGTATGCGAGAGGTGCGAGTGGCGAAAATGGGCGAATTTGTTGGTTGTGGCGGAGCAGAGCAGGTGATGGTGCCCAACGATGAGGGAAGAACAAATGACAACTCAAGGAGTGGCGGATGAAGCCTGGGAGAGGTGGGCGTAGAAGGATTGTGTGGTGCGACGTAAGCACGGGAGACACGGGACACGATAGATGCCGGCGCGTGTTGGTGGTTTAGGTGTGAGACGTCGGGGATGCAAGACAATGAAACCAAGGGAACGGGTCTCTTTTGCTTGCCCAATGGTGTCAGTCGGTCCCCGAGGAGTCGAAGGTGAGGTCGGGACGGCAGTCACTCTGGAAGGTGAGGGAGGACGGAAGGGAGGGACGGAGGGAGGGAGGGAGGGATGAGGGGGCAAGGGGGAGGGAGGGAGCGGCAAAGGGCACGCACGGCCTAGGCCAAGGGTACGGGCAAGCGCAAGGAAAGGAAAGGCCAAGCGATGGAGAGATCCAAGGCATGAGAGAGCTGAGTGGCAGTCAGAGTGGGCGCTCACCTCTCACCAAGCTCAGCAAGGCCTGGATGGAGCACTGGTACCGCTCTTTCCTGCGTTTTGTTTTAGGATAGGCTACTACAACAAACACTGCCGTATGTGTCCGTGGCCGCTTGCTCCACTTTGATCGGGAAGGTCAAATGTTGTCAAGGGTACGCAGTCGCAGTCCCCGTCCGTCTGCCAACGATGTTTAGGCTGGCGGGTCTTCCACAAGAGATTCGCGCCAAGCGTCAGGACTCGCTCTAGGCCGGCTATTATGAGGCTCTCTTTTCGTCCTTGCGGCAACCAATGGCCTTTACCACCGAAGGGATTGTGAAAATAGGGCAGGATGGTTTGCAGAGCCCTACTGGGCGTATGTTGCCACCTCAGCGTCCGTGCAAAGGGCAGACAGAGGCAGGCAAGCAGGCAAGCAGGCAAGCAGGCAAGCAGGCAGACAGGCAGACAGGCAGACAGACAGAGAGGCGTCCCGGAGTCCGCCCCTTCTTGGCCTGCGGGCAGCGAGACAGACGGGGAACGGTGCAGCAGGACAGCCAACAGTTGGCGGCAACTTGCGCTGCGACTGCGACTGCGACTGTGACTGCGACTGCGACGGCGCTTTGGGGGGGAGAGATCTACCGGGCTTTTTTTTTCTTCCTTTTTGTTGGAGGCAACTTTTGCTCGAGTGCGTACTCTTTATTTTCTTTGCTCTGCTTGCAGATATGCGGCGGTGAATCGGACTCGGACATCGTTTTGGTCTCATCCGGCCATATGATGCGTGGGCTTCCCCGCCCGGTAGCCCAGCAGGGCAGCAATGTACAGTAAAAGGAACGAGGCGCAAGGATTGGACCAAGTTGCCGGGTTGCGAGTGAGAAGGAGCCAGCGCATGGGTGCAGTGCCTGTGGCAGCTGCATCCGTGCTGTTCATGTGAGACTTTGGTACAGCGCCGTTGCCGTTGACAGAAAAATAAACGAGTCGAGACTGAACTGCAGACAATGCATACGAGTGAGTGAGCGTGGGCTGCGCCGATCTGCGTGGTCTGCCTCGCTGCTCTTTTGTCGTACTGTATTTGCAATCAGAAAGCGGCCCACCAGAGACAACTCTCAGTGCAGCGAATGAGAAAGGAAAGGCAGATCGGATAGAGCTTGGAACAGAGGGCACTGTAGGCAACCAAGCAAAGCCAGCAGAGCGATGGCGTGTGCAGAGTGCAACGTGCAGTGTGCGTGTGCGTGTGTGGCTGGCCTGGACTGGACTGGACAGGATAGCAGTAGTAGGTCAGCTGCAACCCGCCAGTCAGGCAGGGCAAGGCGGGACCGTCGGGATGCACCGAGCTGCAGTTTGTGCTGCTCTCGATGGAGTGCCTGTCTGCAACGCGAGTCGCATGCACGCGAGGACCGACTCGAGACGGGAGGCCGGATTGTTGATTCAGCAGTCAGACCGCACATCCACCGCCATCGGCAGGCTGCAAGCTGCCTCAAGATCCAGGATCCAGCCAGCGCCCGGGGCCGGGGCCGGGGCTGCTTCATCTCCCTCCCCCCTGTTCTTGCACTTTCAATTTTCAAATTGGCAGCAATGCCGGCCCAGTGCGCTCGTGTGTGTGAAAAACCTAGCCACTGTCTGCTGTCGAGTAGTCAAGTGAGACAGTAGGCAAGAGTATGGGAGCGCGGAAACGGAGACGCACGCAGGCAAGGCGAAGAAGCACTCAAACCTTCTGGTAGGAAGGGGCCAGACCCCAGACCCTTTTTCTCCCCCTGCCAATCCACATCTCGCCTGCCGTCCGGGCTCAGTCTCAACTCAGGGTAGCAGCACGCACTCACAACTCGAGCCAAGTCAGCTCAAGTCTGAGACAGACGAAACGCGTCCAAAAGGGCCCAACGAGGGTCCAATGGCCTCGCCAACGGCGCTTAGCCGAGCTGCACCTGGCCATCACGCTGTGCCGCAAAATGCAAACGGCCTTTGGCTCTGGCAAGCCCTCCCTCCCGCTTGGCTTGCCCTCGCATCACACCGTTAGGCATAATTCCAAAGCTAGTTGGCGTGCGTGAGATGGCCAGAGGAACTTGCAGGTCTGGATTGAATTGATTTGTACCGTACAGCACTGGATCAATTTGCAGATCCAGCCAGCCAGACAGCCAGACAGCAAAGCGTACGTACCACTAAATAGCGACGGCAGACGGCAGACGGGGCGAGGGTTATGGCGCAGTGGGTTGTTACTGTAGCTGTTGGTCTCAGTGTGGTTGAGCTGCCAAGTTGACCCTGCAGCGGAAGAGCGTGCCGTGGAGGTGCTTGTGGCCACTTGATCTTTCCTTCTTTCTGTATTTGTCTGCTCTGCGCTCGATTCTCTGACTTGTCTGCTTACTTGTCGGAGACCTGGTATGAAAAGATCGAAACTGTCGCCTGGCCGAGCAGACGAGCGAATCTCGTCAGTGGATCAATAACTTTATTCTCCTACCAGGCCTTCTCCATCGATGCAGGATATAGTGGGCGATGCTGTCGACCAGACCAGCTCAGCCTTTGGTACAGCTTTTTCAAGCTCAGCTTGCTTACCTGCTCTACCGTAGTTCTAGACTCCCCAAATCTCGGTACAAGACGGCGATCTGCAAGTGTCTCGCGCCAGCTCCGTTTGGTGAAGGCGAAGTGATTGTGCCGTAGCAAGCAGCGCGGATGTTACCGGTGGGACCTGACATGGTGGGTTGGAGCTGGGGTTGCTTGGACCTCTCCGCCCACGACTTTTCCCTACGTTCTTTCTTTCGACCTCGCACGGTACAGTAAGGTGCTACAGTCTCTCCGGACTTGCGGTGCTTGCCGCCCACAATCGGCCAATGGACCACACCGTCGTGCTGTATCTAAGAAGAGAGCCGGTGCCAGCATACCGATGCCGAAACCGAGCCACGAGCCATGTCGTGCGGCAAGGTCAACCCGAAAAGAAGCAGGGTGGTCTCTCGCACGAGAGGAAAGTGTGCTAACGAAAATGACGACAGGCCGTGTTTGGCACTCCGCCCCGTATTGGCCTTTACGACGCTACTCGTTCTGCCGATTTTTAAAGTGGGAAGCGCGCGTCCAGCGGCGACAAGGTGGAAGGGGAAAAAAACATGAACGGAAATTGCATGTGCGGGCGGCAGCGGCTGCCACACTCAAAACAACAAAATGAAAAACGACAGCGACACTCCGGCGCAACTCAGCCTCGCGCAGCCCAGTCCAGCTTAGCCTAACACCGCACACCGTCGTGCCGCCCCTGCCGTGCAAAACCTTGCGCTTCTTGGCGCTGACCTGACCAGATACACTTCGTGTCCGTCTTCCAGGCACCCCTTTGGAAGGTGGCAACAAACCAAACGCTTAGCTTCGCACTGCCAAGCCATCAGGTAGCACACACCGTCAGTGTAAGGTCAAGCCAAACACATCACTATGGGGGCCCCAAAGAATCTAAAGGCGGGAAAAAGAGAGAAAAAAGATGCGGTAGAAGAAAAATGCCAGGGCATGCAGGTGTGACGACGTTATGCGGCTTCTAGATGCCTCTCTCACTCGCGCAGCGCGGCGTCTTGGTTTTTGGCCTCAGCCTAGGGATGCCGTGAGTGTGAGTGACATTCCACAGACCAAGCCTAGCCTAGCCTGGCAAGCAACGTTCAAACTTGCTGCACCGCAACTGGCACTGCCCCCATCTCCATCACACCACCTACCGCATCACTTCGCCAGCATGAGCCTGCTACTCGCCACAGCGGCTCTGCTCGTCACCAACGTACTCGCTGCTCCGCAGGCTGGGTCGGACGACCTAAGCATACTCCACCGCCGCAGCGAGATTGAGCAGTCATGCATCTCGCGCTACAACCGGTCGAGACCAGACCCGCTTCCTGAAGGCGGATATTTTAACCCAAACAACGAGACTGGTGGCTCAATGCTCACTGTAAGTGTTGTGTTGTGTGGTGTTGCCTTCCTTCATGTTGTGTGCTGGTGACTGACCGTTCGTTCCGTGCCAGATCTGGAAAGACGGAAGCGGTACACCGGGCGAGCCCATCAATGCCATCATCTCGGGCAACTCGGATCCACGAGTGCTCTGTCCCGAGGGTTTCCTCCGCTACTCTACGTGAGTTTCCTTCCTTCTCCACGCCTGATCCTCCTGTCCTTGACTGACACCCCAACCGCACTGGCCGTGGCGCAGATCGATCAACTTTGGCGTCTCGTGTCTCGGCAACGCCAACGGCACCAAGCAGTGGGCGAACCTGGGAGACGGGTACGGAGACCGTCTGCAGGGCAACTATGGCGGCGACAACGGCGTGCTGCGCTGGAACTATGGGGACACGTTTATCGGTACGTGCCGCGAGTCGGTGGAGGGGGACAACCACTTCCGCTGGTTCATCCAGAACGGCACGGACGGGTTCAGCGGTGCGGTGTTTCTAGCCGTCTCGATGGAGGAGAGTGCTGCGCTGGGGCACAAGATCCAGCTGGACGGGTACAACCGGGGGCGCGATTACCTGGTCGGCAATGCGACGATGAACGCCACCACGTCGTGGGCTGGGTACGTGTTCGCCACGACCGTCGAGTACGTCGAGGCTGGCGTGCTGCTCAACGCCACGTCGGAGAACGTCAACCACCCAGACGTGGCGCTGCCGGGCCAGCCGGTACAGGACGGCCGCGTCGCCGTGCTCACTGTGCGGCAGCTGCAGAGCGGCGACCCCGAGCCCTTGACCGCCGCTTCTTCCCTCAGCCACACTGTCCCTCTCGTCATTTCCCTCGTCCTGGCAGCTAGCATCTACACCCTCCTCTGATCCATACACTCGGCCTTGCCCTTGCCCGCCTGCATCTGCATCACTCACTCGCTCTCTGTGTTTCTTGTTTCGCTCTCCTCCATGTATAACCCCCTTCTCCTGTCAGCTTTTTACCATAGATTTCCTTCCCTCTCTCCCTTGTTAGTACTCGGAATCGCATTGATATACAGCACATTACACGCATGCCTCGCGGGCTTACTGATCGTGCACGTCATCGTTATTGAACCCCGCGCAACCTTGCTTACAAGAGGAAGCACAGGGTGAGAGGGTGGGTTGAGGGGAAAGAGTGGGAGAGTGGATATGAGAGCGATGGAAACAGGACTTTGGTTGGTCGGCAGAAGGAATAGAGAGAGGCGGGTAGAAAATGGAAAGAGGAAAGTAGAAAAAGAGAACAAGATCACGTCAGGGGAATCTCTGACAAGAACAAGGGAGGCGATACAGTGACTCCCAGCCCCTAGAGAGAGGGAAAGATGGACCCAATGCTTGCTTAGAGGATCTTGCAGCCCTTCCTCTTGGTCCTGCTCCTCTGGACGAGCGCCGCGCGCGTAGCGTGCTCAAACACTTCCCGCACGCCCTCGCCAGTCTTGGCACTGCACTCGAGGTAGCGGACGGCGCCAATCTTTTGCGCAACCGCCATACCCTCCTCGGGGCTGACAGGCCTCTGGCTCGTCTTGCGCAGCTCCTCAATAATCTTGGGGTCTCGTCGCAGATCCTTCTTGCATCCGACAAGGATGATGGGCAGATTTTGGCAGAAGTGGAGCACCTCCGAGATCCACTTCTCCTGGACGTTGTCGAGCGAGTCGGGCGAGTCAACAGCGAAGCAGATCAGGATCACGTGGCTGTCGGGGTACGAGAGCGGTCGCAGTCGGTCGTAGTCCTCCTGGCCGGCGGTATCCCAGAGCGCGAGCTCGACGTGTCGTCCGTCAACCTCAACGTCCGCGACGTAGTTCTCAAAGACGGTGGGGACGTAGACCTCGGGGAAGGTACCCTAAAGCAGACGGATAGCAAAAGTGCGGGACAATGTCAGTACTTGTGTCACTCTTTTCTCTCTCTCCTTCCTTTTAGCGGCCGCGGAGTAGTATCAACTGAGGCGGGCCGCGTGAAGCCCTTCTCCAGGCAAGGCCTTTCGATTGGATCAAAGGATCTGTCTTGCAATCGTGGGGGACCTGACAAGGAGCCATACACCTGCCCACGCCGTACGACTCGCAGTCGTATGCCTAAAAGCAAAGACTCGGAGACGGAAAAATCCGGCTTGGACTCAAGAGAATCTGGCAGAAGACGGCCTTTGACTCACCTTGCTAAAGACGATCAGAAGACAGGTCTTACCGCAGGCACCGTCACCGACGATGACAAGCTTTCGGCGAAGCTCAGACATGATGCAAGTTTCTGTTTGTTACCGGGTCAGACAGATGCCGAAGCGCGGTATTGATGGAGAGGATGAGCAAGACGGACGCAGAGAAGGGGAAAGAATAAGGTCAAGATACAGAGTCAGTCATTGTCAGACTAGACTTTGTAGAGGGTGGTTTGTGGCACATCTCTCGGCAAGTGGAATCTGACCCAAATATATCGACTCGAGTGTCGGTGTCGAAGCCGAGCAGAGGTGCGGGAGGGGCCAGGCAATAGAGTCGGCCCATACTTACAGATGAAAAGAGAGGATAAAAGTCGAAAGGTGTGGCTGAGTCTGTGATTCTAGGGCTCCTCCTTGCTTATCGGAAGAGGATCGCAGACACGGTGGGTGCAGAGTCAATGACAAAGTCAGGGAGAGGACTCTGACAAAGGCGCTCGAGATGGGGCTAGACGGATGTGGCAGTCGAGGAAGGGGCGTTGAAAGTGACCAGCGAGCCCGGTGCTAGAGACGAACCAAACTTGCTAGGGACAACGAAGGTGAAGAGAGTCGAAAGGCGGGGCGAAGGTCGAAGCGACGAAAGGATGCTGAAGGGCGGCAGCAAGAACGTCGTGAGAACGAGGTGCAATGTGCGCGATGGAAGGAGGAATGCAAGTGGAAGGGGTGGATTGGGTTGATGGTGGGGACTGGACACAGTGTGTGTGCGTGTGTTGAATTGAGTCGAGATTTTGGGCTGTGAGCTGTACCGATTTGGGTGCGCTGCGAGTGAGAGCGAGAGGGCGACAGGGAGGGAGGGGGAGAAGAGAGTTGAGTGCGGCTGGCCGCCTCCTAGCTGGCTGGGCTCGCTGGGCTGGCTGGGCTCGCTGACTGGCTGGCTGAAAGGCTGAAAAGCTGAACTGAATTGAATGGCTTTCTCGCTCGCTCGCTCAGGAGGGGTGGAGACAAGCGTGCGCGTGCAGTCGCAGTTGCAGTTGCAGCAGAAACCGGTGCGTTTGGGTTGGTGCGGGTGCTGCTGCTGCTGCTGCTGCTGCTGCTGCTGCTGCGTGTGGGCGAGGCCAACCAGCCAGCCAGCCAGCCAGCCAAGCAAGCAAGCCAGGCAAGCAGGGGCAGAGGGCGAGGGGGCGAGGGGGCGAGGCCAGTGCTGCTGCTGGTGCGCTGCGCATGCGATGTGGCCCGCTCACCGACTAGAGGGCTGTGCGCAGGCGGCCGTGAAATGGGGCAGGGCAAGGGGCAGCGGCGGCTGTCAGTCAGTCAGATCAGGCAGGGGCCCAGGGGCCCAGGGGCAGGGGCAGGGGCAGCAGCAGCAGCATCATTTGTGCTGCGCAGGCAGAGAAAGGCCAGCCAGGCAGGCAAGCAGAGGGGCGCGCCTGCGCTCACGCGCACCGACTCGTGCCCTCCACAGCCCTTGAAAATTCAAATGAATCCAACCTGTGACCTACCGTACAGCACTGTACGGTCGAAAATGACGAGCCAGCGATCACTCTTTCGAAATCGCGCTGCAAAGCGACGGGTTTCGCGATTCGGGTTCTAATCGACGTTGCTTTGTTCAATTCGTGAAATCCCCCTTCGCCAGGACACGGCAACCAACCTCGCTCGCTTGCTTGCTTGCTTGCTTGCTTGTATCTTTCTAGTCTAGCCTCTAGCATGATGGCCACGCGAGGATCGTAGTCGACGTCTATAAGGCGCAGGCGGGCGAGTGCAGTATTGTGAGATCACAATTGAGGCTCGCGTTTCAATTTTGCACAGAGGGGTCATGGAACCGCGGCGCCCGGCCCTGTCCCTGAACTGTTGCCCTGAGTGTGCGTGTGTGTCTGTCAAGTCGCCGGCCCTGCAGCATCTCACACGCTGCGACATCACACTACAGCTAGCTTCCTTCGCCCCCTCCCGCCCTTTCCAACAGCAGTTTCACTGTCATCGATTGGTCATTTGGCTAGCCTTCGAACAGAGTCGGCGGCAACGGGACTAGGGAAGAAAAAAATAGAACTAATCGTTTGGCTCTCCCCCGCCAAGTTGTCTTACTCGTCTGCGCCATGCGGCAAGCTCTCTTTCTGTCTTGTGCCTGGAAAGGGTTGTCAAGAGAAAAAAATCTGCGGAATGAACGCAGTCCCTAGACAACGGTTCAGTATCCCCACGTCGATTGCTCGATCAAGTCAAGTTTCGTTCCCAAACCAAGCTCGCAAGTGATGACAGACCAAGGCTCCGCTAGAGCTTCTTGCTTGGCCTTGGCTCAACTACTGCAGTGTTCTTTGGCTCTACTTTTCCCACCCGTGACAAACTAACATTCAAGCTTGCTAGTACTGTACTTATACACATTGTGTTCAATTGTAGAGGGGGTATTCCAACGTCCACCACACTATGCACACAGGCTTGTATTGTACAGTACAGTGTGTATGGACACACAGGCCGATCGACCAACGGACGGGACAAGGCTGTATCTTTGACAGCCACAGCAGGGGCATCCTGGGCGTGTTGAATGCATTCTACAGTATTCTGTAACCTCACTCACTCGACCCCCGCACTGCTCTGCCCGCCAAACGAGGAAGGGGCTCCTGCCGTCTGTTTCTGAAAGAAGCAAGCAAGTAACCCAAGCGCCTCGACCAGGATCGGTCACTGTAGTAGTTGGCTCGTTGGTTGGGTGTATGTGTTGTTTGGATTTGTTGTTTTCATTTTCTCATGGATTTTGTTATTCTTTTTCGGATTCTATTTCTCGCGTTGGAAGGGAGCGAGCAGAGTGGGAGTGGGAGTGAAGCAAGGCAGGCAGGCAGGCAGCCACCTTGGCCGTGTCCACGCCGCGTTGTCTACGTGCCGTTTCGGCGCGTCTGTGGGGAGGGCGGGTGCAGGCACTCGGGGCCCACAGCGGCTCGGCCTGAACGGACGGCCGGAGCCACGGACAGTTTGGCTGGCTGGTCAGACGGGGGGCAGGGGGGGGGGGGGGGGGCCTGGGAAACTGCTCAGTCAATGGATGGAGTGTGTGAGAGAGCGTGTGTCGTTGCTCACCCTCATCCAACCTCTTTTTTTTTTTTTCTCTCCCCCTCTCTCTCGCTCCGCCTTTCGCGCTCTCTCTCACTCTTGGCGAGAACTCGAGCTAAACCTGCACCTCAACCACAGGCAGCCAAGCAAGGCAGGCAAAGCAAGCAAAGCAAAGCAAAGCAAGCATGCAGGCAGCTGCTGCTCGTCAACAGCCCCCCGCTTCACTCTGACTCTGACCATCGCAGCCGCCACATTTCCACAGTTCGCTCAGCTCTGCTACTTTTCTGCTCGATCCACACTCTATCCCCTCTCTCGCATTCTCTACACTTCCTCTCCTACTTCTCCACTCGTCCCTTCGCCTTTCCCTTTCTGATCCTCGACAATCTTATGTCGGCAGAGCTATTGTTTAGGCTCCATACCCTGCCAACACAAGAGTCTCACTCCAAGTGATGCCGCTTGACACTGCCCTCTAATCACATCCGCCTTCCAGACCAGCAACCAGGCCCACGTTCTTGCGATCCTCTGCTTCGTATCACATCCCCTTTCCTCTGCTCAGTATTGGCAAACTTCCGACCACTGCCAGCAACGATTACCTGTCCCACAGTCACCCACCTTTGCGCTCATCCTAGCCATGGCTAGAGCCGGCCCCAGCTCTGAGATGCAGCCACGCGGGCAGGCTTCTAGCCAGCTTGACCCGCTTCGACATTCACAACCTTCCCGCCGTCAGGAGACATCACCATCATCATCGTCATCTTCTTCTTCTTCTCCTTCTTCACCATCCCAATCCTCAGTTCCACCACCAAACTCTCCCGCAGCTCTCGACGGCACCCGCGTCGTGCTTGGCCGCGGCTACTCCAATGGTCAGCTCACCTACACCATGCCCATCTCTCTTGCGGGCCAGCGCCTCAACTTTCAGCTCGACACTGGCAGCGCCGACACCTGGGTTGCCAACAATGACTGCAACACTGACTCGTGCAAGCCCAAGGGTAGTGGCAGCATCCACAAGTTTGACGATACCAAGGACTCGGTCATCGACCAAGACACCCCTTTCTCCATCACCTATCTGCTCGGTGGCGCATCTGGAGCCGTCAAGACCACATCCATGATCCTCGGCGACCCAGACAACTCGGTACTTGCAGTAAACGGACAGGCGTTTGCGTCTGCCAACCAGGTCTTTCAGGAGAACCTCGACACTGGCAACTTTTCTGGTGTTGTCGGCCTTGGGCTTCCTGCCAACAGTCTGATACAGGCATCACTCAATGACACGAGCAATACTGCAGCACTAAACGAAGGGGTCAACCCATCCAGCACGGGCGCGATCCTGTCTGGATTGTGGCGCAACCTCCGCAACGGGCGGCGCTTCATTGGTATGGGCCTGCAAAGGCTGGAAGAGGAGGGAGGGAGCGGTGACAGTGTTCTGACCGTTGGTTCGCACGACCCGGCCTATGCCGGCAGTGATCTCAATCAGATCGTATACTCGGCTGCCGTTGCTGATGGCGATGGCGTGGCCCGCCACTGGCGCACGTACATCAACAGCCTCACCGTTACGCTGGGCGATGGCACGATTGCGGCGATTCCCGTGGGCACCTCGAGCGTCATCCCAGGCCAGTATCCGATTGCGCTTCTCGACTCGGCCGCCAGCATTAACCTTGGTCCTGCCAACGTACTCAATGCGCTTTACGGCGCCTTTGGCATTGGTCCAGCCAACGACAATGGCTATTACGTGCCCTGTGATCTGCAGATGAACATTTCGATCAACATTGGTGGCGTCAACATCCCCATTCACCCGTTGGACGCCAGCCTGTACGCGAGCAGCGGCGGCATTGGCACCTCTTCATCCAGCTCGGGCTGCATCGGATCATTCCAGGCACTGCGCTCGCCAACGAATGGTGCGAGCCTCAACCAAAGCAGCTTTCCGGCCGACTTTGTGCTGTCCAACTCGTTCCTGCGAAGCGTCTACACGGTGCTCAGCTGTGATGTCCCGAACGCGGCCCCCCTCGACGCACCCGCGGGGCCGTGTGTGCCTCAGATCGGTTTGCGCCCCTTGGTCAACATGACGGTAGCGACTGACCAGTTCCGACGAGTACGGATCAACAAGGAGTCGTTGGGTGATTCGGGACTGACCAATCCCAACCACAACACGAGCGGCAGTCGAGGCCTGTCTGGCGGGATCAAGGTCGTGATCGGCTGCATGGCGGCGCTTGCAGTGATCATCCTGCTCTTCGGTGTGGCACTCTGGCGGTTGCGACGAAGAAGAAAGCTGATTGCTGAACAGCGAGCTGCCATGATGAACGGTGGTGCCGGTGGCGATGGCGAGAAGGGCAGCATCCACCGCAAGGACCCTGAAGGTGGAGTTGCTCTGGGACGGTCGGCCACGCGTCGGACGGGAATGCTGGTACCCATGGCTGATTTGGCCAAGGAGGATGACAGCAGCAGCAACTTGTTCCTGTCCCCAGCGCAGCGTGCCAAGGCACGACAACTACAGCAGATGCACGGTGTGTTTGACGATGAGCTTGGCGTCGATGACGAGGCGGACATTGTTGCGGGTGCGGCGGGTGCTACGCCAAAATGGGGCGAAGACTCGTCGCGGCTGGGTACCAACAGTGCGCAGCAGGTCGGTGGTGGTACCATGTCGTGGGACATGTCCTCGACTGGGTACATTGACGCACGTCGGATCAAGAACGAGTACCTGAAGAAGCTCAACGAGGAGGACCGACAGTTGTTCATGACCCGGCGCAAGAATGCGACCCCGGACGCGGGGTCGGTAACAACGACAGACGTGCCAGACAGGTCGGAGGAGGGCTCGTCGGCCAGGACGGACGCGGGGCGCACCAACACGACACGATGGTCTGACCCAACGTCGGAGCATGTGCAATCGACGTGGGAGAATGGCCCAGGCCAGTCGCGCACGGGCTCGCCGTCTCCGCTCCTGTCTTCGCCGCGCTCTCGACCCTAGATGGCGAAACACAGCATTCTCTTTTCCACTTGGATTTCTTGGACCTGACCACCTCGCCGGCTTGGACTGAGCCTGACTTGTCCTTTCTTTTTTTTTCAGCTGGTGGAATCACTTTGTCACTCCGGATTACTTTTGTGCCACGAATCTCTTTCTACTTGTACTCTACTCGACATTTGCTCCCACACTTCTCACACCTCAGCGCATGCACGGTCTTTTTTTACAGTAGTTTACACTCGTTTGCTCTCTCTCTCTCTTTCTCTCTGTCCCCCTTTCCCCTCTTGGCTTGTTTTGCCCACATTACACATAGTACCGTACAACTACAGTATCCTACCTGGACAATACCTCGGCTCTCGCCTCTTACAGCAATGGTCCCATTCTCCCCCTTTTATCCCCAAATATTTGATTGACTCTGTGGGTATCTTGGCGAGCATTTCCTTTGATCTGCACGTGGCAGAGCTGAGCTGCGACTGTGCGAAAGAAAAATCGGCAATCGGGACTCGAATTGGTTGGGAATGGAAAAATAGAAAGGTGTGTGGTGTGGAGGGAGAGCATGTCGAGGAGCGAGTAGCGAGTAGCGAGGCAGTATGGCATCTTTTTGACCACCATCTACAGTATCTACCATGGCCTCTTCTTCCTCCTCATCCTCCTCCTCCTTCTCGTCGCGCGTCCCCAACTATCTAATAGACGAAGCCAGTCCAGGCGGTCCAGCCAAGCGCAAGCGCAAGCTACGGGCCGCGTGCCTCTACTGTCGACGCAGCCACCTGGTGTGTGAAGAGGCCCGCCCGTGTTCTCGTTGCGTCAAGCGCGGTATCGGAGACCGGTGTACCGATTCCCCCGACGAGTCCAGCATCAGCACCAGCACCAGCACCAGCATACCTTCTGCTCCGGCCCCCGCTGCTGCTCCTGTACGGAATGGGTTACAAGACCAACCCATCTTTCAGCCTCCAAGCTCGGCCGAACTCGATTCGCTCTTCTCATCCTACTTTTTCGATGTCACTCAAGCTGCACAGCCTCTTTATCCGCCTGTGATAAACCATGTCGTGGCGCATGACAAGCCGGCTAGCATACTCAACCTCGTCAACGACCCGCAGCAGCCGGAACCCAACAGCAGCAGCAGCAGCAGCAGCCATGCCAAGAGAGAAGTCGCAGCTGCGGGCGCTGGCAGTATTTACGCTCCATATCCGTACCGAAAGGGATATGCATCCTTGATGCGGTTCATGACGGAACAAAAGTGAGTGAAGGTAGCCCCGAAACTGTAACCCATCCGACTCGACTCAATTGCTTCTTGTTTTGCAAAGCTGGAGTGAGCAGTCGATCCGAACAGTCGAGGCAGCCCTAGCCAAAGTGAGACAGCTCTGGTTCGCACTCGAGGACAACATCCAGCCCTCCTCCCTGATCCAACTCCAAGCTGAGTGGGCAGGAAACGTGCGCTACTACTCGGAGACTGTACTCCCCGCCACTCCTGTTCCCATGGTTGTCTGCCGCAAAGCAGGAGAGGTGTACGCCTCCAACCAACTCGCACAAACCCTCTTCGGACGAAGCAGATCCGAGCTCTCAGAGGGACGACTCAGCTGCTACCAGCTCATGACCGAAGCATCCGCCGCTGGCTTCTTTAGGTTGTACGAGATTGCAGTCGATGGCGAGGGGACTACAGCCACTCCTCTCTTTTGGGATGCAGAGATCCTCACCGTGTCCCGAACCATCATCCCGACAAGAGGCGTGTTCGAGATGAAGATTGCCCCCTGTGGGCTCCCCGTAAGTTGTCGCGAATCCACTCTGCTCTGCTCGACGGAAAATCTGACTGTCCCTCACTACTCGTCGTGCTTTCTTGCTTGCAGTCGCTCTTGGTAAGCTTTCTCTTCCCCTGCCTTGGTCCTGAGGCTGAAAGCGAACGCTGACCAACACTCTACCATGTCTGCTGCACACACAGGTTGTCTGCTTCATTCCACAGCAACTAGGTTCAATGACACGCTCTGTGGCGGTCTAGTTTCGGTCATTTCAGATGCCAAGCGAATGCGATTCGAATGCATCCAGGCAATCCACATCAACTGCATGCTGATCCTGCTCCTGCTCCTGTTCAATGGGAAATTCGAGAATCTCCATCTCTTCCGGTTCCGCTGTCTCGGGGTCGGCCTCGAAAGCGTCGAGCGCTTCGGCATCGGCATCGCACATTGCCTCCGCCTCTGCCTGGATTCGGGTTGGTTTGCGCTTCAGCGTGGGCTGCGATCCCGGATCCGAGTCCGATCCCGATCCCGATCCCGCCTCCGTCACGGTCAGCACTACAGTATCACTTTATGAGTGGCGACGCCAGACGCACCTTGAATCGGGTTGGCTTGACGGTCCCTGCGTCCGCCTTGGCTAGCGCGCTGCGAACTTGATCCTTGGAGACGACTCTGCCGGACCGGAAGAGGATACGTGTGACGCAGGCTGCGATGGTATCCAGAAGCGGGTCTGCCTGTTTCATACGCTGCAAGCAAGAGCAATGCTGGCTGATCAGAGTCCCCATGCCTCAGGGCAGTCGAGCCGAGTTGCATACCTGGATGTAGGGCCCATTGAACAGACTGGGAAAGGGACATACAAGGCCTTTCTGCACCACGGACGGGAGCGCCGTGTCGAGTGCGTGAGCAAGTGCAGCAGCCAGCGGACGGTGGTGCAGGAGAACTGGCAGACTTGCCAGCCGGTGACCGGGGCCTGAGGCCAAGCCGGGCTCGGTGCCGGCGCTGTCATGTATTTGGTGCCACGAAATGTCCATGTCCAGCCTCACGAGCCTCGTGGATGCATCGGATCCTCTGGGCGTGCGTGCGGACACGAGCTCCACTACAGATCAATATCAGTCTCAGTCCCTCTTCCAGTAGAAGGCAAACAGCGGATACTTGCATACAGGCCGACCGGGAACACGATGCACAGCGCGAAGACACAACTCTGTCTTGCGCTATTGATAACACAGACACATACTTGTCAGACTGGCCACGGTTTCATCGACAAGACAGGACAGGACAAGACACCGACCTGAACGAAGAAGAGGCACACTTGCTCGAGCACCCCGATTCCGGTTCCGGCAGGCAGGTGCAGCTCGACCACACCATTAGGCAGGGCGACATCCAGTATGCCAACTTGAGCGTTGGTTCTGGTGTTGGGAGGCGAGAGCGTGCTGCGTAGCGCGAGGGCCACGCTGTACCCTCCCATGGTGTAGAAGAGTGTGGAGGAAGAAGCGACCTTTTTTTTTTTTTTTTTTTTTTTTTTTTTTTTTTTTTTTTTTGGGGGTG